>WAAD01003211.1:75301-99101 GCA_013389945.1 Fregata magnificens
CGGGTCCTGCACTTTGGTCACAACAACCCCATGCAGCGCTACAGGCTTGGGGAAGAGTGGCTGGAGAGCTGCCCGGCAGAAAAGGACCTGGGGGTGCTGGTCGACAGCCGGCTGAACATGAGCCGGCAGTGTGCCCAGGTGGCCAAGAAGGCCAATAGCATCCTGGCTTGTATCAGGAATAGTGTGACCAGCAGGAGTAGGGAAGTGATCGTGCCCCTGTACTCGGCACTGGTGAGGCCGCACCTCGAGTACTGTGTTCAGTTTTGGGCCCCTCAGTACAAGAAGGACACTGAGGTGCTGGAGCGTGTCCAGAGAAGGGCAACGAAGCTGGTGAAGGGTCTAGAAAACAAGTCTTATGAGAAGTGGCTGAGGGAACTGCGGTTGTTTAGTCTGGAGAAGAGGAGGCTGAGGGGAGACCTTATCGCTCTCTACAACTACCTGAAAGGAGATTGTAGTGAAGCGGGTGTTGGACTCTTCTCCCAAGTAACTAGCAATAGGACAAGAGGAAATGGCCTCAAGTTGCGTTTGGAGGTTTAGATTGGACATCAGGAAGAATTTCTTTACCGAAAGAGAGGTTAAGCATTGGAACAGGCTGCCCAGAGAGGTGGTGGAGTCATCATCCCTGGAGGCATTCAAAAAAGGTGTAGACATGGCACTCCAGGGCCTGGTTTAGGAGGCATGGTGGTGTTGGTTGACGGTTGGACTTGATGATCTTAGAGGTCTTTTCCAACCTTAATGATTCTATGATTCTATGATTTTGATGATTCAATGATTAGATCCCTAAGGCAGTATAAAGCCCTCATTGCCAGTGTAGCTCTATTAATGCATAAGGTTTAATATAATTATATCATCCCACATATCTGGAGGCTTTCTGTTGGAGTACATCTCTGTCCTACTGTATGCTATTCCCACTTGTCATAGGATGGGGAAAATTAATGTGCAAATGAACTTTGGGGGTAAGACAGAGTCTAGATATTCTTCAAAGTCTCAGACATTGGCCCAAATCAGGGGCAGAGCCCCAAACAGAAGTAGCAGTATAAAGTTGGTACTGGGAGTTAGCTCAGAGAGTACTCAGGTTTAGAAGATGCTTCATAGATTTGTCATCCTCACTCATGTATAATCTACCTGACTTGAGATCAGAAATTAATTTCTCCTGTATCTGACAAGTGAGAATGCATCCACCAGATTTAATACTCTAAAGTAAACTAGCCACTTTTAAGTGGTAATTTGGTGAATGTTCACGTTTAAATTATGACATTTGATAATTTTCTATTGATCATTATTTGCCTGCTTTCAACAGATCATGATCAATAAGAAAAATAAAAACTTGTAGTCAACCCTTCTGACTGGTCATATAACCCTTGCTTGTTTTGTGTACTCACAACAAGTCTTTTTCTCCAGATCGAAATGTAACTCTCTGTCAGCTACAAGAGGGCATTACCCTGCAGCATATTTCTTTTATATACTTTCAAATTTCAGGTCACTAAAGGATAATTATTGTTGTTGTACTTAATGTTTGATTGTTAGGGTTTTCTCTTTTAAATAAACCTTTGTTTTTAATAAGATGATCCTTCCACCAGTGGAAAAAGTACGAGGCCTCAAAGAGAGACAGGCAGTATATGTCTTACTGCAGTGTGGCTTTTCTTGAGAGGAAAACTTATTGGATTTCATAAATCTTTTAACTCATTCAAAACCAATTTTTCAAAGTAGAGCTGATAAGCTAGAAGAAGCTTAAACTGCAAGCTTGTTTCACAGCCATTTCTTTCTAATATAATTATTTCATGATTCATCACCTCTAACTAAGCAAATTAATGCAAGAAGAAAGAAAAATAAGATTAAACATAAAGATTTATTTCTAATAATTTTTACTTTTCAAATTATTGTTGGATTACAATATCCTTTACTATCATCTCTACATTATTTAAAGTAAGCTAAGCAATCTAAATTCTTCTACTTACTAAATTATTTAGGGCATAAATATTTCCTGTTGAATGCTTTTGTGGTTAAATAATGTATCTCAGGCTAAGTGAATAAAATTAATTTTAATGTAGTAATACAAAGGCAATAGTTAGGAAAATACCTGAAGTGTCTTCCATTACATATTTACTTACAAAAATTGTAAAACTCAGTGCAGTAAAATTCATTTCTTATTTTTATTAATAAAAAACCAAAACTCTCAAGAATTTGTTGTTACTTTTTTCACAGGGCACTGAAGTCAAAAGTAGTAAGTCTTCTTCCAATACATGTTTACTTACAGCAGAATTCACTTCTCTTATTTCAAGATCTATCAGGTTCTTTTCATTCATAATTACGAGTTCCCAGGTGTGGCAAATTAACTTACAGAGTGAGTGAACTTCTTGGAAGGCCTCAAGACATGCTGCATTCTTTTTTTAAAAGAGGCATTTATACTGTACCCTATGTAGCGTTAATTCCGTAACTATTTCACAATACTTCACTTGTAAAGGGAAGATAGGCTAGATGCAATCAAACAAGCATTTAAGTCACTAGAATGATTCTCATTGACTTGAAAGGACTGTGTTTGAGATCAGCAAACCTTATAATCAGGTATGGAGGTCAGTAAGCTCTATGTCTGATACAGTTTTTAGATATGAATTAAAAGGCCAAGCTTGTCTATGCAGCATTACCTGCAGAAACTCTCCTCATTCCAAATTAATATAAAATGTTTTATTACAGTAGGCTGATGACAGGTAAGACAGTCTATCTTTTTATGTATCTTTAGAAGTAGTACACCAAGGAAACAACCAGAGATTGAATGGAAATCAACTCCCAAGCGCACTATTTCTTATTAAAAATGGCTGGACTTTTCCCACAGGAAAAGATGGCCGTTGGTGTGTTAAAGAGTAAGCTACTCCCCAACATAGAAAACCCAAAAATGTTCACTAAATAGTGCAATATTAAATAAAATTCATAATCTCTAGGCTCTTAAACAGTGCAAGTGAGAAATGCATTACTCTGAAATACCCCAATGTTATTACAAAGAAAACAAAGTGAGGAGGATGAAAACCTAGCTTAAAGGGGTCCTCTCTATTTAGAGTAACAAATTTACTTACACTCTACTCTTATGAACAGTAAAATCCTCTACGGAGAAGACCGGTCATAAGTTCAGATGAAATGAAAGTACATATAGGCTTGTCAACGTGTGATCTTCTGTTGAAATTGAATTCAGTATGACATGCTTTTTACTTGGAAAGGAGTGCCAAATGCTTTAAGGACATTCATCCCTTTCTTAAAATTCATCAGATCAATATTAATAACAGGAAGAGAAGGAGGAAGTTTTAGGTCAAAACTTGTAGAGGAAAATCTGCTATTGTAGCCTTGAAGGCAAACTTCAAGCAAGCAAGGAGAAAGAAAGCTCAAAAGAAGCTCCTAATCGCCATCTGTTCACTGAAAATTCACATGCACAACTTCTCGGAGTACTTGTTCATCTCAGATGGGTCTGAACTCACATGAGTGAATGCATGTAGATGCTGAACAGGCATCTGACTTCTGCAGAGATCTCATGCCAGGTATTAATTCAGTTGCTAGTCCCTACCACAGCAGCATTTGTTTTAGAAAGTACTCATATACCTCTTTCTGCCTCACAATGGGCAGTTGTTTCCTTTCCAAAAATTAACCAGAAAACGTTATCCACAGCAGTCTAGTATTTTCTGTCTTACTCTGTTTCATTTCCCCCTCTGTTCTAAACACTTTTTAAATTTCTTTTTAAGTTTCTCTTGTTAGGCAAAGTTAGTTCAAAAGTTTTCTCCTTTCAAAAGTGTCATGAGGTCACCAAAGCATGTGTATTCTGCAGGTCATTATATACTGCAACATCATATTTGTCTAGCCAGTTATTTAGAGTGATATATACAATCCCCACAGCAATAGTCAGAGTCTTTGTTGCTTATACCTGAAACGATACCTTTATTTCTCAGTCAGTAGGAGCCTTTGCACAGGAGGGCCTGCATTTATCCATGAAGTTTCAAGTACATGAAACCTCAGATGGTCCTGATGTGTAAGGCAGTTCCCTGCAGCATTTCAGCTTCTACTTTTCAGTTCTTTTTCGTGAAAGTAACCAGTTGCTAGAGCCCATCAAAAAAGGAAATGAAAAATTAAATTTATAGAAAAATCAGAGAACGAGTTGCATCATCTCATGTCCTAGGATGTAAATCCTGGTGAAGCCAAGCCACCTGATGGCTGTAGCATATCGGTATGGGGGATATGTAACCCACTGGAAATCATGCTGCGAGCTACAGGACTGAGAACTCCAAACCATTCTCTTTCTCAGGATCAAAAAGATTATTTTGCAAAGCAGACAGCCTAAGGATTACCTCGCTCTCTGATACTTGCTCTGCAGACAGACTAAGGATTACCTTGCTCTCTGATACTTGCTCTCATATATTTTAATATACTGAGCTGTCAGCCAGAGAACATCTACTTGGATCCTTACCTCAGAGGGGCAACGAGGGTCAGAAACAAGAGGAGCAGAGCTGATGCATTGAGAAATAGAAAATTTCCTGTACAAAGATGCAGCTGAATGAGTCTTATTTGTCATATCAGAGGAGATCGCTGCTAACTCCTTGAAAGCAAAGATGCAATGCTGGAGTAAACCAGAACAGAGCCGCATTCCATGTCTGTTCTCAGACTGGCTTAAAAGTTGTATTACTAGCTGCCTGATACATCTGTTATACCAGAAAGCATCATACCACTGAACTGACTCCTGGGTTTGCCTTAGCAATATTGTCATTCCTTCACCTTCAGTGCTTCTAGGAGTGAGCTGAGAAGCCAGACCCAAAACCCTAGCAAAGATGGTAACCATGCAGTAAAAACACCTTGCAAAAAAATTTGGTTTTTTGTTTTTCATGCAGGCTGCTACAAGGCTGCTACAAGGAAAATATAGCTGGAGAGAAAAAGCTGGTAATTCAGTTGATAACAGGAAAAAAAAAGACCTCTTCTAGTACCGGAAATTTGTCATAGGTTTCTTGAAAATATATACTGCTTGAAGAATGCTCTATTTGTGAGCATTATGTGTCCTGTGGTTTTTTTTATTATCTTCTAGTCTCCCATAAAAACCATCTGAAAAAAAGATTCTACAAAATGTGACCTTTTGCTTTCATCATTTCTCCTTCTGAAAAGAAAACTAAGGATTGCTTGTAGGAGTTAAGTGCCTCTGTTAGAAGGGTCATGCCTAGGCTAGGAGAGTCGCTCCAGGTTTCTTGCATGGCCCCTGGAGATAAGTCAGGAAAGAAACTGAATTTAGTGTATTTGTCTCACTCTGAAGAGAAGTCATTTTCTGATTGCCTGAGAGCTGGGAAAAACCAGCTTCAAGCCCTTATACCAGATCAATGAAGAATTCAGTTTCACTGAAAATGTTTAACATACTTTGACGAGTTATAGTAATTTGGCCACGTAGTGCTTCAGTGGAAGAACAGTGATATAGACTACTTCATCAAGCAAAATCTCTTTTCCATGGTGAAGACTGTGGAATTACAGTATCACAAGTACACTGGCATTTTCTTCCATAGTAATTTCCCTCACGGGCAAGTTTGCTTACGCCATCTTAAGTGCAGTATTCATTACTGTGAATGAGCTCACTCCCTAGATCCATAGCATGTTAACAACTAAAAAAAGTAAGTTTTCATGCATCAGGAATTATGCCATTCTAAGCATCAGTATTCTGCTTTATGCTATGTTTCATTCCCTATCACACCAGTCTAGACTGCAATATTAGCCAGAAATGGAGGTTACATGACGGTATTAAATAAAAGAAGGGAATCGTATTTTCTTTCTTTTCTTCTTACCCATGCAGTAATGTTAGGCACATCTGCAATTCAGAGTTTTATAGCTGGGGTGCTGCTTACATTGTGGATGGCCTCTGTAGAAAACTAAATCTCTCTCATGTTCTGCAGAAGATCCAGTCACTCCCTCTGAGCCTCACTGTAGAAGCTGTAGGATCTTACAAGCATGTTCAAACCTGTACATTCAATAGCTCATAGAATATGCATAAGTCCTTTAGATTCAGATGTTCAAAAAGATAAGTTAGTCCAACTTGTCCAACTCTTCAGCACCAGCTACCACCTCTAGATATAGCAAGTGGAATGGAGGGGGAGGAAAGATTGTTTTCTGTTGATTCAGGTCAGGGAAATAAGGCATCATGAAGCACAAATGTTATCAGAAGGGGTTTTTTTGCAAGCCACACTTTGTGCAGCTGTAGCTATCCTGCTTCATACCACAGCTGTGCTGGGCCCAAAACAGTGAAAGGAAAGCTGAGTTTCCCATCACAGGCAAACTAAGCAAGGTTGTATGGGAAGCAGGAAGGGAAATGGGGTGCCCCACCAGAGTGAACAGCCTCTAGTAAAACTAGCTGCACTTACCCAAACCCCAGCCAGCACAGCTTTACAAGGAATGAGGCAACAAGCAAAAAGTGACATGGCTTAACATTTGGTAAAGCAGTTTGGGCAGGATGAAATGCCTACCGTGGAAGCCTTTTCTAGCCAGTACCAATTTCAACGAGCTGCTAAACCTCTGTATTACTTGTACCAGTACAGACTGACAGCAGCAACAGGAGGAAGATGTGTGATGTCAATGTAAGCAGAAGAAGGTGGCCCACTAAAGTACCCTGTTAAAAAGTACTCTGTGGAAGTGTTTGAATGCTAATGCATTTTCAAACTGGAATATATCCAATGTGGAGAGCCCACAGTCCATTCAGACTAACCGCTGACTGATTCTCTTGTGCTTGTGTTGGGGAAACCCACCAAAAGTGACAAAGGTATATACAGTGCTGGAGTCATCTGGGCATAGACCAGTGGCACTCATGCCCGGCTAGCCCTTGAACCATAACAGTTACTAAGCTGAAAAAGCAGAAATCTCATCCACAATGACTTTCTGTGTAATATATAAAGCAGATGGTGTTCTCACTTGATCACTGTGGGATCTACTATGATATGGAGGATCATAAAGCCCTAAGATACTACAACAATGGTTATCAACGTCTGTGATGTTAAATGTCTATGTAACTTTGCCTAACAACATTAATTTAGTACTGAACATGAAGAAGTACTAAGAGGGAAAGTTGATTCATGGGACTTTTAAGAAATGTTTCTGTTCCTCTCTTGCCACTTAGAATTCAGGCCAGAATTTGGCCATAGCAACTTTTCAGGGAAGTGCTAAGTGGAGTGGTCTTGGGTTAGTCCTACTCACAAAATCTTTATTCTCACTGATTTTTTTTTTAAACTGCAGCTACTCAGTAATCTGAAGGTTAAGTTTCATTCTGCCATAATCTTGGGGGCATGACTCAGAACTCTGTGAGCAGAAGAACATACTATTGGTGATGATCCCCCATAGACAAAGGGAAGACTTCACATCCAAAGTTTTGTTTGGATAAGTTTTGCAGACTACAAATCTCTCTATAAAGAATGTAGAAAAATTTCAGAGTTCATGTTACGGTCAGTGACCTAAGTTTAAATGGCTCCAATGATCAAACCAGCAGAGGTATACTACAAATGGATTTTTATTGACTGAATTGGATAAACAGATTAATTAAAAAAAATCATATTACAAGCTGGTGGGGTACCATAAAATCAGTTTGTACATGTGGAGAGGCCATTCTTAGTCTGCACAGCTCCTGCAGCGCTGTAGCCCGTTCTCATTGCAAGCAGTACATTTGAGGGCTTTGAAAGAGTCCGTAAAGCAGTTCCGAAACACAGACATCTTGCTCCCATGGCACGCTGAGCACGGCAGGAAACCAAAGCCCCCACAAGAGGGGCACTCATGAGGATGCTGGACTCTCTGCTCAAAGAAGAAAGTGAGAAAGACAAAAATGTTACCTCTTCAACCACCATAAGATCTAGGACAATGAGGGCTCCAGGACACCTGAGAATACACATTCTGGTTCCCATCTTGAGCAATACCCACTGCCCCATCCCAAGGTATACCACCATGTAAGACCAGTATGTCTGCCTTTTCCTTTGGTCAGATCCACATGCAATGGTCAGAGAGGCTCACTGCAGGTTCATCAGTCACATTATACCTTAGTAGCCTACATTTATACTTGCCAAAATAGCTAGTTAAAGGATAGGTTGCATACATTACTCTGATGTATCTTTAGGTCTAGATCAATTCTGGGAGGTATTGCCATTGATTGAATCTAAGCTCCAGGCAGTCTATATTGGCGTTATATTTCCTATGCTGTATGTTAAGATATTATGACTTCTAGCATTTGCATGCTCGTGCTGAACACGTTGTTCCTATTACATTTAGAGTTCATCACATCAAAAAGCAATTCATAGCTTCTGAAAGGTAGTGCTTGAGGAAATAAGTTGGTGTATTCAAATTTCAGGATGTAGAATGCAGAAACGTTAAGTGTAAAAGAGAATGATCATCAATATTCAACTGTTATACCTGGAGAAATTTGCTGTAAGCAAGGCTTGGGCTCCCTCAGTTACCCTAATTCCTGAGTAAAACAATAATTTTACTGTATTTTGTTTTGGATTAAAGACAATGGAGAACACAGGAAGAGATTTCAAAGACATTTTTAAGTTTCACTTGCTGAAAATGTTGCTAGTTTATTTAATGATTGCTTTAAAGTTCTGTATCAGAGAAATGAAAGGTGCAACATGTTGGGTACTTAGCACAGCACAGATCTATGATTTTAACGTTGCATTGTTGAGTAAAGACTTTACAGAGTTATTTACAAAGGAAGAACAGTAGTCCATACAATTTCTGCTAGTGTTAGTCTGAGGAATTATGCACCACTAAAAGATTAGTCACAAATTATTACCAGAGTGTATTAAAATATGGACAGATAATGTAGTCCTTCTTGTAGCTTCATCAAGAAAACTGAAGAGATTTCTGCAAAACCATTAATAATAGCATTCATCTATTGACAACTCGATGAACATGCAAAAAAGGCACTTTTTCTTTTTGTCCTGTAACTCATAAACTTACCGTTCTTCTTCACCAGGCAAACAACTCCTATTGCTATTAACTTCTCCAGGGCAATATTTGGAAGTATTTAATGTAAAATTAGCATTCTTTTTATCTCAGGAGTGCCCACATCCTTTGTAATTTATGATGGCAGTTTACTTCATTGGAAATTATTGCAAATAAATTCAAAATTTTAAGAGAATAATATTTTCAATCTTTACATTCATCATTGCTTGTTAGGCTTGTAACTAACTGCTTTTCCATGTAGTTAAGAGAACTAACAAAAGACAAATGCAAAATTGCTATAGCTCAGTTCCTTGAACAATGGCCATTTCCTTCTTGAACAGATGACATTTTGTGTAACCACTTTCTGCATCTTCAGTAATGAAGAAACCTGACTGCCCCTTGCAACTGTAGCAAAGCCATCTTTGCGGTAAAAAACACCCAGGCAACAATCTGTTTCAAACAGTGTTTGTATTCAGTAAGCAGTTATCACAGTCTTCTGTAGTCTGGCACTGTTTGTCTTTTAGATGTACTTTCTGTCCCAAGATTAGGACACACTTTGGGCTAGGTAATAATGTTATAGGATCCCCCAAAGGAGGATCTGGGGACATTTCATGAAAAATGTTAAGAAGGTGTATTAGCTAACCTTTCTAGTCAGACAAGAATGCTGCATGCTTTAATCATATGTATATCTTTGTTTGACAGTGTCCGGTTAGTTATTCAATATGGTTCAATATGGCCAGCACGTTCTTCTGCATTTTATGCAGAAATACATACAGAGTCATGAGGCAAGGGAAGTTTTGCTGAGTTAAGGAACAGGCCAGACAAATGCAGAAGGTACCTCCTGCACCGCAAAGGGACGAGGCAGTTCACGATTTACTGCATAGTGTTAAAACTACCTCCTGAATAAGACACAAGTGAACAACCCTTGGGCTCAGCCTGACTGGAACATTTGGAAGAGTTCAGGAAGGAGACTGGCTGCAATAAACCAACAGGCTTCAGAAACAGAGATACTCATTTTGTGATAAACTCAAAGATGTACGATATACAAAGAGTTACTGAAAGCATGTTAGGAAAACATATGCTGTAGTTCGGCTGAATGCAGGGAAAGAAAAACCTTGGGGCTAAATCAACTAGATGTAGCTTTCTTTTGCTCTTTCATCAGTGTCTTTTACAAATATCATATCCTCATTATCTATTTTTAATGCTGATGTTACATACTTCTGAAGTTTGTTATCTTAATTTGGTTAGGGGTGATTTCAAAATAACAAGATAATTAATAGCAACACATTCCTTTTCTAAGGACACAGCTATCCATATAACCCAGACATTATGACACACATCTCCCCAAAATATTCTTTGTTGCAGGCGATCCAAAGGAAAATAGAAAACACCTTGTGCAGCCAATAGCACAAGACCAGCAGAAAAGTGATGACCAGTAGAGATCCTAGCTTACAGGAAAGCTGTGGGAGGAGACCCACACTTCAATTGTCCTCAGGGAGCATGCATCAACTGTTCACAATAAAAGGCAAATTTGCCACAGAGAACTTCAATGGACAAGGCAAACTAAGAGCTGGAGAAAGGCATGACGACCTGTAATTTGAAATTTGTGCAAATTGGTGTAATTGGAAACTGCCAGCATTTGCCCATATTTTGTAGATATCCAGCTTTATGTCTAGCCAGAATGCAGATGTGCAGGTTCCCAACACATTCACTGCAGTACGCAGAGAAGTGGTGCAGCATCCACACAAGAGGCCTGACTCCTCCAGGACACGGTGAAGGTTAAATACCAAAGATGATGTCAAAAATTATGGGAAAGGGAAAATGACTTGCCTTTCCTGCTGTGGCAAAACCAAGAGAAAATAGAGATGGACATTTTGGGTTGATGTTATCGCCATTCACGTTTTTTCAAACTTAATGGGCTGTGATACTATGATATCATTCATTCAAAGAGAAAAACAAAAAAAAAAACATTTGGGATCATCAGTTTACAACAGAAGAAAAGGAACTGGTAAAAAAAACCTTCTCAATTACAAATATTCAATGTACGTTCCTATATTTATTTGCAGAAATACAATTACCTCGATTTTGGTTAAGAGATCCTGCAGTTCCCCAGATTCATTCATTAGCAAAATTTTCTCAGCACCCTATTAGGAAGAAGAAGAAGAAAAAGGTCAGCCAGTTTAGCATGAAAAAACAGAGATGATCAGAAGATGTGGTCTTGAAAATTTAAACAGGCTGAGGAAAAATTTGACTCACATTAAGTATTTTGTAATTAGGTCAACCTTAGGAAAGTTAGAAGGAGAGGAGAATCTAATCACAGTTCTGATAGAAGTGCCTGCGGTTTGTTACCAGGTGTTGTATCACATTGCCTTTTTCTAAAAGGTGACACAGCTTGGAGATTCTGGTTGTGTTCACTTTATTTTACAAGGTATGCTTCCTGACAGAATAAAAAATACATCTAGTTACCGTGTCAAAAATTACAATTATATAAATATACAACACATCAGAGAATGCAGCAAAATGAGAGGAGGAAATTGTATTTCAAGTATTCTGGCAGTTGAGCATTGAATTAAGACATAATATGCCTAATGTATAACACAAGGAGAAAAAGGGTAATGAAAATACTGTGACAACATTAAAGTCAGACACAACAATGAATAATAATAACTTAGTCTGAGTACATTAGGCCTCTGAGGGGTTCTGTGATCTGAACCAAGGCAATACTGAAGTGGTTTTTCTTTTTTCCTTCTGAAAGTAAATGCTGACATTATTGCAGACAAAATGAATGTGTCAAAGATGATGTAAAACTTTTTTTCCCTTTTTTTCTAATTAGAGAGCCACATTTGAATGCTTACACTTCACTTGTGTAACCAAATTCACTGAATACTAAATATTACCAAACACTTACAGACACTTTCAATCAGTGGATCACAAGAAACCAACAAAAGTTGAAGAAACTGAGGCATAGGCAGACGTAACTGCACAACCCTTACTCACTGCTACGGGCAATTGGCCACGTCTAGACTGGGTGGCGGGTTCATGCCATCGTGATGCCCCAGTTTGCTAGTCCCTGCATGCCCAGACTGTTAAATTTCACCTTTGGGTTTCCTTCTGGCATGAGCTGGGAGGTGCAGTGGGATGCTGGCACATGGCTGAGGTGCGGTGGGATGCTGGCACATGGCTGAGGTGTGGTGGGATGCTGGTACACAGCTGAGGTGTGGTGCGACGCTGGCACAGGACTGAGGTGCGGTGGGATGCTGGCACAGGGCTGAGGTGCAGTGGGATGCTGGCACACGGCTGAGACTGGCCATTGCTTTGAGCTGCCCATGGTCAGGCACAGGGGCTCTCAGCCCCAGCTCCCCACCAGCACCCTGTTACTGGGAGGTACACGAAAGGCTGCTGGGGACCACAGGGAACACATATGGACCAGTAATCTACGTGCTAGTGCCCAACCATTCATAGTGCCTTGCTGGGGACTGCAGAGGTTACAAGTGTGTAGCCCAAAAGCCAACTAAGGGCCACCAAAATGTTGCAAAGGATTTTGTATGTCACCCTACTGAGGTTAGTTTCCCTGTGCAAAGTCTTTTTGCTCTGGCTTTGTACAAAAAAGAAGCACTTTTGACTCTGTGTTTGATGATTTTCATTTCAGTTAAAAAGCAAAATATTAATATTTGAGTGGATGTGTCACTTTTTTGCAGTGAACACTACTCTTACAGTGCTACACTTTCAAAGAGATTTTTTTCAAAAGAAATATCTACAAGGTAATTAGTTGTGGTTAATTAGTCACAGCAGATGACAGGAGACTTAGATCAGCTAGCCTTACTTGTGCTGACTCTTCTGTTGAAATCTGTTATAGATCATGGGCACAGAGTGAACCAGCTTCGACATAGGCATTAGGCTCTCTGTGTCCCCAGCAGAGCAGCTTTTAGCAGCCTGTCATCCCCTCTCAGGCTTGCCCTCTAATCTTTCTCTGCTTTCACACAGAACGGGCAACAGGAGTGATTGGCACAACAAAGAGAGAGCTTGCCAAGGGGGCCCGCAGAGTATTAGCTCAGGGCCCGAATACACTACAGCGGCTTAAGACAAAGCTTGCGCTGCCTGTCGGATGCGGAGACATTAAGGATTTGCAGCTTTATTGATGTAATTGCAGCACGGCTAATTCCCTAAGCCAGACAAGCCCTGATTTGCCCCCGTTTAGGAAAGGATCTCTTCTCTGTGGCAACAGTTGGCAAAAGCATTCCTGTGACTCCTGCTCCATGTTACAGTGATGCTGTATGATAACGCTGACTGGCTTTTGCAGCAGTATAATTAAAAGTCTGACAGATTTCCCATTATAGATTCATATTTTAAAGGATTTATATTTCACATGACATTCAGCTGGCCAACTGTGTTACTTTCAAAGTGGAAAGCCTCATTATTATGGTTTTAAAATTAAAAACCAAATGTCCAAATGGTTATCAACGTTTTTAAGTGTTTCAGTGTGTCTTTTCTGATTAATGGCTGCCTCAAGTGAAATTTGAATAAAAGACACTTTGCAGAGGTTAACCTTCCCTTTGGATCTGTGAATCTTAACACACAGAGTCTATAATTAAGAGAGTAATTAAAACAGCTGTTAAATAAGTCCAATAGCTGCTTCTGACCAGAAAGTGATGCTTTTCTTTTTCTTCCTAGACTGTATTCAATCCACAATTACCCAGAAAGGGATGTGAAACATTAGAGTCTGTCCCTCCTAAGACTCGCATAAGGAGCACAAGGGACAGTGGACATAACGTTTAGAGGAGCGGCAAGGAGAAGTGAGTTTTCAGTTTTGTTAACTGGTTAAATTTCAAAGCACCAGCCTGTGAATCCTTTATCTACTAACTTCGGTAGCTCTCCACCATGGCAGATGAGCCCAGGGGCTGCAGTCAGGTCTTTGCTCTTCTTTTGGCAAGGAAATGTCAGAGACTTGGCTAAATCACTCAAGAGACCATTTTTATTCTTCAAAATATTCTCCCAATTTTCTCTTGAGAACGTCCAGAAATTAGCATCATATTTAAAGTACAGTCTCACTAATTGCAGAACTAGGATAAATCCAAGGTCCATTAAAGCTCCTACTGCCCCAGCTCTATCCTGTCAGTAAACCAGTCTTTTGCTCACGTATCTTCGATGTAGCCCGTTACCATTTTCATGATGTAATTCTTCATCAAGGAATACACATAGGTATATGGCTCTGCTTCTGGCTGTACTAGAATACCTGCTGATTTTGGGAAGAAGCCTCTCTTCCACATGCTTCCTTATATACAGAGAAGAATTAGCACGGCACTGCAATCTCTCTCCTGTGGACACATTTGCTGTGCAGATAAGTTGCCCCCCTTATCTCCTTAAAAACATACTTTTGCTAAGTTTACAGGAGAGGCCTCTTGCTAAGGCAGCAGAACGCAATCACGCACCTTACTCTTACTGGACCTGCCATGTTTTTTCATTGTGGCTTAGCGAGGAGACAGACTGTATATACCTCTGTCTTTGCCCAAAGCTTACATGCTCTTCAGCCTAAAACACTACACCTCTCACAACGAGGTGCCCCTTGGCAGCAGACATGCATGGAGTATGATTAAATGTGTGGAAATCTGCTCATAAACAGAAAATTGACACTGCAGTATATAGTACCAGCACTGGAAATGTTGGATTTGATATGCAAAGAACTGAAAGATTGATATGCAAAGAACTATCGGATTAGTTAAACCCTGCTGTTCCTGAAATGTTAAACTGCAAAATGGAAGAAGCAAGTGGGAAAATGCTAGGTGACTCGATACAATGATTACATCACAGTTTTACCACCACAGAGCCATTCATATCCACCCCATCAAGCGAACGCCAGGAGAATACGTTTAACAAACCATGGAGGCAATTGAGAGCTACTACTAATATGTGGACACCGGAAAGCAGCAAAATGGGAACAGTTACTACTTGCATAACAAAAAATACTTTACACAGATATTTTCAAAAAGTCAATTTCAAAAGTAGCCTCATCATTCTTAGGAAATAATCATAACCAATGAGTCAAATAAAAAATAATTTTACTGTAAATCTCATGCTGTTGTGGATTAATTACAGCTGGGAGAACTAAACAGGAAACAGTTTCTTCAGGAAAAAAAAATATTAAATTCACATATTTGAAAAAGATTCAAGTATGTTTATATGGCAGGTGAATACTGAATTCAGTCAGATATTTAAAGTGAAAAGTAAAATAAATGTATTTTAAAACTGTTATGCAGTGAGCTAACATGTTTACTAAAGATGACTCCATTTGCCTTTTTTTATGTGCATCCCTTTTCCAGCAGAGTGGGTCTTTACATAACATAAACCTCTAACAGTCCTGGCTGCCTTTGTAAAACAGTAAATTAATGCTCCATTTTTTATTTTTTTCTGTGTTGCTTTCTGGTTTTTGGAAGTCATTTTTTATTCTGCTTTGGTGTCCCAGCAGATGGCATAATTCCATTTCAGATGGAGACAGCCTAGGGTGAAAAGGAGGGATTAGAGCAGCTGGTAAAGAGCATGCTGCAGAAAGAACCTGCAATTTCCTGACAGACTGATATTTAGACAGTGTGTGTCAAGAAATACAATGATTCAATCCTGAAAAAATGAGAAGATTAAAAAACCTGCTGTACTGCAGCACGCAGGACTTTTCTTGACAGGGGCTAAATATGATTCTTCTATTGCTTCTGCCCAAGTCGCTGGTTTGTTTTGTTCCCCCTGCGCAGGCAATGATAAATTCCACAGCGCTGTGAAGATTTATCCACACAGCCCGCAGTGCTCTAACAACCTTGTCCCTGCTTCTGAACAGCTCGGATACTGTATACTTTATCAGATGCACATATGCTGTGTTCTGCTGCTTTTGTTACATTTCTCTCATAAAAAATAATCTTGGCCCCTTCCAAAACTGTTCATATTTTAATTAGGGGTTGGGTTTTTTTCTCCTCATGACTCATTGAAAGGTGCCTGGCTCAATATAGATTCTTCTTTGTATTGCTACATGCAATCTCCTTCAGGGAGGGATTTGCCAGGAAATAAATATTAAAATTTTAAAAAGAAAGACAGAAAAAGAGACAGAGACAGAAAATATTGCATGATTAATTTACTGACACACCAGGCTTCTGGATTTCTGTGTTGTATTTCCATATCAGAAGATAATTATCATAAAAGGCATTATAGAAATGCCCACTGTTACCAACGAGACCAAATTCTGTAATTAGTTCTCAATCGCATTTTAATGAAACACAAGCCCAGCACAGGTTCCAGCCAACGTACTGCCTTTGGAGTCACTGATGCGTTGTGTTCTTAAGATGCCACATCCACCAGGCATTGACATAGCTGGGGGGCGATTACTTCGTTGCCAGACCTTCTCAATACGCAAAGTGCCCCCCCCTCCTTCTTTCTCTTCCTAAATGAATGACTGCCAACCCCTCTTATGAAACCATATTAAGACAAAGAAATAAAAACTGCAATAAAATAATGGGGTTTTGCCACATTTACCAAACAGAGTGTGTGGACACAGGTCCCTTGCCAGCACGAGTGACACGTTCACCCTGGGGCTGTCCCTTCCCGTCACCCTGCCAGCCACGGTGCTGGTGCTGCCGTTGGCAGCCACAGTGGGCTGCCTGAGTTAGCCCTGCTCACATTGAACTTGGTTCTCCCATCCTGGTTCATCTCAACTAAAGCACATTAGAGAGTGATGCTGTAGCAACAGACCCAAAGCAGCAGTGCTCCCTAGTATGATGATAATTAACAGAGAGCAGCGGAGGGCAGAAACCTTGTCTGTGAGCACAGGTGAGGGGCACCCACATTGGCAGAGCAAAGGGCTGCCACCGTCCTGGCTGGCCGTGATGATCCCCCTGAGCAGCGCAGGCATCTCCTCGACTGCTCCCTGCCTGCAAAGCAGATTCTCCACAAATAATATCGCTGTTACGTGGAATAACCTTAATCCTCTCCTGGAGCTAAAGTCTGCTCCATTTAACCACAGTGTGCCTCATCAATTTAATCAAAACAAGAAAAAGAAGAAAGAAAACACCCCCCAAGTCTGTCCGGGTTTTTAGCAGATCAATACTTTTTTTTTTTCATGTGTTAAACAATGTCAGTGGAGTTGCCATGCTGAATAAATGTCTGTACACCAGAACACCAAATTCTTTCTTCATTTTTTTCACCTACAGGAAGTAAAACCTGTTGAGTACCTGTCAGCAGGTAGTTGGACAGCTAGATTTGTCACTCCCACAGATGCTAGCTTCCTAATTCACTTGCCTTCCTTTCCATACCTCTCCAAAACACCTCATACAATACTTAAATAGGTTTAATGAGATGATTGTATTGCTTGTTATAGTGTTGCTCCTCTGTTAAAAGACAAGTTTCCCATGATTTTGTAAAACCAAAAAAAACAAAAAACAACAGTGAATTAATGGGCCATCCATCATACCAAAATGACTGTAACCAGGCTTCACCTAGAGCTGAGCAAATAATGTATTCAATCCATTTAAGTATTTTAACTGAATTCTTTTGACAAATTAATCACACACGGACTGAGATTTCCTTGGACTCGGTCATAACACACTACTTTTATTTTTTATGTGATAATTAGGTGAGCAAGTCTTAGTCTGAATCCTGTTGAATTTTAAGCTGCTTTTGAATGAAGCCCTTCTGTTCCTGGCTGGCTGGAGAACTCTCCGACTCCGGTTTTTGATAAAAGCATCCTTTACAAGGAAGTAAAAATTGCTGTCAGGGGATTTAGCAGTGGCTGCAGTGGTCTGGTGAGCCCTGTGCCAGCAAATGCATTTGTTAGAGTGCTCGGGGAAGCCCACCTGAGCAGAGCACACCACCAGCTAGGAAGGGGACAGGAAGAAAGGGGAGAAGGGGTATTTGAGTGTTTATACAGGCCCAATATCAATTATGCCTGACTGTTGATTACATTTCATTTCATTACTTAAATCTTTTGAGAAAACGAAAGTGTTAAGCAATACAAACACAATAACCCTGCTGTGTGTAAATATAGTTTGCATTCACAAATCACAGTCTCGCTGTTGGTGCTAATTGCTAGTTCTTTACTGCTCAAGACAAATACCTTCTCTGAGCTCTCAAGCTGTTTTCTTTGTGCCGCTTTCCAGAATATTTTTCTTTTAAACTCTGATTTTTTCAGTTTCTGAGACTGAAAATCTGTTGTACCAGAGTACAAATTTGGATTATAGATTTCCATTTGGAGTTTATGTCTTGCAACAGGACAGAGTTGGGCTGTTTTTCTCTCTCTTTTACTGCTAGACTTTTCTAAAACTATTAACCAATTCTGTACCCAAAACAATGTACAGTTGATTACAGATGCCTGATACAGACTACATCATATAAATTTCAATGCATGTTTAAGGTCTGACACCCTAAGCTGTAAGTTTCATATTCAACACAGATATTACTAAATGACACGTTTATGCTATGTGTGTTCCTCTTCCTGGGTCAATCATACATACAGGTTCCCATGAGGAAAAAAAATCAATTTCCCTAGATTTTCATGGTTTCAACTACAAAGATAAGCTATTTTTTAAGAAACAGGGGGTAGCTTAGATTGTATTACTGCATCTTATTCCCCTCTTGATAGCCTCTCCCCGGTTACCTTTTGCATCTTCAGATCAAACCTATTGGTGTGGACCTGTGCAGCACATACCACAAAGGGACCTCTGTCTTTGATTGTTCCCATCATTCCAGCATGGGAAACAATTTTCTAAAAACCCCGCTTCTCATTCATCAAGATTTTAATCTGCTCTTACAGACTGCAGAATAAAACATAGGTTCATGGTTTACTTACCCCAAGATAATGGCCATCGATAAACACAACAGGGAGTGAGGGAACTTCACAGACCCTCCTGCATCTTTCATCTAGCTCTTTTCCATAGTCACTGTTCAGGGCAATGTTTTTTTCTTCAAATTTAACTCTGTGATTTTGAAAGATCTTTCTAACCAGTTCACATCTTTCAAAAGTGGTTCTCACCACACGAAGGCTGGTAGTATAAATTACTATGCGGCCAAACTCTAGCACTGGTGATACCTGGAAAAAAAAAATAGTTTCCATTACATTAAAAGGGTGTTAATAGCTTCCAAGTATTGAGTAATTTATTTAAGCAAAAAAATTGCATCTTGAAAACATAATCCACCATTCTACTTTCTTCAGATGTAAAGATGGAAGGGGAGGAATTAAGTTCTTGCAATCACCAACTTAAGGCAATTTAAGCTGTTTACCTAAGTAAGGTGCAACTTTACTTTTTGTTTGAAGGCTTTGGAGATGGTAAATCAAACCCAACATTTTCAAGAAACAGATATATTTGAGATGCTGATGGACTTCCAATGTGAATAAATCATCACCCTTTTGCTGTTGTCCTGTACAGAGTCACCCATCCTTCCCTGAGCAGTAAAATAGAATGCTGTGGGTTAATCCTGTCTAATCTATTAAAGCACAAATTCTTCAAAGCTACAATAGTAATGTGAATGTAGGGCTCCCCTGACCCTGCCTTTTTAGAGATGTCTGATTCTGTTATAACAGTGACTTATGTTTATTCACACAAACACAGCCTGGTAGTACCCAGACTAAGTCTAAACTTGCTAGCTCAAGTGTTGTTGACAGCCTCCTTTAAGCAAGGATGAAAGCCTAAGCTAAACTCCGTCACATCCATGAGTCAACACTAACTTGGAATACTTTAGGTCTCTCCGTGCTGAACTAGACTATGACTGCAGAGGGGACAGATGTATCTGTAATTTTTAGTGAGGATCCACATCAAATTAGTCTAACATCCAACCAACAATAAAAAAGTACATTTTGTGTGTATTCAATGCCCGATTCAAAGCCCACTGCAGTGAGGAGAGGCAGTTCCCTTGGCTGTAATAAGTTTCATACTACAATTCAGATCTGACTTTTTTACCCACTTCTTCATATGTAAAAGTTTATGCTGCATTTTTCCTTTCTGGGATTAAAACTATTACAGAGGGTAAATACTACAGGGATACTTTGTCCAAGAGAGAGTGGTACATTTTCAAAAAGCCTCAGAATCATTGCTCTAAACAAAGATATTATGTTCAGATAAATAGCTAAAATCCTAGCTTTTTTAAAAGGTAGCAAGGCATTTCCAAGCTTTTCGAATTATCCATTATATTCAGCAAATGATATTTAATTATTTCAGCAGTATTCCAGGAGTAAAACCACGTTAGGAAATAATAAGCAAAGATACTTCTAACACACTGTGGCAAACTATGGAAAATGAACCTTGATGGGTGAACAGATAATTTTTGAGCTATGCCATGTAATAACTGTAGAGACAATGTTGTAAAATTGGGTAGATGTCATTGCAGATTTTGCCAAATAACAAAGTCATGATTTATCTTACTATGTAAATGCAAAAAAACAAGTCATTGTGAAAAGCATATTCTGCTTGGAAAGGTGTTTACAAGGTTCGACGTACAATGAAGAGTTCTCAGGAAAAACAGTTGGGTTCTGCAGATCACTTCTGGATCACTGGAAGTGTAATTGCAAACATATGTAATTTATCTTTTTTCTGTCTCCATTCTGGGAAGGAAGCATGTTGTGATAGGTCAGTATTTATTTCTCTTTGAATGGATGTCAGAAATTCAATTTTAGGAACAAATGTTATAAAAAGTGGGCTACTTTTCTCCAGCCTGTTTTCTAGGTTGAAAATCTGTTATACTGCTACTGCAGCATTGACTCTTCTCCAGCATATTGTTCACACATTCCAAGTGCGAGGATTAGCTCATCCTCTAATAAAAAGACAAGTACTCTACATAAACACTGCCAAATATTTTAGTAACCATGCATGGGTTTCTGGAAGGAAGAGGAGTTCATCCTTTCCAGAAGTAACCAAAAGGAGTTCTTAAAATATTCCTTCAAAATATAATTTCACATGCTCATTGTTTTCTCCTCTTTGGAGTGAAAATACATTTTGAAGTGGAAAACTATTCAACAGGGTGGAAATCCTTGTTCCTTCATAGCTCTAATCTCTAATGCTGTTTGTTCCCAGACATCAGAGGCTGGCAGCATAGATACAGACAGTCATTATCTAGCGAAGCATCAGGACTGTGGTGTCCCTACAGCATACAAATAAGCAGCTGAAGACACGGAAAAATGGGAAGTTGTAAAGTGATCTGGAAAGATATCGGTGGAAGGTGTGTACACAGAGTCACTTTTATGTTTATTCCCTTATTTTTTCCTAATGTGGCAATGAAGAAATACCCTTGTTTGCCCTGCAAAGAAGTATCAAGGGCATTGTCTAAATAATTATTTAGGGAAATTTTAGTAAACACTTTGTTTTCTGTGCTACAAAAGCACAGAAAGTCCTTGGCAGGACCTTATCATACCAGGGAAAATCCTTCCTGTCACCTGTCTTGAACTACACTGGTAATTAAAAATAGGAGTCAAGACAGTTAGAGAGATTTACAGGTTTTTTCTTAATGAGAATCTATGCTAATTCCTATTTTGCTGCCCACTTCAATGCCTACAGCCTGTAATACTTAGTCACTAGAATACGCTTTTGAAATAAATCAGCAGAATAATGTTTGAACACTGTGCTTTTCCTTCCTAGGTTGGAACTGTGGCAAAAACATAATAAATGACAGGCAATGTAAACAAATGACTAGAAAGACATTTTAGAAAATGAACTTTTATAATTTTGCGTAACAAACTTCAAATTAGAATCATCTCATATAACTCACAAATGCACATAAAATTTTAGCTGAAGTTAAAGAGAAGGTAATTCTCTGGTTAATGGGCATGACAAAACTTTACTCAGGCTGTGGAAGTTGGACAGGTGAACAAACCAAAAGATTTGGAGCAACTTACGTTGACCACTTTCTCGCACTTCCTGTAAGCAGGATTCTCATTGAAACCTGAAGCTTATGGAAATCATTTGGCCTGAGGTGGCAACTTTTGTGTCAGATTCAGAAAACCCCATGCACATGGGCCAAGAGCGTGCTTCAAAGAAGATGTCCATATAGAAAGACTGCCAAGAAAGGTATTTAAGGTTTCAGAGGGAAATAAAGTCATTTTAGTAATGAACCTTTACATCATCTACAGGTTTTAGTTCAACAGCACAGTGCTATCAACTCCCAAAGGGTCCAAAGGCAGTATCTGTTTTACTGCATCAGCCTGAAGAGCTTGCATTTTGCTTGGGAGCTTCAAGTAGACAGCACCAGCAGCAGCGTGACCTGCATCACTTCATGACACAGACGCCACTCCCAGTGACTTGGGAACAGCTGCCCTTTTTTTCTCAATCTAGAGAGAAAAAGCAATTGTTGCACCAGTTCAATGCTGTTCATGGTTGAACACGAGAAAAACAAAAGATCTTTCTTTTTTTGCACCTGACTCAGTCTTTTCCCAGACTTCTCTACCAGGTGGATCAGGGCTTTCACAAATGAGGAGTTAGTTACACTTTGGTGTACAACTAGGGGAAACCTATCCCTCTGCCATCCCACCAGCGTCCATCTGACATGGTTGCAACTAAATGTAATCATTAACTGAACAAGTCTTCTGAAGCAGCATGAGGGATGTCACCCCATGAGGTTAAATACGTGAGCTTAGCATCAAGAGACACCACAGAACAGGCAAAGAAATTGCTGATGAAAAAGAGAAGGTTTAACAGAGCAAGCAGATGTGCAACAAAACGGAGGGATGCAGGGGACTGAAAAAGGGCTGAAAAGACAGAAATAACCAAAAACAGATAATAAACCAAAAGCCAAAATGTCAGGGTACTAAAAAAAGGGAGAGTAATACAAACTAAATGTAGAAGTAAAAACATGAAAAATATGACAAAAAAGAGACAGACAGTGAAACAAAACAAAGTAAATGATAAAACAGAGATAAGGTCACTGAAATACGACATCCTGAACCTGTTTTAAAAAGAAATCCTGGTAACCAGTGTAAGTGTACAACAACAAATATATTACAGGATATGTGAATCTCCAAGTTGTTTCAATATTTTGGGGTATTTTTTAAAAAAACTTTGTGTATTACTGGCGCTGCAGAAATATGAAATATTTGGGAATCATACTCCTAAAAAATGTGTTTGAGAATTTACCTTTTCCGTGTAACAGCTGCCATGACAAAAATAACAGACTTCTCAGTAGCTCTGAAAATATTGTATAACAGTCAGGTGTTTCCATGGTGCTTCTGAAAGCCAGTTAAATATGTGCGCCATAAAACTCCCACGGATGTCTCTGGGTTCAGACCTTCCCCACTGCATCTTATCCCTGGCTTCTGGATCCAATCGCAACTGAAGTAGCAGCAAAAAGAGTCCATGTTTCTCTACTGATCCCATACTGATCCCATAGCTACCCTGGCCCTGGCCAGTCCCCTCAGTCTGAGCAGGTATCACTCACACTCCTATTTGTGAGGGGAATTTATAAAATGAATTATTGAATAATAATGCTAGATTATTTCTTCAGCATATTTGGCATTAATTACTTGCCCAAGGCTATAGATTTTAACACCTTTTATGATAT
Source organism: Fregata magnificens (assembly GCA_013389945.1). Taxonomy (NCBI): domain Eukaryota; kingdom Metazoa; phylum Chordata; class Aves; order Suliformes; family Fregatidae; genus Fregata; species Fregata magnificens. The sequence goes on from WAAD01003211.1 coordinate 98,744, forward strand.
TTTATGTCTGCCTTGCTGAATTTGAGTGGTTCTTTTATCTTTGGAACAAAACTCATAACGTGGATTTTTTTGCAGCATGACTAAGAGATTAACAGTAAGACTAAATTCAGAGCAGAGGAAGTGGTCCAAGCCAACGCATTTCTACTTGTGGTGTAAGGACCACTGGTGGACCTTTGGGCATAAAGCAGTTGTTCCTAAAACAGTGGTAACATTTTCTTTTTGAAAACTTTTGTATATGACTGTGTCTGCAAGCAAGTAAACAGACAAGCCCAGCAGTAACAGGAATATTCATGGTCTTAACCTCATTTTTATTTGGTTGCAAACTAAAACTATGACAGCAACACTACAAAAGTAGTCA
>WAAD01003214.1:7870-19103 GCA_013389945.1 Fregata magnificens
CAAGGGGGCTCGCCCCCCTGCCCCCGGCTGCGGGGGCACCGGCGGCGCTCGGGTGTCGGCGACCGAGACCCCGGCAGCCCCGGGCCGAGTGGTTCGTCTTCCCCCGAGGGGCCAAAGCTACCGTGAAGTCAGCCCCCAGATCTGATGCAAAGCAGCTCCCAAAACCACAACCATCCTGTGTCTCATCTCCAAGTAACTCTCACAATACAGCTGCAAATCTGCTCACACACCGAGGAGGTCTTTAATCATGCTGCCCTCTACGATATTTTTAGGTTTCCTACTGTAAGTCTGACGAGTATGTCTCACAGGACAGCTTTGCTCTCCTTCTCCCTCTGAGCTTTGGGCTGCTAAACAGAACACTAAAATCCTCTACCTTTGCGCTACGGCTTCCACTGATGTCCCGAGCTTTCGTCGAGTCCGCTAAGAGCAGCACGTAGAAAAAGGGCTATTATCCCTGCCACTGAAGTTAAAAATATGCTCCAGTGAACTAAACATAACCGATGAAGAGTTTGTTCAAATATGTTGCACTGGAAACTTTTCCAATCCCTTTAGGTTTCTCACCAGCACGGGAAAGCGCCTCCTCCATCGTTAGGAACAGAGTGCCCTCTGCTGAAACTAGCCTGACAGAGGAGAGCAGCCAAAGGCGAGGCACGGACCGGAGAGCAGCCCCCCGGGGAGAGCTGCACACCGGCGCCCTGCAGCGCGAAGGCTCTCTGGGACACCACTGACTTTGCACAAACACCTGCGCCGCCTGCTCTGCCTCCTCCGTGCCACTGTACGACTCACAGACTGCTCTGTCTGCAGGTTCGCCCCGGCCGCTGAGGCAAGCTGTTCTTTCCAGTCTGCACGTTACCGTGATAACAGGCTGTGTAACAGGCAAGAGTGCTGCTAAGGACCTGATCTTTTCTTTTTCTAATACTGGTCAGCTGGAAGTGTATCAACATCCTGGGAAGCTTTGCTTCCCATCCATTTCAACTGCTACAGTTACTTAAACAACCACATAGTCCTTTAACTATGACTTCAGTTACACCCCTGCAATTTGTTATCTTCAAAAAAGGTACACAGGTACAGTCAGCATATACTTCAGACTTGATCACAAATGGTTTTAAAGCCAGAATTCAGCCATTAGATCAATTGATGCAGAAAATCAATTTTCCTGTCCCAAAACTATGGCTGGTAGTACTACAAGAAGAAAACCAAAAGATGTTCACAACTACAGGATGAAGCTGGCCCTCAAGCCCTGCCATCTAGTTCGGAATGTACACAGTTTGCACCACCCCTATTTAGAATATCACTTCTCTTAATTATTTACCCTTCAATAGTGAAGCAGTCTCCTGAGTCCCTGAAGCAAAAGCTGCAGAGTAGGCTATTAATTTGTTTGCCAGATGGGCATATTTCGACAAAATAGCTCTGGCTATGTTCCTGGCACTGGTATTAGCCACAGATTACATTGAAAGGTTTGGTCCTGACATTCTAATAGCATTTTCCAAATACGAATGCTGGTCAGCATTTCTTTGTTTTTCCCTTTTTCAGTGCTACTCCTCTGTGTTCTCTACTTTCCCCAGTTTACTCTGATACCTTCCTTCAATGCTGCTCCTGGTCATTTGCTTCAGATCACTTGGCTATGTGCATCCCTAACCATAAAAAATAATCAAACATCACGTATGTGAGTCTTAGAAAGATTTCCCCATCTCCTGCAATAAACATGAGAGTAGAAAAGTGGTATAATAGGAAGTAGCTTAGGTTAGACAGCTCACATCAGATTCACTGACTTAAGCGAGGTTGCTGCTGTGTCACACACTTAATTCCTTGCACAATCTGGATCTTAGGTTACAGGTCCTACGTCTGCCTTTATACAGCATGTAAGAAAACAGAGGTAAACACCTGCAAGGCATTACACCCCAGGCAGATTTCAGAACCAGCATTGTAATAAATAATGCAAGTACCTTGTGGTACCTCCCTAGTAAAATAGCAATTGGCAAGATGTCTTGTCCAAGCTACTGAAATGACAGTGTTAATCCCGTTATCCCCTACCATCCATGGTTTTGCTTTTATTACACTGAAATCATCCTTTCTGTGAAGATGAGCACCCAGGAAATAATAGTATTTGAAGCATGAATATAGCCTCAGCCTACTGCTGGAAACCATATGGGGTTTTGGACAGCTTTTAACAGGGCATTTTCCTATGTGAATCTCACTCTCATTGAATGCTGATTTGTTGCCTCCTTAATTTAATTTCTTCACCTCAGCCTCACTCCACACCACTGCCACTTTACCCTTTTCTCCCTTCTCTCTAGACTTCCAGGGAACCTGGAAGCTTTGGGATTTTCACTCCTGTTAGAAATCTCCATAACCCCTCCTGCTGAGCCAAGCAAAAGCTGAAAGAAACTCTGGTGTCCAGGCAAGATCTGTTTGACAACCACCACTTCAAAATTCACAGCACCTGCAGCTCCATGGTAGACTCCTTCAATATGCACCCTAAAGTTAAAGGCTTAGAGGTCCTGGAAGCCTAATTTTCATCCCTGGAGAAGTTTGTCATGAATTCTGCAAAAACTAATTGACCATTCAAGTTTAAAAGAAATCACCATTTTCTAAGGAAACTGTTAACTTCCCTTCTGCTCACCGTCTTGTCTGTATGGATTATAAACTCTTCAAGGCAGGAACTGTTGTTCTTTGACTATTACACTATGTTTGCACAATCTCTGGTCCAGTGGCAAGTCCTTTAGGTATCACCTTATTAGCACTTCTACCACACAGTCTTCCAATTCCCCCTCCTCATGCCACATCAGTTTGGCAGAGTTGGTGTAAGGTTTTGAATGGGAAAGCGTAGTGATGCTCTTAACACTCAGAGTTCACATGCATAATTCCTGTATTTGTCTCTTGCTATTAGCAATGCTTTTTTATTACATATATGCTTTTCTTTTGCTGATCTCTAAAATATGCATCATTTAAATGACATTAAATATGACAGCTGCAAAGCCCTTACTGTTCATAAAATTGTGAAATATGGACATTTACACTTATTTCATTGAACACAATCATGATCTCGTCCATCTGTACAGCTGGCATGGTCTCATAAGGAAGCTGGTTGGAAATATGATGGTCTTATCCTTTGTTTTACACTGACTTAAGACCACATGTCTTCACTAGCAAACACAACCATGAAATATTTTGTCATTTGTTGACTTACATTCAATTGTAACAACAGAAAATTTCAACTTACAGTCATAGTGCAGGCAGAAAAGACAGAGAAAAAAGATTCTGCAAGATATAGCTAAGGGCAAAATTGAAAAAAATTAAATCTCTGATTTGGTAAACAAAAACCTCAGTTCAATCACATGATAACCACCAGATTTCACTCTCAGTGAACACTAATAGAAAAATCTTCACATCTAAAAGAGAAAACCCACATTTCTCTATTTATCTTTGTCCTGAAATGCAGGTATACATAATTCTTCAGCAGACTCCACTTATATATCAATATTCTCTCAAAACAAGTTCATCTAAGCCAATCTGATTATCACGAAGGCCATTCTTTCATCATAACAAAAGTCTACACTACTCAGGAAAGAATATGTTTGGCTAAACTACAAATTTCAAATCCATTGAAACAGTGCAGAACGTTTGGCTCATAAATCAGGATTATGTCTAACGAATACCAAAACTGGAAGTATCCTGCCGAGGCCCCATGCAGAAAGAGAATTTTGGTTTGAGGCCTCAAAGTTATCAGTAACAGAGCTGCACCTGATTGAATAATAAAAGGAAAATGTTAAATTTCCTGTAACTAGAGTCATGAGAACCCTGACACATTACCATCAGTTCTTTGGCCCTGCATTGTATTTGTACAGGGTGCTTGTTTACCCTGAAATAACAAGCTCTCTGGGGTAGAGAGCAATCACGCACTATCACACTTCACAAATATATTATACCCTATAAAGAGTAAAGCGTCTATTACTACAAAGGTACAAAGTTCAGCTACAGCACTGTGTCTTTGATTTCTTGCTGTTATGGAACCCATTGCATTCCATATTGATCCTTGCCCTGGGCTTTGGAAACCCCTCCATCAATACAGTAAGGAGAAAAAAATGCTTGTGGCTTAAAGAAAGAAAAACTACTTATATATAGACCTAAACATTATAGAAGAAAACTACTGTCTTCCTCCCAGTTTGTGTTTAAATGAATCTAGCATTAACCAATACAGTATATACGAACAGTCACTATTTCAAGTATTTGAACAAATATTTTTCCTTTCTTGTCTCTCAAATTCCTTTTTATCCTCAAGCAAAGCAACTTGTGGCTCATTTGCATATTTATGATCCTGTACAGTAGTAGCAGACACATTAAATTTCATGACTCTCCAGAACAAACACATCTTTATTCAGATGGCACATGCTTTTTGTTATAGTTCAGTGTTCACAACCCTAACTAAAGTGTTAGAATGGACACTTTGAGATAAATTACTTACATGATCATTTTGTGGTTTTGTAGCATATCTTTTCAAGAGGATTTAGGTGCTTATTGTGGGCATAATTAGAAAATATGAACTTGTATAGATGGATATTGAATGCAGATAATGCAAAACAAAAAATCCGTTGCAGAAGTACAATAGCTTCAGTTTACACATAGCTGTGTGTTCTTTAACAGATTTTTTTTTTTCCCTACTTTGCAAAAAAATGTAAGCCCACTGAGGACTGTTGTAGCAGGTTGACCTTGGCTGGATGCCAGGTCCCACCAAAGCTGCTCTATCACTCTCTTCCTCAACTGGACAAGGGAGAGAAAATATAATGAAAGGTTCATGGGTCGAGATAAGGGCAGGGAGAGATCACTCACCAGTTACTGTCACAGGCAAAACAGACTCAACTTGGGGAAATTAGTGTAATTTATTAACAATCAAATCAGGGTAATGAGAAAATAACAACTAAATTTTAAAACACCTTCCCCCTACCCCTCCCTTCTTTTCCAGGCTCAACTTTACTCCTGAATTCTCTACCTCCTCCCCCTCAGCAGCACAGGGGGACAGGGAATGGGGGTTGCGGTCAGTTCGTCACACATTGTTTCTGCCACTCCTTCCTCACACTCTTACCCTGCTCCAGTGCGGGGTCCCTCCCACAAGAGACAGTCCTCCACAAACTTATCCAACATGGGTCCTTCCCACAGGCTACAGTTCTTCATGAACTGCTCCAGCGTGCACCTCTTCCACAGGGTCACAAGTCCTGCCAGAAAACCTGCTCCAGTGTGGGCTCCTCTCTCCACAGGTCCTGCCAGGAGCCTGCTCCAGCATGGGCTTCCCATGGGGTCACACCCTCCTTTGGGCATCCACCTGCTCCAGCATGGGGTCCTCCATGGGCTGCAGGTGGATATCTGCTCCACCATGGACCTCCACAGGCTGCAGGGGGACAGCCTGCCTCACCATCGTCTTCACCATGGGCTGCAGGGGAATCTCTGCTGCGGCACCTGGAGCACCTCCTCCCCCTCCTTCTTCACTAACCTTGGTGTCTGCAGGGTTGTTCCTCTCACATATTCTCACTCCTCTCTCCAGCTGTTGTTGTTGCACAGGGTTTTTTTATCTCCTTCTTAACTGTGTTATCCCAGAGGCACTACCACCATCACTGATGGCCTTGGCCAGTGGCGGGTCTGTCTTGGAGCCAGCTGACAATGGCTATCAGACTTGGGGGAAGCTTCTAGGAGCTTCTCACAGAAGCCACCCCTGTAGCCCCCCCACTACCAAAATCTTGCCACGCAAACCCAATACCAGATTGGAATTCCTGAACTTGTCTGCCATTTTCTTCTGCAACAGTGTCAACGATCTGTTTTCCTCAGTCTGTGATGGCCCTTACTTCTGTGATTGTTAAAAATAAAATGTTACTGAGTGTTATGTGAAAGAGGCAATATTTGGTGAATAAAGAGGGGCTCTGAGGAAATCAGTTATGTTGCAAATCATGAGCAACACACAAAGGTCAGCAGGACAATTACTGTCCTCACTGTAATGGTTCACTGGGGAAAAGCAAGAAGAGTAAAGTAGGTGACCTGCATCCCACAAGATGACTTGTGCGCGTCACTACATGAGTGTCTAAAGATGCACACCAATATGGAAGCAGAAAAAGAGAACATAAGCAAGGAGTAAACAGCAAGAAGGAATGAAAAAAAGGACAAGGTTGGAAGAAACACATGACACATCATTGGGAGGAATACTAGTGACAATGTGGTAATAAAAGCAGAAGATGAATGATTAATGTAAGAAAATGCAGCAAAACTAGAAGAAAGAATAAGTGAGAGTAACAATTGAAATAGATTGAAAAATTAAATTCCCAAACCAGAAGTGAGGTCACCAGAAAATAGCTTCAGAAAAGTGACATTGTGTATCAAATGTTTGGCAGTAAGAGGAACAAAATTTCCACTTTCTCACATACAGTCTGCCTGTCAATACAAATACAGAAAAAACTACAACAAAATCCACAACATAAAATGGTCACCCACTCCTCTAAGCTTGTGTGGGAGCAAAGCAGCAAATACAACATGAAGCCCAAAACCAAGAATGCGATAGTGTGCTAACAGAGGATAGAACCCACAGCTCTACCTATACCTTACAGTTGAAAGTAAATGTGAGGACAGAAAGAAAGTTTAAAATTCATTTTTGATTATTCTGTTCTCTTCTACTTGCCAACTTCTTCTGCTATGTTGGGAAATGCTCTTATTTCTTGAGTTGAACATTTACAGTCTTCATTAAGAAACTACATTGTGAATCATTACCAAGGAAAAGTATCCATTCTCTTCACCACAGTCTGGCTGCAGCCCAAGTGCTCCATATTGAGTGAGGTATGGAGTCAAGTCCAATAATAGTGGGATAAACTACTTGCTCTCTATGAAATGGATTCAACTCACCTCAACTGAGCAATGCTGCCTGGTTATAAATGAAGACATTTTTGTTATTATATTCTACTAAAAGAAATAGAAAGTCACTTCCTTTTCACAAGGGACTCAGATTTGCCTTAGCTCTGGTGGATCAGAGATGGTTCCTGGCTCCTGTGGGAGCCAGCAAATGTACTCATTATTCTTATTAACATTCAATGATGACACAATTGAATACAATCTATTTGACAATGAATGAGGATAAAGAAGGGTTAGCAAGATTTGGTGGATGGAGGGAAAGAAAGTTTGTAAAGCTCCAGAGTCACAGTTTGGAGCTATATAGTCACTGAAAAAACAGCTTATCTTCCACTTTCCTTCATATTTTCTTCTTTGCTGGCTCTGTTGCCTTATGCTATGAGAACCCCTCATAATCTGTCACATTTCTTCAAAGTCTGACACTGGTATTAGCAAAGTCTATAGAACAAAATTCTATTTTTGCAGACCCATGCAGTACGTAAAACCTCTTTTCCTCTTCATTCTGTATAGACATTCCTTACAGAAACTAAGGTGCATTCTACACAAAACTGGAAGAGAGCATACATCTTCAGACAGTGAGCCAGATTCTAGTCATAGGAGTACCAATATAAACTGTAGATAGGAACAGCTTCTCTGCATTCGCACATGAGAGCAGAATTTGGTCACTGGCAACCGGAAGCGAGGAGAGCCTAAGACAAAGTCTTATCAGGTGCCACCTACAAAATGCTGCTATCAGGTATATTTTCTGTATTTCATGTTTTACCAGACAAAATCTATTGTTTGCTTTTGCATCTGGTAATGCCACAAATACTTTCATTTCTTTACTGGTTACCAACTTATAGAAGGCTGTTGCTCCAACACAGGCAAAAACCACTGTAAACTGACTGACTTGTCCTGCTTAATTTAACTAGGCAGGTAGGGGCATATGCTGAAGTACTAGAGGAGAATCACTTGTGCCATTACATGTTCTGGAAAGGACTTCTCCATCCGTGTGTATTTCCACCAATGACACGGAAACAGAAACTGCCCTTTAACCCTTCTGGTGGGTAATCTCTCATTTTCTCATGGGGCCTCCATAGCTACTCTAGTACTGTAGCAACCATTATCAGGCTAGCAGAACTCAATCTCTCTTCATTAGCTCTGGACACATGTGAGTCACTAACACCTGTCTGTAAATAGACTGCTTAGCAAAGTGTTTATTGATATATTCTAATGCATCAGAGTAATACCATTTGAAATAACATTACTATTATACATACATATTTCTTAAACGGTTACAAAGACTGTCCAGTGATACCTTGGGTTTTTTTCTGTGGATATTTAGGAAGAGACTCTCATGAATTAGAGAGCAAAATAACTACCATACAAAAAGAAAAACACTAAAACACTACAAAATTTTCTGTTGCCTATGCTGACTCTGCATCTATGCCTACATTTGCCAGCACAATATTTTCACACTAGTCAAGCCTGTTCACTTACTATGCATAGCCTCAAATATATTTAACAGTTAAAAGTAGACACAAATTCAAGTATTCTGTACTGGGTCACAAAAAAGTCTAAAAAGAGTTACTACTATCAACAAACTTGGCCTTACTTAAGTATTCAGCAGTCATTGCTCTAACAATCTGTTGTCCAACAAATGGCAAGGTCCAGCTGCTTCCTAACAGAGAGCCAAGTCAGGTAGCCAGGCTGGCGGGGCAGGAGTCACACCAGCCACAGCCCTGTCCCACTGCTCCTAGGCAAGATACACAGCAGGCTAGAGATGACAGCCAGGGTGTACAGAGAGCCCAGGCAAATTTGTAGTAACTAGGCAGGTACAAGGTCAAGCCAGGAAATCAGTCCACAGACTAATAAAGCTTATAGCTAGGCACAACCATAAGAGAGCTCAAAGAGGGCCTGAGGCCCAGGCCAGAGCTTAAATGGAGTTCCTGCACCCATGGGCAGAGGAGTGGGTGGAAGCCCCAGCTGAGGCTGGTCAAGGTCGTTAAGGCATATTAGTGCACTCAGAGCCCTGACAACTTTTTGGAACCTATACTAACATATTGCTTGCCCATGGCTAGAATCACTTAGCAGATACCTAAGGAAAAGGATAGCAAAAAGTTCATTTGACTTTTTCTAGGTTTTCATTGTACTGCTGTATCACTGTTATTTTTTTCACTTAATTTTACCAGCTCAAGATCAAGGCCTGATTAAGATACTTGAAAGAAGTCCACAAATATTTTTAAAGTTTGGGGGGTTTTTTTATTCCAACTTTCTGGAATCTGCTAATACTGTCTAAATCTCCCATATCTACATTTTCCTACAGAAGGACTATTTGTAGAAAAGCTTTTACTGTGCTTTAGTGTGGGATATGTACCTTTTTCCACAATTTTTCCTGATACCCTTCATATCTCTTAATTCCTGAAACATTCCTGATATCTTTATACTTGAAACAGTAGGAAAAGATGGTACAGGCCTATCTCTGCAGGAATTCCTCAGCTACACTTGTGATCTAAGCAGTACAGACTACAGTCTTAATCAAAGAAAAAGTCAGAAAAAAATGTCAGAAAGAAAAGAATCAGTAACAGATTTCCATTATGCTCTTCTTAAGTTGCCACCTTCTGTTCTCACATAGGGAGAGTAGGTGAAGAATACAAAAGACAAAACTAGCTCAGACTATTTTTGAACTATTTTTTTCAGCTGTTTTTGTCTGCACTATTACAAAGCCTTGGCAGACAAGGAAAATATTCTTAGAATAGCAGATTTCTTGCCTTGCTCTGCATCTGTTCCAAAACCATACAATTGTATTTGAACAGCTGGCCAGTAACATGCAACCATCAAACATGGCAATGACATACGATCACAGTGTTCTTTGTAGAGGACTGAGGTTTCAAAGCTGAAGTAAACCCTCAGATGTACACATCTTGGTCTTAGAGGTACATATTCAGATTTAAATCATACCTTTTATTTTTCTTGAATTGAGCTTTCTATTGGCAACGAAGAACAAAGAAGTACTCATTATATCAAAATAAAAAACTGGAACTGCTCTGCAAAAAAGAATTTCCTGGTGCTGTTGCTAGGACTAGAACCAGAGGAGCTCAGTCTGGCCATATGTCATTACCATGCTACATGTAGTTTTAGAGTTTTGAAATTCTGTTTTGTTTTTTATACAAATGTGTAAAGAAGCTCAGAAAAAACCCTTGATGAGCAACCACACCCCTTCTACGTCCTCATCTATTTTGTAAGTTTGTATCCAGGGGTATACATACCCGAATTCTAAAATCCCCAGCTGCAATCTTGGGGCTAGCTATGTTGTCCTCCTGTGTTACGTGCCTGCCAACCTATAAGTGAGGTTTGAATTTACGCCTACAACCTTCATAAAATCTATCTTTACATTTAAAGAACTCTAAGAGGATGTCAAGGCTATTTTTCTGGGTAGAAAATAACATTGACCTAAGCTGAACTCTTAAGTGAAGTTTCTTGTAACTGCTGCGACAAATATCACAATTAACAGTTATATTAACACTCGGAGATTTTTATGCTCATACTAAATGAGATGTATATGATGTAATAAGGCACCTGCTCTCCAAAACGTAAGTGAAAAAGAAAAGGGTAAATTAATTAGCTGCTGGAGAAAGCTGACAACTACCACAGTACACATCACTACTAAGGAAGTGCTGAAGCAACTTTCTTATTGAACAATGATTTTTAGAAAATGTAATTAGCGTCAGGCTTTGCAGACTGCTTCCCACGTTTGTCTTGATGCAGGTTCGCTTTCTCCCTCCATTCTTCCTTCTGCTCACACATCAGCTTTCACCCGAAACACTGTAGCACTGGGATGGCTGACAGCCACCACAGCCTAACCTAAAAGCTAAAAACGCCCACGAACAAGCAACAAAGCAAAAAAGAGGAGGGACTAGCTTATTTTCATCACCTGAACAAATTGGAAAAAAACCCCAGACAGAACAGGCAGAGCACTGACACGGCAGCGTGCTGGAGTGTGAGCATCACTGCAGCTGTCATGCGTCTTCCTAAATCTGGGATTTCTTTTTCACCCCGACCCCTTGCACCGCTTTGTAAAAACGCCGGGCTGCCGTAGGCTTTTCCTGACAGCTCCTTCCCCGCCCTCCCCGGGCAGCACCATTGCACTGATGAGATGCAGCAAGGCACGTGTAAAAAATAAAGCAAAAAGGGAAAAAAGAGAGAGAAAAAAGCACCTTTTCTACAGGGAGCCGCCGGGGCGGCAGCGGGGGAGCAGCCCTAGCCCTTTAAGCTGCCCACCCTCGCCGGCAGGCCGCGGCGGCAGCTGGCGGCTATTTATACGCGGGCGGCGGCGGGCGCTGGGTGTCTTGCGCGGGGCGGTCCCGGT
>WAAD01003214.1:19149-29222 GCA_013389945.1 Fregata magnificens
GACCGGGAGCTGGGCAGCCTGCGGCTCCGCTACGAGGCGGAGCTGGCCGACGCCCGCCGTGCGCTGGACGACATCGCCATCGAGCGCACCACGCTGCAGGTGGAGCTGGGCAAGATAGGCGAGGAGCACCGGCAGCTGCACAGCAGGTCGGTGCCTCGGCCCTTCCTCCCGCCGCACCTGCCCGGCCCCGAGCAGGCCTCCCTGCTGGGGACCACCCTGGGGCTGCCTCCTCTTTGGGGCTCTTGCAGGGTGAGGGGAAGGGGATGCTGCTTGCCAGCAGCTGTGTGTTGGGGAGGGTGTGCTCAGTGCTGTAGGGTGTCCGGGTCATGGTTACACCCCAAAGGTATGGCCTCGTGAGGTTGGAGTGCATTGGGTTAGGAGAAATCCTAATGTCTGTTCTGAAGATGTGCTGCAGGGACACTGCTGTGAGTGCCTCCTGCTGCGGTGCTGCTGGGCCCCTTCAGCACCACCCCATGATGGCCTTGGGGGCTCCCCCAGAACTTGAGGTGCTGGCTGGCCTCATGGGGATAGTATTGCATGAATGCATAGCTGACTGGGTTTGGCACTGTGCCTGTGTTAATAAACACTCAAGAAGCTGCTGTGCTGGAAAGCATCTAGAAAGTTATGGGGATAGGGGAAGGAGTCTCTATATGGAGTCAGCTCACATCTTTTTTGGGCTTTTTAGCTCAGACATTGCCTAGAGGAGAATATACAGAGAAGGTACTCTTGTAAGCAATATAGCTTACCTGGTCTAGGCTGGTAGTGCACAGAAATTGTCCTAATGGCTTTTGGGTCTTAATTTACATGCTACTGGGATGAACTGCCTGCTGTTTCAGGCTTGACTTTCTTGTAAGCTGTATATCCTGAGCCTGGAATCGTCTTGTTGTCTGGTCTCACCAAGCCTGGAACAAAGGGGTGGCCCAATGTAAGTGCAATCAAATCCTCTTGAAGGAGGGAAGAAGGTGGGTAGTGAAGGGGAGGGAACAAGCGTCTAATCCCAACAAGCTTCCTTTATGGAGATATACAGAGTGCTAGCATTGCTAGTTACTTTAATTCCCCATTGTAGTGCTACATCAACTACAGACTTGCAACAGGCCCCCTAAATCTTGTTATAAACTTGTATCATAGCACCTTAAGGCACCAGCCTTTTTTAACACTCATATGGAGCAAATACTGCCTCCTCATAGGCTCAGTAGGACTTAAGTAGTTGTTCTACTTGGTAATAAAACATGTTTTTACTCTAAGCTTCTGTTTTCAGCTGCTTAGAAGTTATTGGGCTTGTCTCATTCATGCTGGGTTTTGGCTTGTAGATCTGTTTCATAAATCTAACCAGCCACTTAGGTGGACAGTGAGGAGAAGGGTAATGCTAGTTCTAAAACTTTTCTGCTGCTCTTTGTGTTTGTGTAACTCTGTGGCTTTGTTTATAAAGCTTTAGGCTTGGCAGGTATGCAATCCTGGGCTGAGTTTTTTTTCTTTAAAGTAGGTAGGTCTTAGAAGTGGTTACCTTTACAGCCCATGAGAAATGATACATAGTACATGCTGCTTTCTGAAAGGACTAGACTGAAGTCCTAATATTAAGTGTTTTGTATCTGGGCTGTCTAACTGCAAATGTTTTGGATGACTTGGAACAAACTGCTTTGAGGGTATTGTGCCCTTTATATATACACCCTTTAAATAACCTGGAACTCTTATAGGATGGAATGTCACCACATAACTTCCACACAGCATTAACCATTGGCTCTTCTTAATCACTGGTAAAGAGACTTAAAGCTTCAGCAACAATGAAGTGTGCTTCCATTTCAGCTTTTTTCTTACTACTTGAACAGTGGTAATTGGAAGTAGGACATAGATGTTTTGGGAGGAGCAGTTGTGGATAAGCATATCAGTTGGTTGAATTCAGAGTCTGAGGAAGGTCAAAGCAACTACAGTAGCACAGGAGGGAAAGATAAGACCAGTTTCTTTCTGCACCAGTGAGTATAGATGTGCATTTTGCTACTGAACCTGAAATATGCAGTGTAGCAAGCTGAAGCTGTAGGAATGAATTCTGCAAGTGCTTTTAATGTCATCTAGTCTTGACAAACGAGAGTCTGTTTCAAACATACCTGAACACTTTTGGTAAAATTATTTAAATTCTCCAGGTCAAGCATATGTGGCACCCTGACTTACAAGGAATGTGATTGGCAGTGTCTCAAAGTTATTGCTTGCAATTGATAGCCAATAAGGGCATGCTTAGTTCTGGAATTGTTGGTATATGGAATGTTGTAGAGCACTGTAACTGTCACTGCTTGCTGCATAACAATGCAAAGTGATGTTCTGAACCCTGAACTTGGTTTAAAAGGGTAGTAAATGCTCTTGTCAAAAATGAAATGACTCAGTTCAGGGTTCTCTGAAAATACTTGTCAGGAAAGAATACAGGAAACCTGAACCTGGCTGTCAGAGGCCTGCATCAGGAAAGTGGACCATCAAACCACAGAGTGAAAACACAGATACTAATGGAATTTCAGTCTTGCACATGCTTTGATTGTGGAATGAAATTTATATGATTGTAGGATGAAACAGTCAATATCATTAAGTAGTGTTATTGATGTACTTGTTAATATAATAACTAATACTCACAATGAGTAGTAGTGGTAGTGCAGATACCAAAAGGAAGGTGGCTAATTAATACCTAGAAAAGAAACAAACCTGTAAATACTAAAAACCTACAACACATTATCTTGTTTTTCATTGTTACCCCAGTAGAGTTACTTTTTTCTGAGGGTCTGAGTAAAGAATAAATAACCCCTGCCAGCAAAACATTGGGTTTTGCATTGTGGTCATAAAGTATGAGACAGTCAACAAATGTCTCTGAATAGCAGGGCTAGAAAAGGCCTTAAGCAAGAACCTGATGTATCCATATGCCCCAGGCCTGTGTTGGAACCAGCCATACCTGCATCCCTTCCAGCAGATGTTTGCATAACACTTTTTTTAAATTCCAGATGATGGAGATTCCAGAATATCCCCCCCAGGCAATGTGCTTCAGTGTTGAACTACTGTTAGTTTCCTCTCCCTAACATCTAACCCAAATATTCCTCCCTGCAATTTAAGCCTGCAACTTCCTGTCTTTTCCACAACAGACATGGAAAACAGATTCCCTTCCTCTATGCAGCAGTCTTTCATGTATGTAAAGACTGTTATGTCTCCTGTCACTTTTCTCTTCTCTAGACTAAACAACCCTTACTTTTTTCCAATCTTTCCTTGCAGTCCAAGCTTTCTAGAGCTGATCACTCCTGCAGAATGACTTTGGACACTCTCCAACTGGTCTGCTCAGTTATCAACTGGAAAACTCATTGTATGAATTATCACAACCTTGCCACTTGGCAGAACAAATTTTGCTAAAATAAATTGAACGCTTTACTCCTTGCAATCTCAAATCTGAGTTTTGAGCAGGAAGTCAGACTCTGGGTAGTGGTCAGGCAACTGCAAAGATTTTAGAAGTTAGAGCAGTCTGGGAAGTTATCACCCCTTTCTCTGACAGGAACTCACTATGGTGCCAAGTAAAACTGGCAACCTAAACAACTGTGTTGGCCATGCAGGTGGTACCTGAGGGCTCTGTACCTGGATATTTGTGCAAGGAAATGGCCCTATTCTGAAGGGAAAGCTGCTCTTGCCCTGTAACTCTGCCATGGTGTGAAGGAGGGAAGAGCGTGTGACCCTTTCTGAGGGAGAAGAGTCCCTTGCAAGGGTGCTGTGAGGGAAGGGTGGTTGCTGTGGGGGCTCGCTGCCCTGGGGCAGGAGCTGAGGGGCTGTGGGAGGCAAAGCCCCAGCTGGTGATGGGGCTGATGAGGCCTGCTTGCCAGGGCTGGGCCAGTGGCATCCTCAAAAACTCCTCCCGTGTTGTGGGCAGGAATGTTCTGGGAGGAGGAATGACAGGCTGCGGCAGCCAGAGCTGCTTTCTGCTTCTGCCTGCAGAGGAGGGGAGCTTTGGCCCCATGTGTGAGCGGCATCGCCCGCCGTCCTGCCTCAGAGAAGCGGGCCTCGAGCTGCTCGCGCCCGGCCCGGCCGCCTGGGGGCGCTGCGGGGCCTCCCCGGGGCGGAGGCGGCGGCGGCCTCCATGGCTGCTCCTTCCGGGTGAAGGGGTGTGAGGGGCGCAGGGCCCCGCGGGCCGCAGCGGCGCTGCGTCTTAATGGCCAACAGGCACTTTGCCAGGAAGCTGGCGGCGGCCTTTGCTGAAAGGAGGTGTCTGTGTGAGCAGCTTGTTCGGTGGTGGCGGGTCACTGTGGTCTGGTGAACTTTGGCTCTGTGACTAGTCGCTCCCTGTGGAGACGGTGGCCTGTGCTGTCGCTTCCCTCTCCGGTTGATAATGCCGTGGAAAATAGCTGGCTTCCGCGTAGGATTCGCACAAAACGAGCTGAAAACTGGGTCAGAAATCTTTCTGGTTTAACAAATGATACTTGTCTGAGGGGCCTGTCAGTTTTGTTTTACAGCCTACCCTGTGCTCTTGCTGCAAGTGTTAACTAACCTCTCTCCTGTTTCTGTCTGCCACAGACCCCTGTGAAGGTAAACACATTAAAAACAAACTTTCTCCCTCACCAGCTGCAACTTACCAGTGTAAAACTTTCACTTGTAGGAATTCAAAAAAAGAAGCTGATTTAAACCTGGCACAGGCTCGTATGAGAGATCTTGATGCTCTGCTGAACGCAAAGGAAGCTGACTTAGCAACAGCTTTGAATGAGAACCGAAGTTTGGAGAATGACCTTCGTGAATTAAAGGATCAAGTAGTCACTGTAAGACTTGTTTCTGGAATTTCAACTTTGCTTTTGTTCCTGAAGCTATTGCTTGTTTTTCCCCAACTAGTTATTGAGATTTACAAGCAGGGAAAGACTGTTATCTATGGCAATGACAGGGGGACAAAAAGATTTCTGCAACCTTGCTGAATGCAAATGCTACTGGTAGTTGGTCTCTTAAAACTTCTGCCTGTTGTAGGTACCTTTAATTCTATGCTATGACCACAGTATGTAATGTTTCTTGTTCTAAGGACAAAGTAAGTTGAAATGTGTTGTACTGCTATAGCCCCTGTAGCATTCCCTAATGTGTCAGCAAAGGTAGCATTTGATGGACCCTGCTTCACTATGCTTAAATCTAGGTAGAATAAATAAGAAGTTCTGACTATTTTGTAGGCTCTTGTGCTACTAAATGAACTCTGCTTGAGTTGCTACTCAGTGCATTTCTAAGAGCATAGCTTTTGTATCTTCATGCATTAATGTGATCATTGAATAAGCTATTTTCAAATCTTTAGGATGCAAACTTAAAAAAACCCGAGCTTGTATCATTAAAGCAGCACACTCCAACACTGGAAGTGCATAATAGTTTCTCAACATAGCTAGGTTATATTTGGAGGATTTCACTTGTTAAGCATCAAACAAATGATATGGGAAGTTAGGGAGAAGTTTGGAATACTTAGTGTTGTAAAGGGGAGGAATGTACATGGATGGTACAATTGATTCATCAGAAGTCTGCTTTGAGGAATCAAACTTGGCTGGTGGGATTAAGGGCTGCTCCATATTTGCCTCATGGGAAATCTTGTCTACATAACTAAATAGGATTCTTTTGGTTGCTAATATGCTGGATCCCACTGAAATGAGAACTTAAACAGAGTAACGAACTTCACTTAAGTAGTGTGTTTTGATTGCTGTGGGAATGAAGTTGAATGACCTGTAGTAAGTTGACTGTCTTAGTTTGGAAAAATGACCTCTTAATTTTGATTACCCTCATGTCTGTCTTTTCTAGCTGAAGCTGTCACTGGAAGATACCGAAAAGCATCTCCACAGTGAAATGTTGAGGAGGGTGGACCTGGAAAATCATATGAAAACTTTGCAGGAACAAATGACGTTCCAGAAGCGCCTTCACGAAGATGTATGTTTTAGCTTATTAACAAGGATTTTTTTTAGGTGTCCATGATCCCTGGATGCACTTAAGCAATGTTAAGAAGTGCTTTATCTGTAAAAAGGTAACTAGCTGAGTCAACCTATCACAGTCCACCAGCCAATAAAATCCACCTAACTAGGAAGACTTCAAGAAAGTACACAACCTCATGTTAACTGGCATAGTACCAATAGGTATCTGGAATATGAGATAATTTTCTCAGGCTGCACTTCTGAAGGTAACTACAATCCCAATATACTACTTTGTGTAACTGAAAGTGCATATATTACAGTTAAAGTTAAATGATTCCAGATGTTTGCTAGAAACCTAAAATAATTGAAGAAGTTAAATCTCCTTTAATAAGCAACTTATGTTCCCTACTTCCTTAACACTTATCAAAGGTGTCTGGTAACCTTTGTGTGAGAAGGCGGTACACAGAACTAAAGAACATGTGAATGTAAATCAAATTCCTTCTGACTGGAAGAAATCTCAGTGTGTGGTTTATGTGATAGAGAATTCCAATTTTTCTAACTGCTATTACTTTTTGAATAAAACAAGAACAGGTGACGTAACAGTGATTAAAGAAATGGAAGTGTATATGCATGTGCTCAAAGTGAAGAAAAGCAGAGAAATCCATCTAGTCGAAAGAATTAGTCTTAAAATTAAATACGAACTACTGCATTTATTAGTTTAAGCAATAGTGGCAGTGAGGAAGCAAAACAACCCAGCGCAGCTAGCAATGTGGAAGTACCTGACCCAATGGATGAATATCTAAGATCTGAATAAAGATGAATTACTGTGCACTCAATGATAAATCTGCTTCAATATTGAATGACTTGTTAAGCTGGTACAGTAAGTCCAGTCTCAAACTGTATTGGCTTGCTTATTCTCTGACAAATTTCTTCTCCTAGGAGCTCAAGGAGACAAAAAGAGTCTATGAGAGCAGGATAGCAGAAATAGAATCTGGCCGTCAGAGAGAATTTGAGAGTAAGCTCTCAGATGCTCTGCAGGGGCTCAGGAAACAACATGAAGAACAAATTCAAGGATACAAAGAGGAGCTGCAGCGAACGTTCAGTGCAAAAGTGAGTCTGTAAAAGATGCCAATAAAACAAAGCTTAAGTTCTCTGCACCTTGATATGATCAAAGTCACACTAGCATAAATAGCTGACTGATGGAGCCCTTGCATTCAGTGCAGAGCTTCTTGGTGTAAGTTGTTATGGAATTTTGAAGCAGTGTCAATTTGACAGCAGAACTTCTATGAACACTTGGTCCCAAACAAAACCGGTTCAAGCATAAATACTGTCCCTTTGCATGGACGACTGGGAATGGCTCATCTAATAAAGTTGATCATGAGTCAGACTTCTGACAAATCTGAGAGCTGGCCTGACAAATTCAGGACCAAGGTGTGGGATGTTTGTATTGAGCAATTTCAGTATTATTGAAGAAAATTTGATCTACTGATTATAGTGCTACTCAAATGCATTAAATAAGGTATTCTTACAGTTCTACAAGAGCACTTTTAAATGTATGAGTGCAAATGTCCCTTTCCAATTACTAGTACTGGATAAGGGGGAGAGGGTGGCTATGGAACTAGCTTGACCGTTTGCTTCCAGAACTGGTCTGTCACATCTTTCCCAGCATTAGCTACATATGCAGGAAAAAGTAATACTTTAGGCTTATACTCTTGGTAGGTAAGATCCCAGGGGTTTCTGGGTTGGTTGCAGTGTACAGTATTGGTATCTTAAGCCTTCTTTAATATTCAGTGCAGAATCACATGATCTGCTACTTCTCTCAACAAGTACATATGTTCCTTTCTTCTTGGTTCTTCTGGCTTTCTCTACACTCCAACTTATATGCCAGCTCAGTGAATTCCTCTGGATGCTTCTGTCCAGGTTTCCACTGGAAATTATGTGAGTGCCTCTTGTAGGAGCATGGCTGTACTTTATCCTTTCTTGGAACATCTCAACATTGAATTGCTCTATAAGCAGCTCTGAGCTATTTCTAGTGATGCAGGAACTGCTTAGTAATAGAACTTTGGGGGAAGAGCAATAGTCTGATATGCACACGTAATATCCTGTAGCCCCATGCTTTGACAAGCAGCTTCTAAAGGTATTCTCCATTGTTCTTCTGGAGAATCAATTTACTTAATACCTATACAAAGTCTTCATGCATCTGTAACTGAAATGTCCTAATCCAGCAATTTTCACTACCTGATTATTGCTGACTTTTTCTGACATGAATGTCAAACTTGTGTAAATGTCCTTGAAAAGCAGTGAAAAATGTTCTGACCTGGACTTTATTGCTATCTGCACACTTAAGTAAAATGTAACTTTCCAGATATAACAGCTGGAAATTACTTGGTTTTCCTTCCTTGTTTAAAATACATGGTCTTAAGCAACTCGTTACTAACAGTGACTTATCCATAGATGGAGAATGCCCAGCTATCTGCAGCAAGAAATAGTGACTTTGCCAATGTTGCTCGGGAGGAGCTGATGGAAACAAAGCTGAGAGTTGATACTCTGGTATCTCAAGTTAATCAGTATCAAAGCCAGGTACTATCTTTATTTGTATATCCTTAGAATTATTTTCATTTAGATACCCAATTCAAAATACTGGCCTCTCCTCTCATCTTCAGTTATGGTTTAACTGATTTTTTTTTCCTCCCCTTAACTTTAGAATGTTGCTTTGGAGAACAGAATAAGGGAGCTACAGGAGACACTAGATTATGATCGCGATCTCCATCGAAGGCGTATGGCTGAAAAGGAGAAAGAAATGGCACAAGCCCAGCAGCAGGCACAAGCACAGTTGGAAGAATATGAGCATCTCTTAGATGTGAAACTGGCTCTAGATCTGGAAATAAATGCCTACAGAAAGATGCTGGAAGGAGAGGAACAGAGGTAGGCTATGACAAGATCCTCATAGAGGACTTGCTTCATCCAAGATCTCTGCACAATTAACCATATATTCTTCAGAATGTGGAGGAGGCAAGAAATAGTAAGTATGTGATTAGTGCCACAACTGAGTTCTTGAAGCATAATCTTCTGTAGATGGTATTTATATCCCACATCTACCACATGTAGCTAGGACGAGAGGAAATGGCCTCAAGTTGCGTCAGGGGAGGTTTAGATTGGACATCAGGAAGAATTTCTTTACTGAAAGAGAGGTTAGGCATTGGNGATATGCCTCCCTGGAATTAAACTTTTTCAAAGCTTTGTGCTGCATCCTAGAGAGATATGAAAGATAGTGCTCAAGTTTCATGAATGAAACTGGGAAATTGTATCAGCTCCTAACTATCCAGACACTGCCTGGTGTGAACAACATGAACTCAATACATGCTAAGAAGGGTCAAAAACTTAAACTACTTCCACTAAAGATTGTGTCTGTAGAGACTTTAAAGGAATACTTACTGCAGTTGGGAATCTTTTCTTATCGACATAAGCTTGCTCTGAACTATAGGGCTGGAGCTGTCTTCCAAACTTAACAGGCTACCTAGCTACTCTTGCCAGTAAAAATAAAATCTTATATTCAAGACTTCACGGAAAGCCTGGATATAAGAAGTTGTTAGGCTTGGCTGTAGTGGGAGGATAGGAGTGAGAAGAAATAAGCACATCAGATATTCAAGTGAATGTTATCTGACTCCCATCTAGGCTAAAGCTGTCACCCAGTCCATCTTCACACAGTACTGCAACTCAAGCAACAAGGCAAGGGCGACGGTTTCTGCATGGGAAGAAAAGGAAAATGAAAGAAGCCAAAAAAAGAGGGCATAGTCCTGGATTTAAGACTGTTCAGCATGCTTCATCTTCTGGAAATGTATCTATTGAAGAAATCGATGTAGATGGGAAATTTGTCAGGCTTAAAAACAACTCTGATGAGGTACTTCTATTCATTCAAGTCTGCATGGCCGTCACTCCAAAGTATGACTGCTTGTGAACTGAGTTGCAGCTTAGTGGGAGATGACAATAGGGAAGGATGAAGAGATGAGGGAGAGTACTGCCAAAATACAAACTGGGGACTTCTCAGCTAACCTGGCTGCTGTCAAGAGAACACTAGAGACTGATTCTTTTTTGTACTGCAGGTGTTTTGTTCACAGGGATGCCTGGGAGGTGTTTTTTGTGGGAGGTGAACTGGGTTCTATGATGCAGAAATCCAACACCTTCAGTTGTTTCTTA
>WAAD01003222.1:4131-26017 GCA_013389945.1 Fregata magnificens
ATTTCATATTTTGTTCTGCCCTCAACTTGCATAGCATGTATTTCTAACCTAGAGCTGTAGGCTTGTTCTGGAAACTCAATAGCTGCTTAGTCACAAACTGTCACACTCATTCTAATCTCTAGTCGCCCTGTACGTTAATGAATTGCTTGGTGGTATAGTCTCAACAAGACTGATACCGTCTTCTTTTCACTATGCATATCACGCATCAATGTGTTAAACATCATTTATGATTTTAGATTTCACAGAAGTTATTATTACATCTCGTTGTGAGAATACCACTGAATTTTCCCAAGACGAAATGAGTCTTGTAACTCGTCGTTTGCCTTTCAGAGGCCTCATTTTACTTTACATAAACACTCAGATTTTAAATATAAGAAGTTCATTTAGTGTGGCTTAAAATTTAAACGTCTACCTTTCCCTATTACAGAATCTTTGAGTGTGAAATTGAAAAGTAGATTTTAATATTCTTAGTCAGTGAAGTTCATCCAATAATTTGTTAGATTGCAAAGAATCTTATTTAAAAACATAGTCCTACAGAATAAACAGAAAACTAAATTTCCATTGCCTGTCCTTGCCTAAAANTCGTCTAGCCGTCCCTGCTTGAGCATATCTCCAGGGGTCCCTTCCAACCTCAACCATTTTGACATTCTATAATCAAAACTTGTCAGTAATAACGGAATATATGAATGAAGGACGAGATCAGTTCTGTGTTAAATGCTTGTTCAAACAACGCACTCTTGCAGGGATCAGGCCCATCAGTTTTGCAGACCTTTTACAAATTTAGGCAAATATGTCCCTAAGCTGTTTCTGTACAGACTTCTATGACATGTTACTGACCTTTTGCAATCTTTTTTTTTTGGAGGGAAATGAATCTTGATAGCAAAGGCTCATGAAACAATAACAATATGGCTGTTTCTTGGTTATTTCAATGGTACGCTGTCAAGAGCAGGGTTTATGAGCCTGATAAATGTGCGTTCATGCAGAATAGGGAAAAGGCCACATTTGCATTGAAATTCAATTTTTAATTGTCCTTATTCTTTATTGATGCTTGGTGAATTGGATCTATAAAGAACCATTTTTAAGCAGAATGAAATTTGACAAATAGTATAGCTGTGTAAACAATTTCAGTAATTATGGCAGCAATTATTCTCTGTTCTATCTCTTGGTAGCTTTAAAAAGGGGAGAACGACAGTTACAAGAGACCAGCTTTAGAAACCCTGTGGAGATCACAGCATCATGAAAGTCAGAGAAGCCAGATATCAAAAATCTGTGCAACATAGGTTTAGCACAATAAGATAAACATTGTCCCTACCCTGAGTTTCAAAGAGAAAAACCTTTCTTACTCAGAGAAATCAATAGACTAAAAATAATTAAACATGTAGGAAAAATGCTACCCACACAAAAACTTTAAATAAGAGCATATAAAATTGTGCAGTCACAAAATATTATACACCACCTTATTATTTATACAACTACTAGAAATCATACTGGCATTATTCTCTCTTCAGGCTCTGTCAGAAAAAAAAAAAAAAAAAAAAAATCAATCATTGCTCAGGATGGTACTAAGGACACACCACCAGCCAGATTAACTCTTCAGATAAGTTTTGCTGTCTTCTGCAGAGGCCTGGTTACACAGCAGGTCTTTTATTCTGAAATTATTGACATTGTCACTGCAGGGGGAGAGGAAATGCATTCTAGCTTCACTCACGCTGCTGAGAGCATGATCTCTAAAAAAACCACAGATATACTGCATACAGTATACAAGAGAGATCAGATGATGATAATATTCCTTTCTAGACCTAAACCTCATTAATCATCCAGAATCCAAAGTGTAATAACTCTGTCCCAACAGAGCCCTACTTGCCAGTTTCTCATTTCACACTAACTACAAGCGGGGCCACTGAGAGTATTGTCATACACTGACTATGGAAAGCAGAGAGTCCCGAGCACGTCAGTGGATTCCACCTCAGAAGAGAAAGTTTTGAAATCAGTTAGAAAGAAGACAAAACAACAACCATTTACCTTAGAAGCTTAAAATACAATGCAGAAGACACACAGGGAAAAACACAGACAATAAAACAGTGAAATGAATCTCACAAGGAGAAAAGAATCTTATGAATTCAGAAAAAAAAAAAAGCTTTAACAAATGAACAGGAAAAAGTATCTGTATGACTATAAAAGAAAATGTTAATACCCTAGAGAATACATTATTGATGAGAAGCTAAACTAATTTACAAGTTTCTTGTCCTCCAGCTTTTTGTTTTTCTGAAACTCAGGAATACTTAGGAAATGCAGATAAATGAGAAATAATTTCATTATCTGCCCATTAAGAAGACTCAGAAAGCTGCTAGACACAGAGAATGGTACAACCTAGCCAATCAAACCCGAGTAATTCAATTAATTCTTAAACCAAAGTTAAAGCAGTTTTTCTTAGTTTATTTTTCCGCTGCTCATAGTCTTGTACAAAATACTGAAAGTTACGTGGCATTGCAAAGAAAGAATGTGTATCAAGGTACGTGGCCCTCTATCCCTCGTTAGATAAGAGCCAGATTGGAACACTTTGTCCAAGAGAGTGCACCACGTTTAAAAGCTGTGCTAGGCGAAGCAGAGGTTGCATTTACTCTTGTGGGTATCAACCCTGGCACAGTTTTGCCCTTTAATGTATTCTCAAGGCACAGAAAGGAAGCAAACTGTATGTAAAAGAACGTAAAAACTACAGTCAGGGTTTGACTGAAACTCAGCTCTAGAAGCAGCGGCAAGCATCAGAGCCACCGCCACACAAAGCACACATAATATAAAGCTCTGCAGTTTATGGTTAAGACAAAAAGGCAACAGGGGGCTAATCAGGATAACAGTGCACCTAGTCTGACTAATCAAACAATCAGCATCACCAGTAGAGCAAAGAGGTATTTTGCAAGCATCCCAGCACAGGCTGCTATTTTAGAGGAGATTTACAGGATGACCATCTAAAGAGTCAGAGGTGATCTGCCTGCACAGCAGATCCTCACAGAAAGTAATTATTCAGCTCCTGGCAGGACACACCATCAAATATACTGCTTCGCAAACATAGAACTAACTTGCCAAGAACTAAAAGACTCCTAATATTTAGTGTCAGGCAGCTGACAACTCAGTTGCCTTTGTATACGCTGGGGACTCATTTTTTCCTTTTCTAAAATCTAGAGTGCGGCAGCTTTGCTCCCACTTCGTGGACCAAGGGCTTCCTCTGAGAGAGGTACCCGTCACTGCCCCAGTCAATCAGTCAGCAGGAGCTGCCTGTAAAACAGTTGTTAGCTCTATCCCCAGCACCCACCTACACCCTTCTGCATATACAGCTCAGACAACAGTTTACTTTTATATGTCAATATTATTATTAATTACCTGTCTGGATTAGCAGTGAAGATGTGTTTAATTAGGCCATACAAGTATGGACTACTGCATGACTAAAATATCATTAATCTCTTAAAACCTTGGAGAGCTGCTGTATAGGGTAGTCTAATGTAGAAAATAAAACTTAATGAAGCACAGTTAAGCATCTGAGAATGCTAATATTATCAGAGAATAACAAACAGATTGTAATATTAAGAACAAGTCTAATTACTATGATTTTTGCATTTTTAATACTGAGCAGAAATTTAATCCTAGCCCTCCCCTTGTAACATAAATAGCTGAATTTAATTATGTTGCTTTTATTTTGAGGGATGAAGAACTGTGCTCCTCATTCATGCCCATATTTTATTTCTTACTATTTCATTACATTTGACCTGTTTACTATGATGCCTTCTCCCTCCCCTCCAAATCCTACAATATACTGTGAATCAGTTCATTTAAAGACATGATGAACACAGTTGTCTTTGATTCTCTCTGGAACATATTTTGTTTTATTGTTTGCAGGAGAATATGTTTTGACAAATCAAGACAGCATTCCTGATGTGTAATTTAAAAAATAGATTTATTTCACAATTTCTCTGGCAATCATTCAATGTAAATTGCTAATATGTGCATTCTTAAACGTGCAAAATATTAACACAAGCCAAGCACTACAAAACCAAAAAGACAAACAGAAGCCAACCTTTCATAGTATTTAAGACTTCCCTCACTTTTTGTAGTACCTACACCTTGTTTATATCTTAGAATCTCAGCAGCAAAGTACTGAGGTAACATTGTATCAAGTAGTATTTTTAAAATTAGCTCATTAAGGCTAAAACCAGTAGAGATGGTTGGTGAGAGCAACCCTGTGGTATGTATATTTTTTTGCTGGATGACTGAGTTAAAGGATTAATTAATGACAATAAGAGTTCATGGGCTTCTGTGTTTAAAGATTAAGGATAGAACATTTTGTACTATCAACAAATGTAGGAGGAGAAATTGTAGGAAAGATGATGGATGCTAAATATTTGAGGTGTCACCAAGATTTTGTCAGGTGCTATAACCAGGTCACAGAATTCATTTGTGTTCTTAAAAGCCATTTTTGCCATTTGGATGGTATTCAGTACCTAAATAACTTCACATAATCACTTTTGATGTGCTATAAGGCATTCAGGAGATTATGATTTGTAGAAGAATATGACTACAGACATGGAATGATTCTAGAAGTATCTGACTAACCCCAAACAGAGAAAAATTGCAATGTATTCGCGAAGTATATGATTTCTGTCCAAGAGAATTTATCACATGAATGGTACCAGTAAGTATTAGCAAAATTGATACAACACTGTGGGTTGTAACAAGGAGATCAAGATTCCTTGCAGAGGTGAGTTTGATAGAGAAATTTGTATTTTGCTTGTCCTATAGAAGCAACCTGAGAGCTTTCTAGTTAACAAAGGAAATCTACAGAAAAAAAGATGAAGATTTTTAAGATACTGAAAGAATTAAGTCTCTGTGGCAGCGTCCACCAAAATGGAAGTTATCACACATATCTGGTAAAAGTCTTCTAAAATTGTACAGCAAAACCCAGGGGTTTTGCATCTCACAGAGTAATATGCATTAATATAATTATATACTTGTACCATATTGATTATACTCATATAGAATAGTTGGCTTTGACAGTAGTCCATCAGCACAAAAAATGGTTATTTGCATGAAAACATTCCTTATGTAGGAAACGTCCATGTTAAATAATACTGACTGCAAACTGCTAGTATTATAACCAAACAGGTCCTAATAAACATTCCCTAGAAAATGCAGACACTGGTTTTTTTTTTTTTTTCTTTTACAAATACGGCTTCAAAGATAGATTCCTGAAGAAAAGATGCTGCTAAGCAGGACTCACAACTAGACTGGTTGTTCAAAAAGGAAAAAGGAAAGGCACCTAAGCACATCTGTCTGATATCACATGAAAAGTGGAGGCTGCTTAGACATATAATTATTTCTGTCATTAGCTGATCAGTAGCAATCAAGACGTGAGAGTTCCTACTCCTTTGAAACTCATGGTGTATGTCTGTAACAGGAAACAACACCCACTTTCTGACATAAAATGTACAAGGTTGCCCACACAGAGACATACTCCACGGAGAATAATATTTAATTTCCAAATTAAGAAATGTAATCCAGGGCACTTGGTGTTTTGCCTGAGAAAGTGTCAGACAACATGCAAGTCCATCAGCCTGCGAAAGCTTCATCTCAGGAGATGACAGCCAGAGCTGAGGAATTTCTTGTCTCTTGAAAACAGCATGTTTTCAAGACACTAAAGCAAGGCACCTTGGGAGAGTCACTGAAAGTCAGTTCATATATCAGTTATAGGTGTTTGCAATGTTGCACTGTATTAATGATATGGATATTATAATATGCTATTGATACGGAGAAGCCTCAATATGAAAATTCTTTTGAAATCCTTCTGAAACTGTTACTTCATAGATATTGTGCAAGGTCCATCAACTAGAACTAAGACCCTGAATTAAATTTGGCTGCTGCCCAATTCCTAGCTTCTGAATGGTACCCGAACAACACAGGGGACAGCCCTAGCTCTTCTTCAAGACACTGGACTGACCAGAGGCCACGCACATGATAGATGCAGCTAGCATAAAGCCAACAGAATTAACATGATCTGCTAAGGGTAGACCGACTACTGAGCTTGGCCGTTGGCACTATGCTATAACAAAACACTGGATAGCAAGTAATGAATCTATATAGTGAGTTACATTTGCCCCTCAGTGCTCATTTAGACCTACTCCAACTGGTAAGACGACTGTGCAAGGCTACAGCAGGTCTCCTCTTATCCACCTACATGATAACAGCTGAAGTAACTGAAAATTTTTCTCAGCACATTCTCTGAAACTTTATTATGGCAATGACAGCTAGAAAATTTGGTGATTTGCCAGATGCCAGTATCCTCACAGAAAAACAGAAGGAATGAAAAGAAGTTTTTTAATACATTGCATCTGGCCCAAATCTACACAGCGTTTCAGAGGACAATGGAACCTCTGAGTGGATTCTTGCTACTAAATATCAAAGTTTTGCCATGAAGATTAGAAAGCTTTTGGAAGAAAAGGCAGAATTGTTGTAATGAGGGTCTTCTCTGCAATGGGGTTAACACAAGTAACAATCTCTTTCATAGCTCTGATTTCTATAGTCCACAAGAAACTTTGACTGATCAAGCCACGTAATCCTAAATGACCTATCATAATAGTTATTTCTTTCAGTTTGGAAAAAAATAGCGATATTTCAGGTAAATAAGCCTTCCCTCTCCCCTCCTCCAACCACAATGTACTTTCCTTGCTTGCTTTTTTCCAAACGCATTTACTACTGAAGCAACTGATCCACATTTTAAAACAAATTTTAAAATAAGTACTACGCTAGCAGACCTCAAATATTTAAAAGAAAAAAAATACGCCACAGTGGTAGCCAACTTGTTGTCGGATGTGCACTTCTTATGCTGGTTTTCAGTTTGAGTGCCAGGGACTAATCTGAAAGCTGCATCCTTATACGAGTCTCACAGTAGCTGCCAGAATCCTCAGTGCAGGATCCTCAGTTCAATGTGTAAAAATGAATTTTCTGTCACGGGGATGAGTCCTAGGCCATTTTTCACAAATAAAAAGGCTTCAGGGAACTAGAAGAGGGCTGGAGAGACAGCTTGGACAGTCAGCCTCTGCTCATACTTCTGTAACAGGTACTCTTTATCCTTGAAACTACCCTGTTGGAGTCAGTCTGACACCATCACATTTTCCCACCTTTTTTCCCCATCAGCTAGTATTTCTGACAGTCTGTTCAAAGCCATTTTTTCACTTTTCCTCTGCTTTGAGTAGGTTGTGGCTGTAAGATCACATTGTATGAAATTTTCTGAAGTAAATACAGCTACTAGAAAGCCTTCTGGGAAATAATAATAATAAAAAATCTGTAGAAGCAGGACAGAGCAAATCAAATAGGGATTGAAGTTGCAGAAAAGGCCAGTGTTTTACTCAGGCATAATAGACAAAATGGCTGCTTATAAACTATGGGAGTAACTGTATACCATCAACCCAATAAATAGACTTCCTACATTGTCAAGATACCATAGGGAATAACATTATATTTAAGGGATGCAAAACCACTTATGGGAATCTCTTCAGTGAGTTTATCAGAGGGGTTACTTCATGTTCTCGAAATATCCTATTTAGATCAATAGGATTAGCTCAAAGACCACAAACAGAGGCCCCGTATTACTGAAGCAAGTGGAAATAGCTAGGATCAATAGTTTAGCATTACTAATGAACAGATAATATTGAGTTACTACAACAAAATACAACACTTTTTCTTATTTTACATAATAGACACCAAGTAATTTTACCAGGCATCTTAAAAGGTATCCTTAAAACCTAGTAGTGCTAAATCACATTTCACCTCCTAAGCTCATAAAATATAGCAACTATTTAACATTCATAGTCTCCTTCTGGGGAAGATAAGTACTGTTTTCACCCCATGGTGAAAAAAGCAGCAAAACTGCTTGGTGTTTCCCCCCCACCCCTCCCAAGACTACTGATGGAACCCTCTATGCAGACCACTAGAGGCTCTTATAATAATTAGCTCCGTCAATAAATATTTCCCTCTTTCCCCTGTATTTTCCATGTTAACATCTTTATTCTGTCACATGAAGATTATGGTATCAAACACATGATGGTTTGCTGTGAGCTTAGACATAAGCAAGTATGCCAAACTCAAGGCAATTTTTACAATATGAATTTCATAAGCAGCCCTGCACATACAATAATTACAAAGCAAAAGCCTTTTTTCCTTTGGGGCATGACAAAAATGTGCCTTTTTGATGCATTTTCAGCTATTCAATTTTTAAATCTTTTAAAGATTTAACTTCTAATTTTAAATTAAAAAAAAGATTTTCACAAAACTTTTTAAACTTTGAAAAGTTTGTCAAATGTAAAACTTTTGCATAGGAAGAATTAGAAGAACACCTTTTCTTCTTTTGTATGTTATTCTACCTCCATAAAACATCTTTTGCTGCCCATTATGAAATGACAGAGAGAACAATTTTTGAGCAGGCATGACATTTCAGAGGTTCTTACACATCTTGACTTTAGAGAATCTTATGATCTGTGATTCCTGTTGTTTTTGGATAACTTAGCAATATCTGTTGCTGCGGAATTGTAATTAAGCACACTCATATAGGTCTGATGTGAAAAATTGAGAAAATAATTACTATACTCTGGGACAGTTGTTCCATTGAGAAATTCCTATTGTGTCATTTCTGGATTTATTACTTTTGAACATTTTTTTCTCTTAACTTTTATGTATGTCATTCGATTTGCAATTCTGGCATTTATCTTGCAAGATAATTTAGTGGTTATTGACAGCATCTTAGATACTATAGCTGCAGTAGTGTTGCATCACGATCACGTCTACGTTATAAGCATTATGAGGCATATTTCCCCCCCTTCCCCACAAACACTGAAATTTCAAGTCAAAGTTCCTCAAAATATTCTCTTTTTCCTTCTGATTCAACATTTAGTATGGTTACTGGCAGTAACTGACCTTGAAGGAAGCATGTACCATACTCACTCTGTTACATTATATAGATTAGACTGGGCCCAGGAAGTTATCTTCAGCATTTTTCCCCGCTTCAGCTAATTTCTAGCTACTTAAGTGTATCTAAAAATACAAAGTCCAGCTTCAAATATGGTTTGAAGATTATTGGCAGCACAGAGTCACTGCTGGTATTAGACCCTTCCTATTAGCCAAGTTTCAATAACAGCAATTCCCTTGATTAAGCAGCATTATCTTTGAAAGGTTTAGGTGGAAAAACAAACAAGGGCTATTTCACAAGAAATTCAGACTAAATAATCAGTCATGCAAATGCTTAAATGATTTTGCAGAGTCAGAACACTGAGGACCAACCTGACTTCCAGATGACTTTGATTACTCAACATCTGCACTGTAAAGATGGGAAGAGAGACACAGAGAGAGAGAGAAAGGAACAGACGTTTTTGCTTTCTTCATTTCAAGAAAACACTATGAGCTTTTCTACTACATAATGAAGCTCCATGCCTTCTTGCACTGAGGAGTATGCTACACTATTCCCCATCATAGGAAAATCATTGGCAACAAGAACACAATGGTTTATTTTTTCTACTTATTAAAGCACTTAAAAAAATACAATTTATCAGTATTACCATATTTGTCTGATTCCAGCTTAATTCTTAGCATTCTTAAGTCATACAAATCAAAAGGGGAAAAAAGTTTATTTGCCTTCCTTCCTGTACTTAGGGTTCAGTTCTTTTTAATACATGATTTTGTGAATCTTCATAACTACCAGGAAAATATAGTCCTGCCATGTTTCTGTATTAAAAAAATCATGCAAGGTCTCTGCTTCTTCAGGTAAAAGAGTGTGCCCATCTCAAAAAAACTAATAGCTTGTATAATATAAATGAATAAATGCTTGAATACTGAGAGGACATTTCCAATTAACATATATAATAATTAAAAGTACTTTATCTTACTCATTTTGTATGCCTTGAAAATCACCCACACTGTAAAGGCCTGATCCACCATCTGGGAAGTACTTAGCACCTTCTTCATGGGAAGCTTTTATTACAGAAGATTCAGTCTATGGCTCTGGGAAATTCAGATTCCATATTACATGAATATCGGGGTAGGATTTAAAAGATAGATCTATTAATTCAAAAACCAAGGCTAACTAATTAGTAACATTAAGACTTGACATCGAGGCTACCATTAAACCTCATCTGTCCAAATACAACTCCAACTATTGCATCATTTTTGCTTATTTAGTGGCATCGAAAAACATTAGCAAAATAACAGAAGACGGAAGTACAAACCAGTGAAAAAAGCATACATCTGCATGTATGAGTTGCATACATCTCCCTTAAATGTTAATTGTATATCAAGACTGTAATACTTCTTAATGAATGGGATTAGTTTATGTGGTAAATAGCCTTAGAAACACTTTTAAAGCACCTGTGTAATGTATTTGAGTTATGTGAGCCAAAGAGTATTTTAAACAATAATAATGTGTCAAATCCACAAAATTCCTGGAAGATGAAAAGGGATAAGGTCAAAGATCTTACCCCTAATTAATTAGCACAGAATATTCAGTAGAAGTGCATATGCATTTACATGTGCAGAACTTTAAGTTACATTAACTTGAACTAATTATTATGAACTGCAGGAGACTTTAGAGTCAC
This sequence comes from Fregata magnificens, assembly GCA_013389945.1. Lineage (NCBI taxonomy): Eukaryota > Metazoa > Chordata > Aves > Suliformes > Fregatidae > Fregata > Fregata magnificens. The sequence continues at coordinate 14,760 of WAAD01003222.1, forward strand.
CTCTGCAGCTTTACTTCCTTTCACCAATGAATTTATTAATATTTTAAAATACTTTGTTTTTATCAAGGGACCTTTTATATGAAACAGAGAGCAATATATCATAATACTGAGATATTCTGACTATTAAAACAAAGTAAAAATAAGTAGTAAAGAAAATAATTGAACTGGAACCAAAGATTATTGAAATTAAATCTTTTGTAGCTGTTAAAGTTTCATAGTATTAAGTATTATAAAATTAGTTTTTAGATTCTGTCTTGCAGTGTAACCGCCACCTTGCCATTAAACATTAAAAGTGGTCACTGAAAGGTCCTTTTGGATTATTTGCAAGAGCAGATACCGTATTTGATTCACAATCACAGATTTACAGGTATGACTTTACAGAATGCTGTAATCTTCCTGCTATATCTGCTAGTTAATAAACAGCAATTAAAATCCCGGAAACCTGTAGTTCTTTGTTTCTTCCGGTAATGAAGATGAAAAATGAAACCAGAAATAATTAGGGCAAAAAAGTGCTTAATCTTATTTTACAAAAGTAATTTAGCATCTATTTTAGAATAAGAAAAAAGAAAAAAAAATTAGTTTCTTTCAAATCTGCTTTCAAGTTTTGTTCATAATTTTTTTTAGATTTTAAACCATGGCTAGTGTTAATCCATATGGCTACACTGAATTAAACAGAATGCCAGAATGATACTTATTCAAATAGATTCAAATAGATTAAATTCTCACTTTATGATTTAATGTAGGTTAGGATATCAGTACACAACAGAGAATATTGTTTATGTCTTGCTAGGTCCTGCACACGGCAGTACTTCAGCTCACTTTAGAAGCTGAAACAATTTCGCTCAAACTATTCTGCAAGATGCAGAATGAGCTCAAAACCTCAAAGTTGACAATTGACAAAATTTTTTTAACTTAAAAATATTCAACAAGGATTAAGAACTATAGAATTCCTTACACATACACTAGGCACTTATAGTAGTGCACAGTTTACTAAATACATATATTAGTTTGGTTTAAGGTCTGGTACAAAGATAAAAATGAAGAACTGCTCAGCATAAGTCAGTTCTCCGCAAATACTAAAGGAGTGCTAAGAGATAATTCTGTAAAGAAAAAAACTGCTTTTAGGTGATGGTTGAAGCATAACAGACACCAAAAGAATGGAGAGGTTTAAAAAGTAACATTCTCTAAACACAGTAGGGAACTAGGAACTGGGAAAGCAAGGAAAGACATACAATTTACTGAGGCTAACTGAAAGCAAGTCTGTTCAGCTAAAAATTACAGAGTAGTAAGACCTTTAGGAAAATAAATGTGTGGAGTATTTTTAAACGTGTTTTTCCTCTTAAAAGGCCTTGTCTATTGTTAATATAAACACAGTTATTTCAAAAGGCTCGTCTGATTATTACGTATGCTAGTGCCCACAGCCAAGAAAAGAACTACAAGCACTGAAGACCATCAGACCTGCTGAAGAAAAATCGTTGCTACGTTATGGTACTGTCTCCAATTGAAAATATTGCATGACAAATAAAGATTCATGTCTAAAAACCTCTACAGAAGCATTCAGAGACATGCAGAAAGAGACGAAAGTACAGCTAACCCTGTAGCTAGGAAATCTTACATTGCAAGAAACAAAATCTTATAAGAAACCCTAAAGCCTAGTACTGGTGAACACTTTCAAAAACTCAAAAACAGCTGTAGATATTTGGGATGGAAATGTCATTGTTATTGTTTTCCATATCAAAATATTTATAAATAAACATTTACCTTTTTGATTTCATACAGCACAAGTTGTGACTCCCTACTCTCCTATATGTTTCAAAATATTCACCTAAAGCTGAAAAAAATCACTGAAGATGGTAACAGAGGAAAAAAGGAGCAGCTCAGCTCTAAGTTTTTCAACTATCCTCTAGAGACAGTGAGTATCTGGTGATCGTCTCAACTGAAGAAGGAACTTGGCACTACTTCTTCATCGCACAGTTGTCTAAATAAAGAGGTAATGTGATGTTTTGGTCTGAACACAAGTAATGAAAGCCAGAAGGGAGCACAAGCTTAGAATTTCAAGTGGGTTTCTCTCACTTTTTCAAGACAGACCATGGGTATTGCTTTAAACCTGGCACAACCACTTTTACGAAGTCCTGTAGCTCCTTGCTGGTATGAAGAATGCATTAGCCAAGGATGATTACGATAAGTAGTTTTGCCATGAAAAATTTAGAACCCTGACTGAAATATGATAGACTTTCTAAAAATCTATCAAGATCCTGCAGCTCTTCAAATCTATACAGGACTGATAATTTTGAGTGCCTCTACTGACACCTGGATACGGTCCAGTTTAGCTTGTGCTACAAACTGGAAAAGGCGCTCTCATGCATAATCGTTAGTGTATAACATTTTTGTTATACACTAGCTTTCTTTTTATCAGAGCAAACATTCAGAGATTCATCTCCTTTTCCCTTCTAAAGTACTGCAGAAAAACACTTTTAAAAGCAAATAATTAGCCCTGTGAAAGCATCAGCTTTGTTGCTGTCCAGTCTTTCTATGATTGGTTTGCTTCACTATGTTAAAAAAAGATAATATGCTCAACTCTACCTTCTTATATCTATTTGTATTATTTGATGGGGGACGCCCATGTGCAGTGCACAGAGATGAAAGAATCCTTGTCTTTACAGGGCCAGAGGACTTGTAAGACCTTGAGGTTCATTAATCTTGTTGATCCTGACTGTCATATTTTCAGGAGTAAGTCATACCTAGACTGCTGGAGCTGCTGTTTAAGTGGTTAGTATAAAAATAAAATATTTTTGACACACTTGGTTTATTTTGTACATTATTTATGATTACAATGTTCTTTTCTATTATCTCTTCTGCTCAGTAAGTAAATACTGGAAAACTATTATTAAAATAAAAACTTTAATATGATGCAATTTACCACTATATAGTTGGAAGAGTTTCATTTTTAGCATCTGAGACACATTCTAATTTTAACTCCATAAAAATTTAACTTTGTAAGGTAAAGACCAAAGAAAAAGGCACTTCAAAACTTAATATTTCACAAAATGATTGGAACATTACTAATTTTTACTTTTCTAATTTTGCAAACTTATGAGATATATATCAAGGCATCTTTTAGGAACCCATGAGAAATGAGTCAGTAGAAGACAACTATGGCTAATGAGAACAATACCTGCACTAAAAATTCCTTTGCCTTTCAAAAGGAAGATCAAAGGAAAACATTAATCAAAATGAAAAGTTTTTTTTCTGTTATAAGTAGCATGATCCAGGGCTTCAGTTAGTTATATATTTTCATTTAAGTTTCAGGTAGCTCATGAATACAAGAATTCCATACAGTTATTCTGAACTAATTTAAATTTTTTATTTTTTTCCCCCCTGTGATATTAGAGAATGTATCCTGTTGACTACTAGCTTTCTAATTAGGATGAAAAATAGTAGGAATAAAAACTTGTCTTATTTTACATTTGTAAATGAATAAGCATATATGAACTGTCATGAAAAAATAATGTTCTAAGAAACTTGACTCTTTGCTCAATGCATCATAATGACTGTGCAGGTAAGTCAAAGGACAAAGAATTGAAAAATTTTGACCCTTCTACTGGCATTTTACAAAATCCCTCTGTTGGTAATTCACCAAATTCTGTACTTCACAGTGTGCTGGTTTTGGCTGGGATAGAGTTAATTTTCTTCATAGTACCTAGTATGGGGCTGTGTTTTGGATTTGTGCTAGAAACAGTGTTGATAATATAGGCATGATTTTATTATTGCTGAGCAGTGCTTACACAGAGTCAAGGCCTTTTCTGCTTCTCACCCCACCCCACCAGCAGGTAGGTTGGGGGTGCACAAGAAGCTGGGAGGGGACACAGCTGGGACAGCTGACTCCAACTGACCAAAGGGATATCTCACACCATATGATGTCATGCTCAGCATATAATGCTGGGGGAAGAAGAAGGAAGGGGTGGACGTTTGGAGTGATGGTATTTAGTCTTCCCAAGTAACCCTTACGTGTGATGGAGCCCTGCTTTCCTGGAGATGGCTGAACACCTGCCTGCCGATGGGAAGTAGTGAATGAATTCCTTGTTTTGCTTTCCCTATTAAACTGTCTTTATCTCAAGCCACGAGTTTTCTCACTTTTACCCTTCCAATTCTCTCCCCCATCCCACCAGGAGGGGAGTGAGTGAGCAACTGTGTGGTGCTTAGCTGCTGCCTAGGGTTAAACCACGACACGCAGATTATCTACCTTTTAGAAGAAAATGGTATCATACTAATCCATAGTGGGCCTAATACATTACTATTAAAAAGTGGTCAGTACATACTGAAGGTGCTTGCTAATTATTTTACACAGAGGAAATTGTAACATAACATTTCTCAACATTTCCATGTTAGAAGACTGTTTTCAGTGTATCAACCTTACAAAAATTTAATGGTCGGTACTGAAATTTTCCGTGTCATGGACTTAATAAAAATTTATTTTCATTTTTTTATCATCAGAATAACTTCAGAAAATGATTCAACAGCTTATGACTAACTAGAAAAAATACATTGTTTCTTTGAGAAAAACAATTCTCAGCATCTTTGCTTTGGGGAAAAAAAAAAGAAAAAGGAAAAAATCCTCTTGAGAACTGCTGCTTCATAACAGAATTGAAATTTGACAGATGTGGGTGAGGCTTGTGTGAAAGGTTTCTTTTTTGCCATTCCTATAGCAGTGTTTTCAATGTAGTTTGCATGTTCCCTAGAGATGGAGATTTTAGCAGCTATATTCTTTGGAGCTTCCCTTCACTCTTTTTACTTGATATTCCCTGCAATTGCAGCTTTAGTGAATATTCACAAAATCCCTTCTCAAGGCAAGTATTTTACAAATCCAGTCTGTAGCAAGCTACATTGTGCCGTTATATAGTTAATAAAAAGAAAAAAAAATCCGAATTAACCTGAATAGAAGGTCACAATTAGGTGACTGCAGTGTCAGTTGTGCTCATCCTCGAGAACTTCTAAAGTGAAAATTCAAACTACCAGTAGGATACAGATGGATCAGGGAGTTTTCAGGATGCCAGACAGAAGATTCTGCACTTGCCCCAAATATACGTATATACGTGGTCTCCATGCCTCTCATTCACAGGCCATCACTTCAAAAGGAAGTTAGCAACAGCTACGTATATATGCCTACATATTTATTGTCCCACCACACATAAAAATGCTCTCTATACACACACACACTTATTCAAGAAAGAAAATGTGAACAGGAAAAGAAAAAGGGGGAACAGACAAATAATCTTTCATAATTGTAAGTAGTTGAAAAAGTTTTGATTAAGTAAACTTAGAGTAAAGATAACACTTCCATTGAAAACCTGTATCTACCTTTACTTCAGATACCAGCAACACAAAAATTAATGTTATACTTAAAGTTTTTTTTATTTTAAACATTCCTTTATAAAATAATAGCACTTAAATTAAATTTAAAACTCTAAGGAAATACTTTCCTTTCTTTCTACTTTTGCACATGCACATAACAGTGCAGGATGACATCTGAGCACTATCAATATAAATTCTTCATAATCATTGCAATTTTTTCAAATAGCAACATAACTGAGAGCATATTAGGCTCACACAGAGGCAAGGATGAATAGCTAGAAAAGGTCAGTTACTGAGATTGTTCTGCCAAAGACTACTATAATTTCATGTAAATATTTGCACTGCTATGATGTAAAAAATAAACAATACACGACTGATCCTCTTATCAAATCCTTTGTTATCATCATCACGTCATTTTGTGGCAACACACAGGAACACATAGGGAAAGATATGACATGCATTATTAGATACCTATCCTGCTGGTAGCAGCCATCCATTTAAGCCATCATTGAAAAATCTTTTTATTTTGCACTTATCTTTTATAAAAGTCTGGGGTCGCATTATCAACTATCTTTTTTTTGGAACAAAGAATATACAAAGGGGAACTATGCACACACCTGTATGAAACCGTCTTCAGCTCCAATTCCTGACTATTTGATTACAAACCACCAAAATAATGGTGGCTTCATGTATTCCTCACATATATGTTTATTCTACGTATTCTGCACCCTTGGGGGTGCAGAAAATACTACTTAAATTCCTAAGACCTTTATAATATGAGTAACTCTTAAGCATTTCAAATGAATTCATATGTGTAGCTGATACTGAGTCATATTAGTGAAATTAATAAGCTTAAACTAGGACTTTTTATATTACATTGAATGTGAATTTGCATAAGTCACATTCAGATACTCAGTTGTAATTTGCATTTTGAAAAAATAATAAAGAGTACATTAATCATATAATTTTAGAACCAACTGAAATGTAAAACTGCAATTTACAGAATAAAAGTGAGTATTTTAGCAGTACAAAAATACCTGAATTGGCAATTTCAATAAAATTAAGTTTTACTACAGTTAGAAAGATAACAAACTTTTATGAACTGAATTGAGCTGTACATCAGTTACAAAAGCCCAGCAACACTGTAGATTTGAAATGATTTAAATTCTCAGCAAAGCATGATTTCCACCAAGGATGTAGTATAGTTCAAAAAGTAATGAATGCAACATTAATTTTGAGATTATGTTGAAACCATCTATTTCAACACTCTTCCTCACATTGACTTCACAAGATACTAGATTCTCAAATTACAGGGCAGAATTAAGCTAGCTGGCATGTATTTAGACCCGTATAACAAAATGCTTTCCTGTTCTACCCCTTGTTTAGATCATGCCCACAGAAGGACACTTGCAAGACAAGATAAAAGAATCTTTTGAACACAGATGCATCAGCCAACAGCTGAGATACTAGCAAAGTAAATCAGCTCAAAATGCCTCTCTTTTGCATCCCATTGTAAACCCCACTATCTTTCTCAAAAGAAATAACATCATGGAAAAATTAATTTTTTTTTTTTTTTTTTTTGTAGAGTAAAAGGCTACCATGCCAGAGTCAAGAACATGTAGAAGCCCTTCTGTTCAATGAGATTTTAAAGGTTCATCTCCCCGTGGAACTCCAAGAAGCTGCTTTCCACAAGAGTAAGGTCTAACTCATGCCTCTATCTTGGCATAAAACATGAATTTATATTTACCAAAATGTAAGGTACTGTTCTGAGACAGACTTTCTTCGACACACTATTTCTCCACCCCAAACAGGGTGGGGAGCCATATATAATCAATACTATGGAAAAAAAAACCAAACCAGCCCAAAAACCCACCCCACACTTTATGCTGAAATTGGCGCACCCATTTTTGTAGCAGAACATACAGAAAAATGTTAATGAATTTTTGTCCTCAAGCCTTACGTTCTTTAACATTTGATATGATGCGAAGGAAACAAAAAGTCCATCTCAATAGTAAGAGTCACCTTGCTGTATTATTAATCTACCTCAGACCACAAGTTCCTAAAACTGCCTTTTCACTGAGTATTGAAATGCCATTAACCACGAGTACCCTAAGTGAATGGAAATCTAAATCTAATTTTCTAGCAGGCTCCGTTTATAGAATAAAATTTACCATGTTACATTAAGTTATGTTATTGCTTTAAAAATGACACCATTCATAAAGAAAAGGTCTAGGGACAATCCATTGTGAGGAGTTTCAGCTATTACATATTTTCTAGATAGCATCTGACATTACCATATGACTTGGTGCCAAAGCTGTAAAATCACAGCTAAAGAAAACATTTACAAAAATTATGTTTGCCATGCCTACCGGAGAGCGTGTCAGAGCACAGGCTAAAGTGCAGCGCTTTCTGTACTCGGACTCTGTGCATCCACATTGCCACGTGCAAAATAGCTGCTAATTCAGGATAAGCACGCCTAGGTGGCCTGAGGACAAGCCTGCCGCCGCCAGTCCAGCCACGCTGTGAGCACAGGAGACACAGGGCAAGGACACAGGGCAACACATGCTTGTTTTTTCCCCCCTTAGTGCGCTCCACAGCTCACCTGAGTCAGATGCAAGCTCAAGCCTGAGAAGGGACCCTATGCCTCTACTCCAAAAGTAACCCAATGAACAACACAATAAAGATTATTGGCTGAGCACCATTAACCAATATAGTTAAGTAACAGCTCACAAAGACTGAATGTGAAATGTGAAAATGCAGCTGAAGATGCATGCTGTTTTCAGGAAAAATATTTTCGGCCATTCTCACTCCTTTCTAGCAGTTAACATGTCACCAACCATTATCTTTTGTCACTTTCCTTCAGTATAAGGACACTTATGAAACCAGATTTAAATCATTGTATTATCATGTATGTTAATGCAATAGGATTCAAATTACAGAAAATAAAGGAATTTTTGTGTCTAAGCCTGTCATCTTAAAACAGTCAAAACTATGTGACTGACTTAGGTTACCGAGGTTGTTTTTAGGAAAAATGGGTGCTTTGGGAAAGAAATTTTATTTGTTTTGAAATATTTTTAATCTATTGTTGGAATAAAAGGGGTTTTAGATCCTCTTTTATTAAACACATCTTCCTTTAAGAATCAGAACTGTAGTTTCCAAGCACCTGGTATTTCATGTGTAAAATTTGTAACTTCTTGTATAGTGGACACCATCCCTTTTCTCTTTTATATTCAAGTAATAACAGCAATTAAGTCCTGATTCTTGCCAGTACTTTCTGAATTAATGCAATTAAGTGTGAGTCTAAAACTCCAGTCACACAGACACAATACAATTGCCTCCTTATGAAACTGTAATGAATAAAATCAAACAGCAGGAATTCCACCGGAAACAATGAATAGTAGCAATCTACTTCATCTTATATTACACTGACTGCTTCATATAATTTCATTTCATTTCTACATGAAATAGAGAATTCTATTGTCTGCTCTGCTGCCATTTCTCTTGATATTTGAAATATATTTAATTATACAAGGTCACATCTGAAGAGATAAAGCTCTCTGGAGAGAAAGAAATTGAACTTTTCCATATCAGATCAATTCTCTCTCCAGAAATGAATTCTTTATTACCCCAAAATTACAGGGTATTATCCTGAAATGACATGATATGTCTTATTTCTCATCTAGCACATTCCTGGAATTAGGCTGGAGTATAAAAGAAAACTAATGGTTCTGAGAATTGGCTGCTCCAAAGGCTTCACTTTTTCATTACTCACTCTTGATAATTGGCAGTCCACAGCAGGAGAAGCAGGAAGAAATATACCAGTTGCATTTAGAGGTGGGAGTTATGGCCTTTTCTTTATGATGTTGCATAAAAAATTATGGCAAATTATAACAGCTGTTACGGACGTGTTAAACCTGCCAATGATCTGTTTGTGCTAAATTTTTTTTTTCCCCAAATTCTAAATTTAGAGTTATTTGGTCCCTCAAAGGCCTAAAAAGAGTGTTTGCAATGCGGTGGCACAAATGGAAAAAGAGTAATTAATGGGAAGACAAATATCATTGAAGATAAAAAGAGGTTCAAAAATTTCTGAAACTTCCTTTTTATCCCCATATTGAGTACATTTGAAAAAACAGACACATTTCATAGCTATATATTTTAGTCACCATTGCATTTCATTAAATGTTATACTTTCTGGATTGTATCTAATGCCCACAAAATGTGTAAATATAATAAAACACCTGTTCCATTTTTTCTCTAGAATTTTTCTGGGTCTACTTACTATGGTTTTATGAGAAAGTAATTGCATTACACAGAATTTTATAATTTTTTTTAATGACATCTATTTGAACTATGGGAAAAAAGACCCAATAATAACCTATACAGAATATAATTGCTTATGATTGCTACAGTTTTCCAATATATTTGGCCCATTTTCCAAAGATAGGAGACAAAAAGTTCCAGAACAGGAAATGCTCTGGAAATACACAAAATATTATCTATACAGACATATCTTGTAAAGCAGATCCTGGAACCTGCTCTAGTAACTACTTCTACCAGGTTAACCCATGGTTATAAGAATAACCAACTTCTCAAAGCTGTTCAAACATAACATTTCTACATTACAAAGGCTGTTCAAATCTTAACAGGCAGTTTAAATTGAAAAAGACAAGGCAGTTTGTACCTGACTGCCTGAGACACTTACAAACTCAGTTTTCTGGATAAAATCCAGACTTCACCCTGTTTGTACAAGCAAGCGACGAGGAAGCTGTAAAATTTGTATTTTGGAAAGCAGTAAAAGAAGGAGACTTTTAGAGTTTTCAGTGCCCTAGTGATGTATACTTGTCATGCTGCTGTACAGAGATTTGGTACTGTGGGAGCTACAGAGCTGTTGGGGTTTGATACCATGTAGGCTAGCTTTAACTGAGCCCATAGTTACCTTCTGCATCTTGATGCTTTTACAGCCTTTTAGGAGGCACTCTTAGGACAACCTACAATATTCTTCATAAAGTATTGTTTTTGTTGGTGGTGTTAATAGTTCAACATTTTTATATCTGCTATGGGTTTAAAATTAACCATTAACAAGGAGCAACAGCTGTAGCAAAAATGCATTTGCAGATCTAAGGTGCTACAAATATCATATTGAAAGTACAAAGGAATAAGGAACTGCAACTAAAGGGAGAACAGTTTTTTCAGCCTGGGCACTAGATTACACAATGCTCTCCTTTCAAATTGCTTATGCTTTCTAAAGATATGCAAAACTAGCAAAATCAAACAAAGTTTTATGAAAGCTGTAGGTGTGAACTATAAAAGCCCATGTTCTGCCAAATAATTCACAATAGCATGCGCTGTCACAGCACACATACAGAGCACAACACTGTTATATGATTAAAGTTTCCTACATTCATTAAACTTTAGTTAGACTTTATTTCAACTTTCATTAGACTTTAATAAATAGTTGGAAATCCTGTTTCCATTAATATATTGTTCAAAAAACAGATTTTCCAAGTCTTAAAATAGAACAATGGGGCTACTGTTTGATATGCCTTTGTTACAAAGCTTTCAAGGCATTAGGCTGTGTACAAGTTTCTGTTCAGATGCTTCATAATTTATTACTGTTTCTTATTTATACTTTCCTGTTTAGCAATGCTAAGCAAAACAACAAAAAAAAAAAAAAAAAGAAGAAAAAGAAAGGAGATGTAGGGATAATTACAGACTGACTTTGAATAGCTTCAAAACTGTTTAGCAAAGCTAAAAAGTTAAAACATATGCAATCCTAAAATCTGAGGATGGGTCAGAACTGTTTTCATTTCCAAGAGTAAACGATGGTGCAAGGTAAAGTGAAAACGGTTTTGAAATCGCTTCTCTTTTTTTTTTTTTTTTTTTAATATTATTACACTGTTGAAGGG
>WAAD01003222.1:26027-50482 GCA_013389945.1 Fregata magnificens
TATTTAATATTATTACACTGTTGAAGCGTTTCGATGAAAGTGATAATTCCTCACAGAAGAAATGACTGACTTTCAGAAAACTTATTTTCCAAAGGGGAAACATTTCAAAAACAAATTATGAAGACTTTCTATATTATTTTCACAGCAGAAATTATTTTCCTTCCCTTGGCTAACAAATGTCAAAATTAAATTAACAGCTTTGCCGTAGAATCTGTAAATGCCAGTCAAAAATATGATCTGAAAGACAAACAGAAAACTCCTGAGGCAAGAACAGTCTTTCTGTTTTTATAATGATTAACATGTTCTGTATATAACTACAGTATGAACTAAACAGTAGCAATCAATAAGTGACAATTGGTCTCAACATTTAACCTTGACATTGTGGAAATTATGTGGGTTTTTTTAATTTAAAGTTTCAAATTCTCAACAGTTTTCACAACTAGTATCAGATGTACACGTTAAGATCATATATGGAGAATAAAACTAGAGAAAATACTGATGCAATAATTTATATTTCAATAATTAGAAAGTGATTATGAAGTTTTATCTCATGTTTCTTTCTAATTTTTCTACTACTCCTTTATGGGCTTTCAATACACCATGAGCTCAGCTTCCTTTATTTCCAGTCTAACTCCATTCCCTGGCACATAATTTTGCTTTGTATTCTTTGAATTTATTAAGCCTACACATCCAGCTTTACTGTTTTCTTGAAGTGTTATTCCTTTGCAGTAGATCCCAGACCAAAAGGAAAAATTACCAAGAAAAGCCAGTACTTTTATTTCACAGAAGTGAAACAATGTTCCACATTTCATAGAACTGGAAAGGGACCAGACTTTTGAAGACTAACTTGTCTACAATTCCTGTTGTGACAAAGAAAGGGAGAAGGCAGCAATGAAAGACTGAGAAAACACGCTACATATGAACTTCTTTTTTTTTAACCTTTTAAAGAACAGGTTAATTTTTGATTACTTGGATAGTCTAAAATTCTATTTGGGATTATTTAATTAATCTCTTTTTACCAAGAAAAAAAGAGGCTCAGTACTGGACCTTGATTAACTTGGAGTAAACCTGCAATAATTTGAGACAAGTCTCCAGATTTCTATTTGTGAGCAGCAGAATTCAGCCCTGAATCATTAAATTTAAGTGCTCTCAAAGAATTAAGGATGGCCATTTAACAGTAAATCTTCATCATGATACCACAATAACAGTAGGAAAACAAAAAAAAATGGGTTTCCATTAAACTCAATCCCTTTCACTTTCTTAAACCAACAGCATCTGTTTTCCCATAAATATTCCTCTGCCATTAAATATTTACTCACTGATCTACATTTTGCCTGCTCAGACCATACTTTTAGAAATCATCTTCTTTGGAAAAATAAAGAGTAGGGTAACTCTGCAGTTGTAAACCAGGGAAAATTTCATTCAGTTCAGAGAGGATATATAAGTGCTCTAAGGCAGGATCACCTCTGTGAAAGTTGTTTCTAAACCTGGATGTTATTGTATACTATTCTAATTTTATTTTATTTTATTGTAAAAGGAATTTTTAATGTACATCATTTCTCATCTTCACTTTTATCTTGAATTAGTTTGGAATAGAAGTCCTTTGTGGGTTCAGTTAGTCCAGCATCTTCTGAGTGATCAATAGCAAGTAATTTTGAAAGCATATGAGAACAGATGAGTTTACCATTATATCTTCCCACACCTCTCTCTGTTTCTACAAGTGTGAACCTCAGAGAGTCCTGAGGTGAAGGGCTTGCCTACATATTTATGAACCCTCAATGAATTTGCCTTAAATTTTTCCAGTCTCAGAAATCGATATAATCATTTAGCATCCATAACACTTGTAGTAAAGCAATTTCATATCTTTGAGCATTCATGCTACTCTTCTACAAACCTATCCCCATTCTGCTGTGCCATTTTTGAGATGAGAGCATTGCACACAGGATTCAACTTGTGCATGGATCAAGGGTACATTAATGGCATAATGATGTGTCCATTTTCTTTACTCAACTCCTTTCCTAATTTGCATTTTTGGCTACTATTTCAGAGTCAACCTTTCAGTCAACATTACCTGCTTTTAGCTATACCTCTAAGTTGGTAACAGCAAGTTAAACTACATTGAGAAGGGTGTGTGTGTGTGCAGAATCTTAACGTCCCTAAAATATAATGTTATAACTCAAGGACTTGAGGAAACACGGTCCTTATGGTACATACTATGTGAGATGAAGGACTACATAAGAATTTTACACACGCCCTAAAACTCCAGGCACTATGCACAGGATTAATTTTAGCCAGCATAGCTCCATCTTTTAGTCAGCAAAACATCAGAGGGTATTTTTAAATTGCTATCAATTTTCTGCAGCCCGTTCATTAATAGCTAAGAAATAACCACACTGTCTGTCTTTGAAGAGGATTCATCAGATCTTTGACTATTGTACAGTGCTGGTTTCTCAGGTAACAATTCTCATTCCCTCCTTCTTCTCTCCCTCCCCTGTGAGAAAGAGTTATGAAACTTTTCAAAGCTTTGTAGAAATTTACTGAGCTAATTTACCATTACCTTCCTTTCAAGAAACCTTGGATTTCTGCAATTGTCAGCAAATCTTATGTAACCAATGTAGTTGAAATTATTTCCCTTGATCACTGCTGATACAGCTCGAGGTGCAACATCATTCACACCACCCAGACATCAGCAATCGTCTCATCCTTTCATCCTCCAGTGCCTGAGCTACTACATAGCTTGAAAAAGTATCATAAACCTCCAGCTGATCTCCAGTTAGTTCTTCTGTTAATGAATTTTGCAAATCAATTTCTATGAACTCCCAGGATTCAGATGCTTAAGGCATTTTCTATAAAAACCCTGCCTCCTCTTGATAGACTTTCTTCTCTTAACGAGTAATACAGGCACATACTCATTCATTGGGCCCAGTGCATATACCAGCTCTCCAAATTAAAATCAAAACAAAACACAGCACCTTTTCATCTTGCAGGTATCATACTCTCTGGCTATTCCGAAGACAAAGCAGTATTATTCTCTGCATGGCTGCTGACAAAACAGTCTAGTTACTTCCATCAGCATATATTGTTGTGCATTGTGCCTAGTCACCAGAGCCAGAATTAAAACCCCATAATTTCAACTTCCATATTTTAAAGTCAGTGAACAAGTCTACCTCAGGTACTCTCACTTTCCATCAACAGACCAGGAATTTCCATAAGGTTGACCTTGTAGATAGGCAAGATTCACACAGGAGTCTGGAATCTCACTCAAAAGGAAACACATTATTTTTGTTTAACGCTTGGCATTTGTTCTAAAGATCCAGTTCATAACACACTCAAATATTTATTTAGAGCTGTGTAACAGACTGGCTGGCCCTTCTCCATTTGCTCTGAGTGTGAAAGAAAACTCCTATTAACACCCAACATCAAAAGTACCTCTTGCGTACGCTCCATGCACCAAAATCAGAGCACAGTCACACGTTGTTCAGGTACCTGTAAGGAAGCAAGCAGCAAGCTGCTATCCCCGGGCTGACCTTTCTAAGAGGACACATTATCAGGTGCTGTTGCCTCTCACAAGCTTAGAGGGACCACACTTTTAAACGTTATATGAATGAGTACATTTCTACTGAATCAGGTTATTGAAAAGAAGATGGCACAACCTTCTTAATACTTCAGTGATTTAACCTATTGATTATAGTTGCAATCACAGTGCATACACACACAGCTACCTTGTATACTAAGTTCTCTTTCTAGTCTATAGACTTAGACCAGACTGTGATATTAGACTAAATGGCATTTAGTCACAAAGGCATCCCTTAACACAGTAATACTGCATCTAGAGTTCATACCTGTGTAAGGCTAAAATAACAAGTAAATCAAAAATGAAAGCTGCAAGTCTGTGATGCCCTTTTGAATCAGCTGGTACAGTGAGATATAGTGTGACCGTTGCCACCGTCACCAAGAAAGAAGAAAGATGAAATGGAGGAAACAACAGCAAAGAGTCTGAAGGAAGAGTATAGAGAGGGGCAGCTCAAAGCTGAAAGTACTGACTTCCAGTAGAAATGCAGGGGTGTATGCCCCAGGAAAATCCTGCCAGAGATATCCCAGCCTCAATTACCCATTAAATAAAGTAAGGAAATTCCGCATCGAATATCCATGAAAAGGGGAAGGAGGAAAATACTCTGGATGCTAAAAGATCATACTATATCTCTACTATTCTGTAGTTAATGCTCCTGGAACCTAAAAGATCATACTATATCTCTACTATTCTGTAGTTAATGCCCCTGGAACCTGGCCACTATCAGTAGGACAAGAGATGGAATTTATTGAAAGGTATCAGATGGATGCCGAGTAATAAATGCCTAAGCTTTGCAACAGAAGCCAGGATTGGCTCACGGAAGTCAAAAAGAACTACTGCCACACTGTGGTAAACTGTAAAAAAAGGTATTTTCTTTCTCTTTATCAAAGTAGCCTGCAGGATATCTCTGGTCAAAGAGAATTTTTTTTCTTTGTGACCAGTCTGCTTTAATACAATGCCAAAAATATGAAAAGAACTATGCAATCGCTTGGAACATCACAATTCACCTCCTGGGAAATGGCTGAGCAGTCACAATGCCAGGTTCTTGTAGCAAGGGATGAATCAGACAAAGCAGCTAGTTTGCTGGAAAGATTACATTTTTTGACTAAACATCTCTTGGCAGAACAATCAGCAGGAAAAAAAAAAAGGAATGAGGTTATTTAATAGATACTTAAATAAAATACTACATTTCATAAACATTGCAAGAGTATGGAGTACAGTCATATATATGCTATATATGGCAGCTGAAACACTTGTTTCTTCTTTAAGATGCTAAACCAGCTTTAAAAGGTTAAAGAAACCTTAAAAATGTAAAACTGCAGCATAGTTTGGAATAGAATTAATTTTTCATTAACAAGTTGCTCAACATGTTTTTCAAGCAACCCTTCAGTTAGACTATAGCAGAAGCAGATGATGCTATGAAAAGCAAAGATGATTCTTAATTCTACCTTACACCCATTACAAAAAGATGGAAATATATATATGTAAAATGGTGATTTTTTTATATATATATATATATACACACACAGACATATACATACATGCTAACACAATTATTTTTACTCAAAAATTCTTCCAGCATGCATAACAGAAAAAAGAAGTAACATATGCAGTTCTTTTGGAAACAATAAAAGAAAAAAGCCATCTATTGCGATTAGTAGTTACAGATTGCCTTTGGGTTTTAAACTTTTATCATTAGAGATTGCTCAAAATTACTCCTAAAAGACCCAGCCAGTTTAGAGAGAGATTTGAAAAAGTGATCTGTTTGAAATGTGTACAGATGTGTTGAATTAGATGAGAAATACCAGAGGAAACAAGTTTTTAATACTTCATGAAACTTTCAAAGGAAGCGTCCAACACTAAAGTTGTAAGGAGATGAAAATCAGAGTCTTGACAGCCCTGCTTATCACTACAGGCTACTGAGAAAGCAAGCTCTCCAGAGGCTGAGACCCAGAACATGAAGCAAGCGTCTCTCAACTTATTGGAACACACTGCAGTGTGTTTTCCTCCAAAAAAACCAATTTGTAAAGATGAATTCTTCTGGTATCAATACCTACTTTCCCCAAATGGGTCCAATACAGAAGCTGTTCAATTCACAAATCAGGAAGTACTTTTTTTCATTTTCAATGCTATAAAGTTTAGAACTGAAATCAAATTACATTTGTTCTTTTTCTACCACTGCTAGAAAAGGTTTTGCTTTTGTAAATTAACTAACAGTTTTATTAGTTGAGTCAAATACAACTTTACACAAAAGAAAGTTTATAAACTATGATTTTCTGCAAAATGCATTTCAATTATGCAGAAACTGAGAGACAACAGAAGAATCATATTAGACAAATTAGGATAAGAATTATGTTTAACTGATAATTAGATTCTCAAGCATATCTGATACTAAAATGAGCGTGTGAAGTTACTAGATAGATAAAAGCTGATTTAAAACTGGGCATAGGCAAAGCTTACGTGTTTTATATTCAGCTGCTGTGTAAAGTTAGTGTAAGCAAGTTCTCACAGATGGAAGGGCATGGAGCAGGAACAGCTACTAAGATGACATGCTAAACCAGGTATTATTTTGTCTCCCATCCCCAGGAATTGTAATGGCATAGTAAAAGTGCCATCATAAGTAGAAACAAAGGCATTCAAAATGAACGTGTTATGTTTTTTTACTTTCTATTTTTATTTTGGTGCATGCATTTCCATTCCCACATGTAGCTGAATACAGTCCAACAGTCCTTATTGCAAGAGACGTAACTCTATTATACCAAAGAGTGGAAGGATTCATTCCAGCAGCTTAGGAGAGCTGTGACTGTGATAGGATGAATTGTGCCTTTGTGCCTGGAGGGATCAAACATGCCTTATTACTGACTATTTTTACAGACTTCTCATTTTATGGACTTACTATGCTGAGCCGAGAGAGCTTTCATCTTGCCATGAAGATGCTCGGAAGAAAGGTGGCATATTTGGCTGCAACCTCTGAGGCTGACCAATGGATAAGGAAAGGAAACGTCTTAGGTACAATCCTCCCTGAGAGGGAACGGTTAAGTCCCTGCATGCAGGTGGCCAGAAGCAAGCAGCTGCCCTCCTCCTGGCCTCACTTCAGCCAGTGCTCTGCACAGAAATTGATAGTGATCAACTTACAGGGACCATTTGCATTTTTCTATATTCTTCTACAGCGTCAGGAGAAGCAGAAAAGCTTCTAAGCTGCTTTATTGCTTTGTAGCAGCATCACTTGAGATTGCAGGCTCAAAAGTCATGTTATGGAGGCAGTGTATACCTGAACCACATACTTCTGTGCTCTCAGGGATTTAGATTCAGCTCACCTGCATGTTCTGGGATGGTTTTAGAAGTTATCAAGAGATTCTATTTCCACATATATCAAGTTTTGGTTGTTTGATGTTGAAGTCTTCATTTTTCTTAGTTTAAAAAAAACCAACACCACTACCCAACAACAACACATGTGCACACCCCAAATTCCCTCCTCACATTGTTTTTTTTCCTCATAGCGAGGGCTATCATAATTGACTTTGCAATGACTTTGTTGCTCCTTTCATTCTTCCTGAATTATCTTAGACATCCTGGCCAGTTCATAATGGTTTCTGTAGCTCAGATGTCAATCAATATTGGACACTCAGGACTAAGAGCTGAAGAACAGACAGAAAATAAACCTGCACACTGACCTGTGCTCCTTAGGCTGTATTTGTAATGGGAGCATGAATTTAAAAAGAAAAATAATTTTTTTTTTTTGAGGTGACAAGTGGAAGCCTTCTCTCTTTTTTCACCAGTTTTCAGTACTCTGCTCCAACACATACCATAATTTATTTCCCTTGCTACTTTGACTATCTCTATGCACTCTGAATCCTTTTTCATTTCTATTGCTGTGACCAACCAAGCCTTTTCCTTGCCTCTTAAACTCCCACAGTAAACTTGGAGGCACGAAGTTTAGCATTAGCCACTTTTAAGCTTCAAGGCAAGTGACCTTCTTGATACTGTTTTCACAAAGAAGCAGTGGCACAATGCACCGACTATGACCACATGAAGGATGATTAGGTACCACTAACTCACACCAGATACAACATTCATGAATGAAAATGGAGGCTGGAAAGAAAAAACAGGGAATGGAAGGGAGATGATGAATGACTTTTTCAAACATCGTCAGAAATAGACTACCAGCCCTAGACAGCAATGATGCACACGAACAACTTGAGACAATTCAGGTAAGGATACAGGTTTGGAACAGTCAAAGCCAAGGGACTGTTTTAATCTCATTAAAGTGCAACTTGAGCTCTGCTATATTAGCCAGGGTCAATTTAGCCTGATACTTAGTCCGGGTAGCTACTTTTCTTTCTCTTTACCACATAGGTAGTTTCTAATGCAAAAAAGCAAGATAATTTACATACTTTCAATATAGTTTGATATGTAATCTGGCACAACTACACCCTGATTTTTGTTGTGGCTCTAGCACTCCACTGCATGCCAGTAATTATTTAATTAATAATATAGCACTTTCTATTCTCTTGGAAAGTAAGCTGCATTTGTTTTTCTGAAGCTCTGAATATCACATTGATCTATATTATTACAACATACAGCTTCCATATACATTCTGATCCTTTTCTCCCAGGAACATCACTCTACTGCTACCTT
This sequence comes from Fregata magnificens, assembly GCA_013389945.1. NCBI lineage: Eukaryota > Metazoa > Chordata > Aves > Suliformes > Fregatidae > Fregata > Fregata magnificens. Next base: position 34,237 of record WAAD01003222.1, read on the forward strand.
TTTCCCTTCAATTTTGATTTCGTTTAGGAGATTCTGGTGTCATGATGAAACCTGCAAATGCTTCAGCTGCATATTCGGCTGAATAGTTATGCTGAAGTTGGTAGGAATACTTGCTTCATGAAGATTACTACCACAATTAAAAATTCAAGGGACTGAGCTTCCAGATTTACCCAAAATATCTGGCAGGAAGTTGTAAACTAAAACAAGCATAGCATCAATGACAATGCTGGGTTTGGGGTTTGTTTGGGTGGGGTTTTTTTGGGTTTTCGTTTGTTTGTTTGTTTGTGGTGGTTTTTTTTTTTTTTCTTTTAATAAAAGCTACACTCTTGTTTCATTTGTTTTCTTCTGCGTAGGTCTCGATAGTGGTCTCCAGCTAATGTATTCTGCAGCCCTAAAGTGCCCACTCAGTGAATTTCCGCTTGCATCTGTATCGCAATGAACCAGAAGAGAAGGATTTCTGTTATAATTAAGCAAAAGACATAAATTTCTTCTCAGATCCAACTATCTCCATTCAGATATTTTTATTTCCTTTTTAAAATGTGTTTTGCCTTCAAGTAAACTGAAACAGAGGGCAATGATTAGGAATTTGAAGGGACATCATGAGTTGAAAGAGGGTTTTGAATAGTACTGGATATGACATTTTGCAATCTGTTTCTAGTTGTAAAAAGCGCAGTGGGTAAACCCAGAGCCAGACACAATGATAGCTGAGATAAAATGAGATTAGAGTTTGAGTACTGTAATGCTGAACCTGTGTTATAAAATGAATGATACACATGCTAAAGATCATTTCCACCACTTCTTTAAAAGGAAATTTAGTATGCTAGTTCTTGGAGTAATTGAATAAGCCTTATAGCATGCATTTTGCTAAGGCTTTCAAATAGATGCATGCCAAAATTAGGAAAAGCAAGATTCTGAAATAATAAAGGCAAAAAAAAAAAATCAGAATTCATGTAACTAATATACCATGCTTGACTTTGTATGTAAAAGCAAAACTGCTTCATTTTAAGTCCTGTGCTGTTATTTCATTTTCAGTTCAAGTCCTAAAAGGCTTATTTCCTTCTGATACTGCTCCAGTTGCTCTCTGTGGGAAACTATAGAGTTTATATATTATTCATCCAACTAAAAACCCTGAGGCAGGACCCCTATGGAGCCTCTTCAGTAATTGGTCTCCAGATGCTGGTGATATGCAGTGCTCTAAAAGTCCTTAAACATCATGAGAACACAATTCCATCTGCTTTTCAAGCTGCATATGTTTAAAGAAACAACACCGACTGCTCACCCACATTTTCATTCAGCTCCGACAGTACCTAATTGTTCAGGAACTCATATGCATTGAACTACAATTTATCTGGTTAACACAACAGCATAAAAATTTGCAAATGAAATAATCACTGTATTATTTAATAAATATGTGACATAGCTGAGCAATCTATCCACAAAAGCAGTGTACATTGGCAGCAAAATTATCGATCACTTTAATGTTTCCAGAGTGCACATAAGCAGGAGGCTGAGAGTGAAAGGTTGAGCAGGAATCATTCTGTATTGAGATATCCTGACATGATGCAAGTATGTGCAGTGAAAGTTCATTTGGCATTTGCACCTATACCCTGAAACAGTAAAACAAATAACATTTAAATCTTATTTCAGTATGACCCCAACATGGGCATTTATGCAATTCACTGAAACAGGGCCTTGAAGCAGGACTAAAATTATTTTGTTCTACACTTGAATGGTCAACCTCTGTATTTCCTTGAACCCCCCCCAAACTGTGAATAATAAACATTTTAATACTACTTCTTCCCAAGAACGCTGTAATCCAAAATATATTAGTTTTCAGGACATCTCACTTGTGAGCATTGTCTAAACGCTAATCATGGAAATTACTAATGATAAATTAATTTACATCTGCAAGGGATGCTGACAAATCAGTCATTCATCTAACAGCTCTTTCTCCTTTCTGTCTCATTTTGACCTATCTCCAGGGTTCCCTGTTACAGCTTGTACAGTATCACTGTTCTTTTTTCTAAGTCTCCCCCAATACCTTCTGTTTCCCTGAACTGCCATATTGTAAAGAGACTTGAAAGGCAGAAGTTCAGGGCTGACAAACAAATTAAGTTCATTTAGCCTGGAGTTGCTGTTTGCCATCAAGGTCAGTGAGGAGCAACTGATAACAATTTGTACCCTAGTGCCATAAAGGAAGCACATCTAGACAGTGAAAGAGCTACATGACATGAAATCAGATGCTACACACACTAGAAGCAGCAAGGACTAGCGATCATGGTTGATACAGAGGCATGCCTCCTTGGGAAGGATGAAAATAAAAGCTAAAGTGGGCATGTAATGCTACACATTAACAAGATGAGTATGCTAGGTAATAAAAAGGAGTAAGATAGATAAAACACAACCTACTTGGGTTGAAACCAAATTGTGTGAAACGATGAAAGAGGTTCTGGCCAGTGTAACATCAGAAGTCAGGTACAGGTCTTCAGGATGAGACAGGAGGTTCCCTTCCCAGAGGGAGACAAAAGGGCCAACTGCTGCCTACTGACTGCAACAGTCAACAGATTTCTCACCACTATCATTGGGCCAGTAAGAGACAAAGAAATTTTGGACGTAAAGTTTTGGCCAGCTATAAGAAAAGCTGTCAAGACAATATCCTCAGAATAATCATGTATGACTAAAAAATAAAATCAAAATTAGTGCAGTAGCTCAGAGAACGTATAACGCCACTGTCACTGTCTACAGTAAAGCAACCTTGAAACAAACTCCTGCGGCAACGGTCTTGTGGTGCTTATTTATGCACATTCTTACACCTGTAATGAAGATGTTCTCTGAATCTCAGTAGCCAAGGGCAAATGTACAGGAATAAATCAGTAGAGTGTTCTACACTGGAGAACCAGCCTAACCCAATTTGGAGTTAATATTAGGACACTATTAGCTGCAGAACAAAAATTCATTTACACAGCCTTTACTGTTGGTCATAGATGTACTGCTACTCATTTTAGAATTATTGCAGCATGTATCATTTACCTGATAATTGTTAAATAATGCATGGGGAAATGCAAAGCCCAGCAGAGCTCCACCCTTGTATAAGGCTTTTCCTCATCACTGGTATGTAAACAATAACAACTCAGCTGTTGTAAACTGGTACCACTTCAGTGAAGTGAATGGAACTATGCGGATATAAAATCCTGGTATGCTTTTTAAGTTATCACAGCAGCGAGTACTCTATGTAGAGATGGGACAATGGGAACACTAATAAATTCCTGCAGCATTCAGAAGACCATGAAAATGTGGTGCATCTATTGATGAAATATTCTCAAGAACTGTGCCACAGTAAAATTACAAATGATGGCAAATTTCTATGAAAACAGAAACATCATAGTGACTGCTAATGGAAAAAGGCATTTATGACCCTTGTCAGTAGCATAACATTGCCTTAATTTACAATGATAATTAAGTTTTTATAACATCCTTTGGAAACTCTAAGGTAAGGTTGGCTTCATAGATTATTGAGTTCTATTTACCTTTATTGAATTTCATGTTTTTAATGAAGTCTGGCCGTTTGTTTTTACTGCCCAACAAGCTACTAAGAATAAGAATGACCTTCAATCCAGACCCTCTCACTTACTGCATCCATCAGTCTGTTTTTCATTGGAGAGACCCTCAACCTCACAGTGCTCACCAAAAAAGGCAGAGGTTTCTCTTAGGAGACATATTACAACTGACAGAGGAAATATGGGTAGAATAAAGAAGCTTATCTGAATACAGAAACACTATAACAGATGGAAAAGGAACCTCATAGTGTTGTTTTAGAAATAGAAAAATAAATTCATGATAGATGCACACTTACAGCATTAGGAAAATTGAAGTATACATGTTTATACAGGCACCGTATTCCAAAGCAACATGTGTTGTGTATGCATTTACACCTCCCCCGCCGCCCAAATATACGTACTGAAATAATGTGATAATAGAGGAAAACTAATATAAGCAATTATTGCAGTCCTAAGCATGCATTATGAAGTTTTAAAATGCTTTCAAGTAATCCCACCAGTAGGTACTTGACACTTCTGTATAAACCAAACCATTATAAATAATAATTGGAGAATAATTTTTTTTGAGCATGAACATATTTATATACAGTTTTAAATATCACAGATACCTAACAAGAAACTGTAGAAATGCAAGACTTGCAGTCATTAGTATATGCCTGGCTATGACAGGGTTTACGACCAGCAGAGCCTTGAAAAATTCCAGATGATCAGAAATCAGTATAACAACTTGTTTCCTTATTTTTTCCTTAAATACCTAATGTGATACAGCTTTATAGCTGTTACATTACACTAATTTTACTCCCTTACAAAGCTCACAGTTTCTCCTAAAGGTATTTGCACTACAGAGAGGTGTACTTTCCATGAAATGCAAGTGAGAACACGGAACTGTCTTGCTTTTTCCTATTCCTTCCCCTGTCCTCCATGCCTGTCCCAGCAGAATAGCTTACATACACTAGAGAAGAGGAAACCCACCTTGCTAAGGGTTAAAGAACAGAATCCCCCTTCCTTGAACGCTGGAAAATCTAATTTCTTCTCACAGTTTATCTTAGATCAACATAGATGTATACCACTGCTCATCCTTAACACCACTGATCTGGAAGGAACCTTTTGGGCCACAGTCCTTGCTGTCACAGGCAGTCTTAAAGTAAGGTCTGGTAACACAGCCTCTATACAGCAACTAAAATCTTCAGCCATATGACAACTGATACCTTTTTTCTTCTACTTTGTAAAGCCAAGTAAGAATTTTCTCTCTTTTTTAATTCCTCTTCCAAGAGAACACAGACTCTTCTGAAACTCCTCTTGAGAAGTCTCCATTTCAGATCTGGAGAGAACAAATGCATTGCTTTTCTAGCTAAGCTGCGTATTTTTTTTGTCAATTCACATTTGGAGGCAACATTCAGCAAAATACAATCCTATATAGATTTATTTCCTCAGCCATCTTCAGAATGTGTATAGTCACAAGGGATGACAACAAGGTGATGAGAATGCAGTGCCCCCTACTATAAACAGTACTCACCCTTTGACATCTCTATTCTCACATCTACATATTAACTCTCTTAGTAACAGAAATTAAATTCATTTGAAGATGCTTAAACTCCATCCAAGAAAAATGAAAATGATACAGTTTTTCTGCATAGGTATGCAGAAAGACACATGGCCCTTATATACACAAAGCATATACGTGTGTGCCTCTGTCTGTGCGTGCATTTACCATTTGTAAGAAGCCTCCTCTTTCACACAATTTTTATCACTCTGGAAATCATGATTCAGAGTTTTTACGGAGAGTTAGGTAAAGAATCCTCCCCACCAGTATGACGAAAAAACTGACTACATCTGAATTGTAAATACTGTAATCAAATAATGGAGACAAGCAGCATAATGCTCAGAAACACAATATTTGAAGCAAATACAAATTAATATTTGAAGCACCTGCTATTTGAAGCATTTTAATGGCATTCCATTAAGTATCTGATGAGGTATATACGGCAAAAAAAAGTATATATTTTTGGTCTGCTAACTGTTTGTCTTTTGTACTTAAAGGTATGCAACACAGCAGTACTATTCACTAAAATTTTAAGATTCGGAATATTCTTTGATGCATTGGATCTCTCTTATACATACTTTTCCTACAACTTCATAATTGGATTTTATGGTCCAAAAAGCTATCCACAAAGTTACTGAGTTTATATTCATGAGGTTATAGCAGCAGATTATATAGCTCTGAACCTGTTTGACACATCACACCTCACACTCAGGACAGGATTTTAAGTTTAAAATACAAAGTTACTATTTGAACATTTCTCATAAATGGGGTGGCATTCTGTGATTGTTGTACTGCAAGTCTTAAAAATATTTACTATTTGCAGTTATTATTACTGTATGCCATTGGTCCACTGGGAAAATGACACTTCGCTATGAGATGACTTCCACACGGAGCAGCTAGGGAAATGCATTTATAACGCTTGGAAAGTTAAACAGCAGTTCAGAGAGTTATGGCTCACAGCTGAGAGTTTTGAAGAGATTGTATTAATTTTCTTAGAGTAAATCACTGTAGTAGGATAAACAAATTTATGACTAAGAGAAATGCATAAGCAAAATAATCCTGGGAGGACTGGGAACATGAAACAATTACAGTAAAAGGCAACATTATGGATTTCTGTTTTATAGTAGTTGTGTCCCAAACTCCTGTGAATGAGGCCTATTTCTGAACATATTTGTTGAGGGAAAGCAGAAACAAAGCAAACAACATCAAAATACCTGGAATAAATATATATATCATATTGCATTTGTATATGTAGTTGGTTAAACAACATAGTGATCTGGGATAGATTTTTACATGGACTTAGCATGTATTTGGAAGGCAAGACTAGAGCATTTCTTTCCAGAATTAAAAATATATCTAGAAATCAACACCACAGTAAAATAACAACTGCATTAATCTGCTAAATAACACGGGCTAACATCTGTAAATCTTCACATCCTTCCTAAATTACTTTAAAGGATAAAAATTAACCATCAGTTGTTCTATCATTTTGAATTCAGAATCAAGAATGTATTCTATAGTTTATGGTTAGTTTGCCTTGTGTAAAAGACCCTGCATTAAATCACTGTAATAGGATTATAGGTTATAGTAAGTAAGTTTATGTAGTCTGATGATATTATTGATTATGGAAGGTAACTATAGTTATACAATATTGATGTCTTTCTCTCTTTCCATTGGGGAAAATATTTATGAAAGATGCCAGTGGAATCACAATGGAGGTTGATGGTCTTCCTAAACAGAGAGTCAAAAAAAAATAGTAGCAAGACTGCACTGATGAAGTGCCTTCTCTATTTTCTGTAGGAATTACTTTTAGAGCTAAGGAGCTCACTCCTTCAATGTAAGGTGATATTAATGTCTTGAAGGCAGCATGACTTTGGCATTAACATGCTGCTTTTGTCCCCCTTTGAGGCCTTGGTGTTTCATTTAAATCAAAAGCAGACTATGTTTTTCTTCCTACTGCACATGAAAAAGTCTTCTGAACTATAATACATACTAGAACATATACAATTTCACCAATAACAATTGTATATGAATTGGGGGGGGGGGAGCAGTAAAAACATTCTAAAGACCTATTAGGACACCTTTGGAGTTTGTAAGACCATTTTATTCTTATTGCTAAAGAGCTGAGAAAATAATCTATTTTGCGTCTATTATGTGTGCAACACCATGTACATTGAAGTTGCCTTTGCAAAGATTCAGTGGAGATATAGACAAAATGTAAGCTAGGAAATTATTACCTTAATATCCATACAATAGCACTTAAAAGGAGTATAGAATCATTTAATGACAAAAATATATTCACCTACATGCTCATCCTCCCTAAACACCAAATGTGTTAGTCAATAACGTGTTGCTAGAGTGTAATCCTTTTATCTCAACTCCTCTGAATTCAGAAGATTTAAGTCTGGTGCTACCCAAGCAGACAGATCACCTATACCATAAAAGTGGTTCCTGTTAAGGAAATTTGAGTTGCTTCTGTCCCATAGCAAATGTATGAATTTGGGTAGAAACAGGTGTTACAAAATTGACTTTATAGTTGGGTGGTTCCAAGCCTTTCTGGCTGGAAAGCCTGAGAGATGCCCGACTCTGGCGCTGAAAGCCCAGGCTTGATGCCTCAGATGGACGTGGCCATCTGCCACGGACCAGATGTGGCTCGCATCCATCCAAATTTCACTGAAGGCAAAACTGCTCCAACCCAGGACCAGAGGAAAGCATAGTGGTGCACTGTCCCACTTCTTACATTGCTCAGTAGCAGAGAATCAGAAGGAAACAGCTGGGTATAGAGTGATCCCTCCACAGTAATGCTTCCCTAGCTAGCAATTGGGGGAAATACAGACTAAGGAGTTGCATCTAGAACATCATTTTTCTCAGTAATCAATAAATCTGGTGTGTATGACTTCATCTGATGAAATTTTTGCACATCCAGTTACACACACAGCATCCATAGTATCTTGAAAGAATGAGATCCATGTTGTAGTTATACTTCATAGGATAAAGAGCAATTTTTTTCCTTTTATGTTCGCAGCCTAATAATTTCTTAAATATCTCTCCATTGTTACATCAAGACAATGAGAAATAACATCAACGTTTTCCTCACCATCTTCTTTTGCACATACCCATGTAGACCAGGACTAGTTAGGTAATTTCACTACAATGCACTAAATCTTTCACTAAGAAGCTCAGCGTCCTATAGATATTTAATCTATGCAACCATGCTTAACATTTACTGTCATTTTTCTTTATGCTACCATTTAGTCCAAGCTCATGCATAATACTGACATAGGAAACTACTTTCCCCATTTTCCTTTTGACAATACAAAATTATCCTAGCCAGAGCTTACTGTTTTACTTTAAATAGAAAAAGTAAAACAAAAGTATACACATGCCACAATGAAGGAAATTCATAACTAGAAACATATAACCTATCATTTCAACTGCTTAACTCACAGTTAAAAAAAACAAAACCAAAAACAAATCAGAGTAATTTTATTCTACAGATCAATGGGTAAAACAGTTTGTGTTCAAAGACCAGCTAAAAACATATTAAAAAAATTCAGAAAAGCATTCATCTAAATACCAGTCTTTGTAAGATTTTGTTGTTGTTGTTGTTGGCTTTAAGTTTAAGAAAAGTTAAGTTTAAGTTTAAGAAAAGGTGCAAATAATTTCTTTCCCATCTTCTTGCCAAAGCTCAAAAAGGTGTCCCATAATCAAATGGGATTCAGCTGAACAGATTTCAGGGCAATAACAATTAATGACTTTTGGCTCTGGAAATAATTGGTTTTTTGGGGGTCAATAGCCAAGGAATGAAGCAAAATATTTTAGTTGGGATTTGACATTTTTTAGTTTCTATCCCAAATAAAGTCCCAAATGTAAAAAAGACTTTCTTCCAACATGCAAGGAAGTGTAATGAAAAAGAAACACATTTTTTCAGAAATCAACACTGGAATGAAACCCACTAGGAATAGACCAGAGTCGTTCTTGCTCTCTCTCTGCCTTATTGCCACAGGGAGTGGCGTAGCCTCAGGAGTGAAAGTAATGGCAGGGCACTGAACCTAGAATAACCCACGGTTTGACGATTAGGAAACCCTCCTAATTAAATAAAAGATGCAGATAGCATCACTGTCATACAGAGGAAATCTCTGAAACTTTGAGCATTCAACTCCCCAAAATAGCAAATTACAAAAACATCACTTGGAGGAGGACTGAAACAAAAGGTATTGCCTGTTGTTCAGCTCATTATCTGTATAAACTAATTACTTGGCAGGAGCCAAACTGTAAGACTAGAACTAAATGTAGAAGTAGCCAAAATCAGAAATGACTTCTGAAATGACTCTCCCAACAGTCTCCACTTACTGTGCTTTGGTACACTGTGTGGAACAGGCTCAGGGAAAGCAAACTGGATTGCTTTTGGACAATATTAAATCAGAAGATGCTTTCCAGAAGCACATCCAATATCCTTTTATTGCTAATGGATGTTCAAGCAATGGGATGAGAGTCAAACTAGTCCTCTCTAATAACAACAGTGCAGATTTCGGGTCCTCAGCACCTACTGTTTCCTGCTGGAAAGCATCTTCTGCTGCACTGCATTACTTGCTGCAGGCTCAGATCCCTCTGCTATGTGGGGAACCACTCAAATATCACCAGAGGCAAATGCACAGCACTGGAGACAGCATCAAAAGGAACATCATGACAGAGTTTTATAAAATAGGGTCGCTGAGAAAATCACCAACTTTAAGCAAGGGTGAAAGTTGCTAGAAAGGAACATTAAATACTTTCCTGAAAAGCTAACCTGATGTGGCGGAAAGACACTGTGACATATGGGACATAATGTAACTGCTTTAAGGAGATCTTTGTGACTCAAGGAGACTTCAATCAAAAAAGAATATTCATAAGAACAATAAATTATGTATAGCTACTCAACCAGATTAATCTTAACTTAAAGACAGAAGGCCCAGCCCAGCCCACAGCACTTGATGAAACTCGCCCTAGAGTAACTAAGTAAGCATCTGAAGCAATCTCTACACCATCATTGTGAACTTATGGAGGACAAGCATCCCAGAGGAATGGAAAAGGGCAAACATGGTACCTATTTTTATAAAATAGAAGAACAATTGAGGACCTGAGAATTTATAGACTAGTCCAAATAGATTCAACCCCCAGAAAAATACTAGAGCAAAAGAAGGAAAAAAAAAAAAGCCAAACCAAAAACAACAACAGAAAAAACCATGAGCACCTATAAAAGAACAAGATGAGAAACCACCAGAACAAGTTTGCCAATAGAAAACTATCACAAACAATTCAGTTTTATTCTCAAACAAGTTAACTGCCAACTGGATGAGACACTGTAGAAATGCAGTGCATTTTGGCTTTTAGCAAGGTTATTTGACGTGATGTCCTAGGACTTTCTTCTAATGAGCATTGCCTGATATCCACAAACATTTCAGAACATTAAAGCCTTATGATATACAAGTAACTTCAGTCCTTGTTTTCCCTCTATATAAAAGGACACAGATATATATTTTTTAAAGTCAAAACGAAGCACACAGACTTAGCAACACAAAATTAAGAATACAGGGATTGGGATTCATTCACAATCAAGGAAGACATGGCACCTAGTCTACAGCTGCTCATGGGAAAAAGCACCATAAGATTCATAGTTATCAAAGAAAGATTTCAAGACAATCGTGAAGCACAACGTAGGATATCCCAGATCAGACTGACAGATACTGAGATTCTGCAGCAAGGAATTGGCTAGGATAAAGTCTGAAGAAAACAGCCATGAGCAAGAATTGTGCTGAGGGTGAAAAAAAAGAAGAAACAAAAATATGAAATAAAGACAGAACCACAAGAAAAACACATTTTGAAAAACAACTCCATTTCCTATGTCAATATTTTTAAAGGATCGCACAGACCCTTTTAAATAGATGCACACAATCGGGTTAGGAGGCCATGTTGTTTGTGAACTCCATTTTGGTAAATATAACATGATATCTGGTACAAATAGTAGTTACATGTTTGCAAGTACATGTAGGAAAACACCAAATAAGCAAACACATGCCTTAAAGCTGACTCACATTAATCCTTATGGATTTGATACTCTTGTAGCACTCACTTTACTAACTTCTGTTTTCACAAATGTTAGGACTCACAAGAACAGATGCAAATGCTTGCAATTTCTGCTAGGCACTGAAACATATTTCATCTCTCCTTCAGTTTCATGAAAGAAAATAGTTATGGTGAAGGCTGGGATACTAAAAATACAGGAAGGAAAAGGCTTGGATTATCACAGGAGAGGGATGAAGAACCCACAAAGATAAAAAAATTCAGAAAAGCAAGCAATAGCTTAGAGGCAAGGAGGGGAGAAGAAAACGTGTAAACAGAATCAGAACCTACCCCCAAACACACACAAACACTACAGCAAATCTACTAGGACACATATAAAAGGGCTTTTATGAGAAAAAATGGTGAAGATACTGCAATGAGGTATTAAACAAAGCTTGGGGCTCTCCTGCTTTGGTGACTAACCTTGCAAGATTCATATAGAGTATTAATGAAGAATAGTTTAGACACTGGTGGAAAAAAGGGCTAAAGCTGTTCTGTTTCAGCCTTATGCACACATCAAAAGATGAAGCAGTAACGAGCTGCAGGCACTTAAAAGTGAAAACCACAGCCCATTAACTGAAATAGGGGAATGTCACCTCCTGGAGAATTATACTTGTGAAGATGGGAATCCCGTGGGAAAGATACTGTTGAGAACAGAGCACCTGCTTTTGCAGTAGGCAGTGTTTGTCTGAACAGAACATCATCAGAAGCAACAACAATATAGGGCAATATGGTAATAGACTGCCAGTGGGAGAGCCATGTGTCTGTTCTGCTTCAGGAGGACAGGCACGTTCACTCTGGAGAGGAGGCAACACAGGAAAACAGCAGGACAGGCTGTCAGCTCTGACTCCGGTGCGTCACAGGAAAATCTTCTGCTCAAGAGAACGTATGCTGCTTTCTCGTTTTCTGTAACAGAAAGTGAAAACACCCTACCCTTGACGGCCTATGGGAAAATGCAAACTATATGCAATCTGACATGTATGTTTATTTGTGGTTTTCTACTTTTCCCTCTCTATTGCTGAATTTTTAGATACTCAAGGCTTGCTTTCAGGGAAAAGGAAACAGCAAAAAGCCTCTGGCCTGGGACAGTGGAATGTAGCAGTATGTGTAACAGCACACAAATCCTTTAAGTTAAAGATAGGAGCAAATAAATATTCTTATTTTAGACAGAAAACAGTTCTTATTCTCATCTATAAGTAGCTACCAGTATTTTTCATTACTGTTCTATGATTTCGCTTGGTACAAGCACAGTAACATGTAAATCAGAAATTCAGCTTCATTTTTCTTTTTTTACCTTCTTTCAATCACATACTTTAATTATATTTGAAACGAGATTTATTTGTTGTCTTTTTTTTTTTTTTGGTAGCTACAAACTTTCTTTTAGTTTCTTTGGAAAGCCGCCTTTCACAGCTGGCATGGGTTTCTAGATTGTTTCCAAACTTCTTATCCCAAGAAACAGCAGGTGGACTCCATTGTCATGGGATTCTCTTGCACAGAATAGCAGTAGTATAGCATTTTACTTATTTTTCCAGTTACTTATGGAGAGAAGGCACATGGATAAGAACATTGAAATACATCACTAAGGATTTTTGTGCAGTAAGTTGCTCTATTAGCAGTGGTGACCTTCCAACCAGAGGTTTTCTGCTGCTTTCTGTTTGGCTGTTTGTGAAACTTCTGCCACAGAGCAGCCCGCTGAGGGAGGCAGCAAACAAGCATCACACAAGCACCAAACATGAAGGCTCTCTCATTCACATATATTGGAAAACATATTTTTCATGTGTGTTAACAGTTCACCATTTCTGAGTGTATGCCTGATTTGCTTCCTCCTACTATCCCTGTGGGTGGCTTTCCTGGGACCCATTGCTACCATCTCCTTACAAGAACCAAGGTAAAGGTAATGAGGCAAATACAATGAATAATATATCTTTCTAAGGTGGTTTACTGTTTAAATCAACAAACTAAATATTTATATTCAAGAGTTTTTGCCTCTTTCACTGACCTCCCTTTTATTTATTTTCTAAGACTTTTCTAATTGTACAACCATGCAAGAGAAAATATTAGAAATGTTTCAAAGGCCAAAGAAACCAGCGGTTCATATAAAGAACACTGAGAAACTGAAAAAATTAGTAAAGTTGATGTTCCCAGTTAACAGCAGTAGGTCTTACTCAGGAACAGTGAGAGCTATCAAACACTTGCAGATATTTCACCTTGTGCTGTTTCGTTTGAGTCACTATAGCATTAATGTATCCTATACAGCATGTGACATACTCAAGTTTTCATCACTGTAATGTAACACTAGGTACAGATTTCAGTGCTCGGAAGACTTTGGTGGGATTATTACTTTCCTCAGATACAAAACTAATGACAGGTGGCCAGTGAAGGCCCCTTTGAAACTCTTCAGAGTAGTGAAATAAATTGCAGGATTCCAGACAAATCCCAGTTGTTTTAACTATAGTTCAACTACAGAAAGCTTCCTTACCCTTTTCAGGAGTGTTTGCCATGCCTAATCCCAGACTACTGTGCTTAGACATGACATGAGAACAAAGATTTATCAATAAGGAGAAATCATTTAATGTTTACAAAACATTTTTGCCATCTTGGATCACAGACAAATCATCTGTGGAAATACAAACCCTGATTAATTGCATAATTACCTTGGATAGGGTAGGGCCAGTAGTTCATCCTAGTTTATTTTCTCTGTAAATATGACATTTTTGTATTCTCATTTCATTCTTTGAGTAAAAAGCTAACCTTAAAATACAACCTAAAACCATGGTTCATTCCTGATGTTTGATTCCTGATGAAGATTTACTTCATTTTTCTTTTCCTAACTCTTTGGTGTATAAGAAAGCATTTTATCTTCATATATTCAAAGACTGAAGCACATCTTCGTTAGATTCATTAGCGTCTATGGTCTGTCTTGAAATTCCTCAGGAAAAAGGACTCTGTATCCCACTTTCTGTTATGCAGTATGAATTCCTACATGCCAATATCTTAATTAACTTCATTTCTTGTGTGTGTTAGGATTACTTCAGTAAGAGAGGACAGAAAGGAAATTTTAAAACTTGACTGAAAAATCTCTTGAAATATTGTATTTTTCTGTTGAATCTCAGTGGGTAAAAGTCAAGGTAGTTCACTCAGAGTTAATGGAGAATCGGTCCCAATAATTAAAAAAAAAAAAAAAAGGCAGATGAGGCAGATGCAATAACTTTTGCTCAGACACCCTCAATATTGCAACTGAGAGCAGAAGAATTCACCCTCATTAAACTAAATCCAGATAAACATCAATGGTGAAATAATACTAATAAAAAAAGGTGACGACACATCACAAGAGCCTTCACTTGGAATAGAGGAAGAGAAAAATTCAAGGCAGGCTTGATCAGCAAATTATATCAAAATGGATCCTTGTTCCCAACTTTGCTTTAAAAGTTCTATGGACTTACTGGATATTCAGAAGGTGACACCTAGAGCATAACTGTTTATATTAAATTCTAGAAAAAGTAATAATAAAAAAAATTAACAGCTGTGTTAATTTAAGACTGTGTTCTGTGTTGGCTAGCCTGAAGAAAGATGCATGGAAAAATGGCACAAAAATTCTCGGGAAGAGGAGTCATTTTATAGCTTATTTATAGCTGATGTATAAATACTGCTGTAGCTCCACTGACTCACTAGAATTAACAAGTACATCAGGTGAGGACCTGCTCCTAGATGTGTTGCATATGTGGACATGTCAGGTCAAAGTTCACCCAGAAATTAAATGGTAAGACTCTATCCACTATCTTCCTAGAAAAGCAAAAGTAACTGAGGATTCAGTGGTAAGAATTGGCTTAATATTTAAAAAATACTTTAAATGAGTATGGACATACATATGCAAACACATACAAACACACAGACTCGTCAAAATAAAATGCTGACACTCCTCTCACAGGATGCATTCATTGCATGTTTCTTATTGCTTTACATATGGAGATGTATACTGCCTTTGGCAACATATCAGTTTATGCACTGTGTCTAAACATTATTTTCATATAAAGATGTGAATTTGCAGAGGGATGCACTATCTATAGTTGGAAATAAATTCCACCTTCCACCTTTCTGCTTTCCCTTATCTGAACTGTACCTATTTTCATCAAATTTTGCACATCAGCAGTAGTACCAACAGAGGAGGAGAAAGTCAGAAGTAAGGAAATTGCAGACATGCTGCTGTGCTCTTTTCCACTACTTTTCTCTCCTTAGTTCCTGCCTTAGACTGCACAGACATACAAGCACGGAGATTTCAATTCACAAAGACCTGGTCTTCTGCAAGCACCGTAAGTGAGACTGAAAAGCAGCAAAAATTTCTTCTGCATTATTTTTACATCTTTCCTTGACCTTCCATGCAGCTTCTGTATAATTCCAGAGTATCAGAGCTGAATAGTTGAACAAGTTAATGCATGAGAAGAAATTAGAGTCTCAATTGCCTCTCACCTCTTAAAAATCACTTCTGTGTTCATCCTTTTCTCTGTATTGGCATGCTCACACTGCATTGACTACGCCTCACGTTTACTGCAAACATGCACAGAGAATGCTCAAATACTGCAGTTTAAATCGAGTGAAATGACAACATATATGTGAAAGGAATTCCTCATCTTCTCTTCTTAATATATAACAGATTACATGAACAAAATAGCTAAAACTGTCAAAAGGCATTTACAATGGCCCATTTCCCTGTTGAAATGTCATCATTTTAGTCCTTTAGCCCACCAAGTCTAGCTCATTCAGCATAACCTCAGAGATTACATTGCCTCACAGCCTGGGCAAAGGAACTCACCTCCTAGTACCAGATTGTGAACATGCTAAAGGACCTGATATAGAAACAAAACAACCGTAGGCTTTGTCTAGTGTGACAGACATGTCAGGTAACACCTGGCCAGTTGGTCTGATCAGACAGAAGTACCACCATAATTCCTGAATCACAAGTTCCTTTCCCTTTACAAGCGTATGCACTACGCAGTATTTCATTAGCACTTGTATAGCTGCTCACTAGGAACCAAGATACTTCACT
>WAAD01003239.1:2262-16250 GCA_013389945.1 Fregata magnificens
AAAAAAAAAAAAAAAAAAAAACCACAAACAAAAAAAAAACAAACAAAAAAAACCCCCAAAAAAACCCTCCTGAATAGCAGCTTGTTAACTGAACATCATTCACCCTGAAACAGACACCCCAGAGGAGAACAGAAATATATGAGATCATATATTTAAATCTAATACTGAAGAACTGTAAAGAAACCTGCGAAAATACCTAAGTTAAGGATCCGCTACTACAAGAAATTTATGTCCAATCTGGAAAATGCAGACACAAAAGAGTTGGAAAACAATAAATTTATTGTCTTACAGTCTACACTTTTCTTCTGCAGTCCCTTTCCAGTCACACTACAACTGGAGCTCAAAGCTTTTTCTCCTTCTCCTTGGTAATCTTAACTGTAGGCTGAGCCTTACACAAAGCCCCCCAGCCACTGGTCAAAGAAAAAATTTATTACTCTACAGTTCTCCTTACAGCCCTTTTCCAGCCCCACTCTGGCCTTGACAATATAAGGTCTCTCCTTTGTGACCCTTAGAAGCAATTACTATGATTTTCAATACATTAGCAAAACACACAAATTGGGGGGGTGTGGGTGTGTGTGGGGGTGTGAAGAAAAGGGAAAAAAGACAATTTTTTGTGCACTAAGCCAGAATCAACATCTACATGAAGCCAACACCAACATCATACACTTTTAAAAACAAACAACAAATGAAATATAAGAACAAACAAAATATCCTACATTTCCAGCCAATAAAAATTATTGCTGGGGGGAGAGCCTACTTGACCCTGAAGTTGACTGTCTGAGGTTCCTAAGCAACTTTGACTATCATCATTGGTAATGGAGTGCAATATGCATTACAGGCATTTAGAAATCTTTAAGGTTGAAGCAAAGGAAGGAACTAGAGAATCCATAAATTCTTTGATTTGGTTTTCATTCAAAACTTTTTAACNATGTGCACTACAACAAAAAACAAACAAAAGAAACAGAAGGCAACCAATTCTTTGTCAAATCAAAGTAACTGAATTTAACTGACTTTATGCTGGATAGTAATTTTCTGTCTCCTTCAACTTTTGCATGCTATTCCCTCGACCTCTGTTTAGCACTCCTAGAATGTGTATTCTAGAATGCACTTCAGAAAACAAAGTATTTCAGTAGTGATTTTCACGATACTGGGTAAAAAAAAAAGAGTTCGTTTACTCAACAAGTTATACTACAAATTAATATCTAGACTACTAAAAAGGGTTAGAAAGCAACTTATGCAGAGACTACAAATAAAAAAGCTAAATAAGTAATTGTAACTGTAAAAAGCTCTATTCTAGAATGAAGAGGCATGAAATCACATAATAGGAAGCTGAAGATGGGAGCATCAAGGGATGCCATCCAGAGGGACCTTGACAAGTTCGAGAAGTGGGCCAATGTGAACCTCATGAAGTTCAACAAGGCCAAGTACAACATCCTGCATCTGGGTTGGGCCAACCACCAGTATCAGTGCAGGCTGACTGATTAATGGATTGAGAGCAGCCCTTCAGAGAAAGGCTTGGGGATATTCATAGATGAAAAATTAGATATGAGCTGGCAACGTGTGCTTGCAGCCCAGAGAGCCAATCGTATCCTGATAAGTTGTGGACGCCCCATCCCTGCAAGCATTCAAAGTCAAGTTGGACAGGTCTTTGAGCAGCCTGATCTAGTGAAAGATGTCCCCCTCATAGTAGGGGGGTTGGAACTAGGTGATCTTTAAAGGTCCCTTCCAACCCAAACCATTCTATGCTTATAAGATAGAGTAAAAAAGGAGGGACAATTTCTGAAAAGAGGATCCCATTGGTACCGGCATAATTCAACTACAAATAATTCTCCACCTTCAAATATTTCTTTTTGGTTAGCTTTTCTATGAGACAGATGAAATAAACAGCAATCTTGACTATCAGACTATCAGACATGGACTGTTTAATACAAAAGGTGACAGGGTAGTAACACAATCATTTATTTCAAACTTTAGATTCACCTTTTACCATTTTTGTAATATTCATAAAGAATGAAAAATACGAAGAACAGCATTCACTTCAACTGA
Organism: Fregata magnificens; assembly: GCA_013389945.1. Lineage (NCBI taxonomy): Eukaryota > Metazoa > Chordata > Aves > Suliformes > Fregatidae > Fregata > Fregata magnificens. The sequence goes on from WAAD01003239.1 coordinate 4,309, forward strand.
ATTACATGAAAATCAAGATGGGTTAATATTTACACTCCTAGACCAATGATTTATAACGATCATTCAAATGCACCATAATAGTTTGTGTCTTTCTGCGGTAAACTCTATATCCAACTGAAGCAAACTGAAAATTGAAAATAAGGTGGAAGATTTCTTTCCTCAGACTCTCTGGGTGCAATTTTATGAAATCATTAAAGTGGGCATGAGGGACAGATTTTCTGTCGATTTAAACATTATGAAAAGCAGTTGCCTAAAAACTTGCTTTTTTGCTATTACTAATCTTTAAGTTTCAGCAAATATCGCCAGAAGTGAGATAAACTTTTTGCATCTGAATATATGACTCATGCTTTATTTTAAAAGGCAGTATAAATTTAACTCCCAAAGTCTGTAAGCTTTGGGTGAATAGAAATCAACAAATTAACCTACAGTCTCTGTGTTTCTCAATACTGAATCTTCCCATGATGCATTTTAAAGGATAACTTTATGAACAACATTCCAAAATTTGACTCTTATTTGAAACAGTATCCCTCCTCCTTTCTATTGTAATGACTTGTTTAATACAGAAAAATAAGTAATTTTATTTTTACTTGTTGCAGAGGTTTATGAAAAAAATTTGCTTACTTGCAGCTGAACTGAGTTATCCTGAAGACCTTCTACAATAGGAGAGAATCTATCAACATTCCTTTCCTCTGCTGCTGCTGTTACAGCTTCTAAAATTTTTTCAAGGCTGTAAGAAAAGAAAAGCATTTCACTCAGGAGAACTATTTAACCTTGCTGTTCATTTGTTATCTGAAGAGCCATGTTGCCAAGTATTCACCTGCCTCAGTCTCTTGCATACAAATGTAGGAGGTTTAACTTGTTTCCTTTGGAGACTTTTGTAGCCAAAGAATGACTTACTGGATTACAATGCTTAAGATACTTTAAAAGTAATGCTAAAAAATTTTAAGCAAAAGAATGGCTGCATAATTACTTCCATCTAACCAGTATATCCACATGTCAAAAAGAAAACTCTTATTGATATGACCATAAAAGTCAGACAAAGGTATTCTGAAAACTGACAATATAGTACAGATATTACTTTCAAACCTAAGTTGAAAGTTTTAGCATTTCATTCAGGTATAACTATAATTTTGGATATCGTAAAATTACCTTACTATTTCTGGCTAAATACAGTACTTACATGTTTTCCTCTCCAACAATACACATTGCAGAAAGTAGTTTAACTATATCCGTCATCATGTTAGTCTGCTTGGGATCAATTGCTTTGATCAGCAACAAAAGGCTTCTCTCTTCTCCCAAAATTCTTTCTAATCCATACTAAACAACAGAAAAACAGTTGTAAGGAGAGTTGGAGGGAATCCAAATGACTGTATCGAATATCTAGTAAAAGACAGCGACAGTCCCCTCAAGTAAATATTTCAAATGACATTTAAGTCCGTCAAATACTTAATTAAAAATACTAAATGAGAGAAAAGTCCAAAATGGGTCACTTATTCTGTACTAAGGGCATACATCAGCATCAAAAGTTTACGCTATTCTCTGAGTATATTTCCACAGAGAGGAAATGGCAGCAGAAAGAACTTCAAACCACACCTGACAAACACACCACTTCTCCAAATTGCACAGTCTTATACCCACTCATCATGTACATTATCTGATTGAACTGTAGTAATTTAGAATTCCAGAGTAAAAAAAATCCCATACCTTATTATTCATGAAGGCTCTCAAACACTGTATAACCTTATGCTGACTCCTCTTCACAACTTTGTCCTGGCTGAATAAATAAAAAAATTTAGTGTAATTAAATGCTGTTTACACATTAAGAAAAGCTGGCAATTTTATACGAAATCATCCTTACTTTTTTGTCTCAACCAATCTTTCCAAAGCATCCAACAGCAGCCCCAGACCTTCTCGGCCAAAGTTTTCAACCCAGCTACGGAGAAAGAAAAAGATATTTAAAAAATTGACACTTTAAAAAGTAATTACAATGAATGAAAATTCTAAGCATAAATAAAAGCTGTATAACTGGATCATTTTGAAATCCAAAATTGACTCTTTACTCAAGAGAAGATCAAGAAGCATTCCATTCACTCATTGATGCAATTAGATAATCTTAAATTTAAAAAAAGATTAAAAAAATTACAGTAGCTATTAAATTTAGTAATTTTACTTTTTTAAATTAACAATTATATATTCTTTGGCACAGAACTGTAATTAAAAAACCCTTGCAAAGGGTCTGCTACACACTGTTCTAGGGTCTCCTGGAAAAGTCAGAATCTAGCCGTAAATGGCAGAGAAGGAAGGAAAAGCCTAAAGGAATTTCAGAAGTGGCTGCCCGAGATATTAATCCATACGAATATCTCCAAGTAAACACAATAAACATTTAAAATTTCAGCTATTGCCAAAGCTATCTTTTGATGAGGTTAAACCTGGGCATGTTGTTTCTACATGAGACAGCTGTATCACAGTCCTGTTTACTATTGCTCAAAACCCCTTGATACCAAATACAAATAACTGCATGACTGATAGCAGTACTGCAGCCATCCCTTTGATAGTAGTTGTTGGTCTTGCTGAAACAATGATGTTTGATCAATTACCTAACCTTAAAGTTCATGGACAACACTGTCATTTACAGTCGTAACAGAAGGAATATTTTGCTCTTTAGACTTCATTGTCTGTGTAAGGCACAGATATTTTAAACTTCAGACTTCTAACAAAATCCCACTGGAGGAAGGAGAAGTTGGCTGCAGAAGCAACAAAAATACATATACAAGATATACAAGCAGAGAAACTGTAGAGATTATTTGCTCAGGAAATTCCTTTTATGAAGGGTGAAGTTATAATATTCAGTTATGGAATGAATTCACAAGTACTTGAATACTCTTCTCTTTCCATAAGAGGCAGAAATATTCCCTGACACCTTTTGTCAACTTTCCATGCTACTGCCATAAGGCAAGTCCTTGGATCTCTTACTATTGTCTTTGGCCAACAAGACAAAAAGTTATTTCATAATGAGTATCTCTTCCATACTTTTTCCACTTTCAAATTAGCGTATTATTTTCATCTATTAACTGATTACAAAACCATGTCTATTTAGAACAGATATAGTTAGCATGATAAAGATGTAATACTTTTCACCATCTTCACCAAAACGTGGATTCAGTTGTGGGTGTAGTACCAATAGCTTCTGTGCATTCTTTAAATTATTACTTAAAAAAAGCTTAAACTTGAGGAAATCCCTTGTCATGTATTAACAAAATAAAGTCTTTTACATAAAAAGGAAGCATCCATTCTACAATGTCAGAGTTCAACATCAAGACGTTGATCAGAATTAGTAAAAAAATTACAACGTTCACTTTACTTGCATTATACCATCGCCACTGTTTTGTCTGTATACACACCATTGTATACATTGGGTAAAATTTATTTATCACCACTCTTGAATAGTAACCAGAATATTTAGAGACTCCTATAATGGTGGGACCTTACTAGTGACAAATAATAAGCTGTTCTGTTGAAATACATAGTACTCCCAATCTCATCATAGGATGGGATTAAACAGTTCTTCGTATCTGCTAGATACGGAACTGTAATGGACTTCAAATTATAGGAAGAGAGAACCAAATTAGATGCTTTTATATGTTTTTTTTCCCCTAAAAGTAAATATATACGAAAATAGATTTTCTCCTTCCTGGATGGGTGTTTCGTTCTGAAATGGATTAGGCAAATAAATGTCAATTATTTTTGGTATAACTGGTCATATCTGACCTAAAGATGATCCTACTAGACATTTCTTAGCACATTTTATATTAGACAGTATTGTGCACAGCCACTTTGTCATACATCCAGCAGCTGAGGATGCTGAGAATGATCAAGTGCCTAAAATACTGTTGCATTATTACTGCCCTTTCCTCTGCTTCCACAAAAGAACAAAGATCACTTACACTATCCAGAGCAAACACTCAGCTTTTTGTCAGTCTGACAAAATACCAAGCTATCAGTGCCCCTATTTTCAATTTATTTCAAATGTCCTCTTAACGAAAAGAGCTAAATCTGTTGCAACTGTTATACAAAAGGAGAATAAATAGTTGTATATAACTAGTTATCTGTAGTACTATGTACAGCTAGATCACTGAACCACTTTTCATGAATTGTGTTGGCAACTGTGAGGTAAAAACACCCCATCTCTTTACCCGAAGAACAGCGACCAAGATCAGTGGACTCATTTTCCTTTTGAGGCTTTCTTTTTATACTGATGGAAAATAAATACTACTTTCTGCAGTAAGCCATAGATTTCAATACATTTTTCTAAATACCAGGATGAAACTACTCAATATAGAATCATAGAACCATTAAGGTTGGAAAAGACCTCTAAGATCATCAAGTCCAACCATCAACTAACACCATCATGACTCCTAAACTAGGCCCTGGAGTGCCACGTCTATACCATTTTTGAATGCCTCCAGGGTTGACAACTCCACCACCTCTCTGGGGAGCCTGTTCCAATGCCTGACCACTCTTTCAGTAAAGACATTTTTCCTGATGACCAATCCAAACCTCCCCTGACACAACTTGAGGCCATTTCCTCTTGTCCTATCGCTAGTTTCTTGGGAGAAGAGTCCAACACCCGCTTCACTACAACCTCCTTTCAGGTATTTGTAGAGAGTGATAAGGTCTCCCCTCAGCCTCCTCTTCTCCAAGCTAAACAACCCCAGGTCCCTCAGCCACTCCTCATAAGACTTGTTTTCTAGACCCTTCACCAGCCTCGTTGCCCTTCTCTGGACACGCTCCAGCACCTCAGTGTCCTTCTTGTACTGAGGGGCCCAAAACTGAACACAGTACTCGAGGTGCGGCCTCACCAGTGCCGAGTACAGGGGCACGATCACTTCCCTACTCCTGCTGGTCACACTATTCCTGATACAAGCCAGGATGCCGTTGGCCTTCTTGGCCACCTGGGCACACTGCCGGCTCATGTTCAGCCGGCTGTCGACCAGCACCCCCAGGTCCTTTTCCGCCGGGCAGCTTTCCAGCCACTCTTCCCCAAGCCTGTAGCATTGCACGGGGTTGTTGTGACCAAAGTGCAGGACCCGGCACTTGGCCTTGTTAAACCTCATACAGTTGGCCTCGGCCCATCGATCCAGCCTATCCAGATCCCTCTGCAGGGCCTTCCTTCCCTCCAGCAGATCGACACTCCCGCCCAGCTTGGTGTCATCTGCAAACTTGCTGAGGGTGCACTCAATCCCCTCATCCAAATCATTGATGAAGACATTGAACAAAACCAGCCCCAGAACTGAGCCCTGGGGAACACCGCTCGTGACCGGCCGCCAACTGGATTTCACTCCATTCACCACCACTCTCTGGGCTCGGCCACCCAGCCAGTTTTTTACCCAGCAAAGTGTATGCCCATCCAAGCTGTGAGCTGCCAGCTTCTCCAGGAGAATGCCGTGGGAGACCGTGTCAAAGGCCTTATCATTTGATTCAGATTTTCTCTGTGAACTAAAAACACATTTTACAAAAACAACTATTTGAAAACAATGTTGTAGAACCAGTTCTTGCATTAGAAACTGAAATGACAACAAGATTAAAAGGTTAAGTTGATTAAAGTATAGTAACTGGAAAAACAGAAAAAAAAACCCTACATTATATATTGTCAAAAAGATGACAGCCCACAAACATGAAGATTGTCAGGCTAGATCCAATCTAAGTTTTATTCTCATCCTGTTAAAAAAGCATAAATTTATTCTTAGGTATGATACACGCACAAAATAAAAACCCAAAGTTTCATCAGTTATTTCTCATTGTCCGTATCATATGAAGCAGGAGTGAAAAATAATCATGGATTTATAGCAGCTGGAGTTCAGCATTTATGTGTCAAAGCAAGTTCTTACTCAAAGATCTGGCTGCTGATAAGAAAATCAAGGTCACCAATATTTGCATCCAATGAATATCAGCTGTTGTTACTCATTAGAAAGAAGGAGACATGGTTTAAAAGTGTTTACTCCACTAATTTTTAGTATGAGGAACAGTGTACTGCTGTTACATTTTTGCTATTTTTGTATATAAGCCCTATGGAAGAACTCAGATTTTCCCTATTATTTACAACTACTTTAAAATGCTCTGTTTGAGCCTAGTGAGGTCTATCTTAACAGTCTTTTTCAGCACCACTCAATACACCAGAAGACTGTTTCAGAACCCGTATGTTCTATTCGTTGTAATCCTTCTTTTGATTTGTAGACTAAAATGCATTCATGGAGACTTTTTTTTTATGAAACTGCTGCCTACTTAAATACATCTTCTCTGGTGTTTTTGCAAGCCACAGTCACTCTCCTTGTAATGGGTCTGGCTGAGGCGGAGTTGGTTTTCCCCACGCTAGCCTGCTGTGCTTTGTGTTGGTGGCTGGAGGCAGCACCAGTGTTTGGCTGCTGCCAGGCGGTGCCTGCCCAGCCCCGGGGCTGGTGCGCTCTGTCTGTCTGTCTGTCTGTCTGTCTGTCTCTCTCTCTCTCTCTCTCTCAGGAATGAGGAAGGAGGAAGGAGGAAGTGGGGGGCATTCGTGGTTTGGGACGTTTGCCTGTGTCCTCAGGAGCAGCCGCGGCACGTGCTGGGCCCTGCTTCCCGGGAGGGGGCTGGGCGTCGCTGTGGTGAGAGGTGGGGAGTGGGGTCTGTGTTGTCCTTTCCCTTTTGTTTCCACACGTGGTCTTTGTTTTATTAAACTGCTTTTGTCCTGACCCAGGACGTTTCTTTCCACCTCATTTTCTCCCCCTGCCCTGCTAAGGAGGGGAGTGATAGAGCGGCTGGGTGGCACCTGGTGTCCAGCCGGGGTCAAACCACCACACCTTCCAACTCAAACCTCTCAGATTCAGACCTATTCTTCGGCCATACTTCCATTAACTTAATAATGAGTTTCACTCCAATCCAAGCACTATAGTTCTTTTATGTTGTCGGCTTAATGTTTCAAATTGAAGTTAAATTTTAATAAATTATGGTCAAGTTAGGACTTAGATTCAACTGTCAAATTTTCTACCTACCATAGTTTATATTTGACTGAACAAAGTTAAAGCCAGTGTTGCAATCTAGAACTATTTGCAACAGTAAGTTAAAGATACTAATCTCTCAAAAGTATCAATGCAATACTTTGGTATCAACAATGCATCATACGCTTCTAGCATGCTTTGAAGGATTGACATAAAATACATTAACCTTACGAAAATGAGAACATTTGTTTTTCCATTTCTCCATGCACAAAAGCACTTGCTCTTTTCCCTGTACTCATAATATACACCTACAGATTTCTAATCCTTTCCTTACTCAAAGTGAAACATTTGTGGAAAACCTACTTAGTCCAAAATGTCATAATATTTAGTTGCTGTAAAAATTCTAAGTTTCTGTACTTGTTCTTCCAAATAATATTGGTCACCAGACTTTTGGTATTGATCTGATGCTGTATTACAACATCATAGTCCAATTCAACTTGCATCCTGTATCAAATGTCTCACGTACAGACCAACACCATTCTCTCATAGCTGGCCTCCACATTCCTTATTCTGATACCATTTCTCCATCTTCCTCACCCCTTCATGTCCTACCATATTGTACCATGCTGTCCAGCAGAACTAGCACCTCACCAAGATCATGGCTTTTGGGTTGTTTTGTTTTTTGGGGGGAGGGGGATTAACTTTTCTCTTGGTGTGGGAGAACGTGTCAGCAAAAGGTATCACAAATAAAAAGATGAAACTATCCAGTCATATCAAGAACAGAGAGGAGAGTGCTGTAAACTTAAGCTGTCACACATTTCATACATTTTGTGTTTCTATTTCCAGATGCATACTAACAAGCAAAGTTTTCTTTGTTAAATCAACGTAAGTGTAAATAAAAAAAAATCTCTGGGGTTGTGGGTTGTTGGTTTAGTTTTTGGTTTGTTGGGTTTTGTGGGTTTGGGGTTTTTTGGTTGTTTGGTTTTTGTTTTGGTTGGTTGGTTGTGTCTTTTTTAAATAAAGAAGGGGAAGCAATACGCTTCACTTTCATGGAGGAAGTGTACCTTCTGTAAAACCTTCTGTCAGAAGAACTCAAGTTAATGTAAAGTATATTTCTTCCTATGTGAACCATTACATATAAATAAGACAATCCAATTCACAAACAAATTAATAGAGGGAAAGAGGCAAACATCCATACAAGAAGACCCGCATCAACAACTCTGCCAAGCCAGATGCAGAAAGAAGAAAGCAGTCTAACCCTTTTTAATCACGTCCCATCATAAGCATCTCCAACATTTCATTTGCATTATTTTGAATTAAACCCAAAACAGTTTCCCAAAACCATGTGTTCAACCATTGGCTTAAATAGGAACTCTAAAACGAAAGGTTGTAAATACAGTAGAATGAAAAAAAATATAATTTAATAAAATAAAGCCAGCATACACAAATCAAGCTGCATGGATCAAATCAAAATTAAACGTAAAGATTGATTTCAGTGTTAGAGTTATGATTACTGAAGAGTTAGCCTTTTCAAAAAAAAGCACAGGTAAACTAATGTTGTGCTCTCTTCTGTATAGACAAACCCCACAGATACAGCAAAAATTACTAGAAGGCAGCAAGGAAGAAAGCCTAAAGCACACTGGACAGAAGGAGGAGCACACAATTAAAAATACATGTTTTCTGCCTAACAAACTTACACCAAGGTGTCTAATCTCCCATTATTGATCACCCTAACAAAGTAAGTTAAAAGATTAAAGAGTTAAGAGAATATTTCAAAAGTAAAAGTGAAAAAAAAATTCCTATTTAGCCCTAGAAAACAAAACAAACTTCTCTGCACTACACTTGTTTTACATTCTCTTAGCATTACCTTGTACAGATCAGTGAAATCTACTGAAAAATAGATCTACAGAAGATACATAGTCAATAAAAAAAAGAAAAAACATACAACCATTCACTAATGCATACACATTCATTAACTGGAAAACTCTGAAACACGCACATCTACAGATCCATTAATTTTAATCCATTAAGAAATAAGAATATAATTAATCTTTGCAATATGTGTTAATGATGTTACCTGACAGGATTACTAGTCAAGGACACACGGAGAGATTCTAAGCAAGTGACTAGTCTTTCATCTGTTGACCCAGATTTTAATTCCTGAATAAACTCTTGGGGTGAAATCTTCCGACTGTTCTTGAGACTTCCCTGAAATACAGAAAATACGTTCCTTTTTTTTATTTGGCACATATAAAACTCAAATAGATTATTAATGGCTAACCTTTGCTTCTGTTCCTTTAAAAAATAGGGAAAAAAAGATATAATTTAGTCCTAAACCTGTAACTGTTTGTTGTCCATCTACTATCTATGCTAAAAGCTGACTAAATTTTTGTCAATTTATGAACAAAGTTATAATCAGTAGTCAAAAGCAGCAGGCATCAAATGTAGAAATGTATCATGCACACTCTGTGAAATGCAGTTTTGTAATGAATGGATTCTGTTTATGCATTGCAAACTTCTTAATTTTCAATACTCAACAGAAAAAAAAAAAACCAATTCTGAGGTGCTCTGAAGAGATCACAGGGCACGTGTCCAGAAGGGTGACTGCAGTCATATGAGAATTCAGAGGGAAGAACCAGCGCACCAGAAGAGTACTCAGGATGTTATTGCAGTAACTTGAGTTCCTGCAGATAATGTAAAACGCTTTTCCCTTAAAGGTCCTTCAGATGAGGAGTATATGAAACTAGGGTTATAAAAACAGACTAACTTTGGCTCTAAGGGCTAAAGTAAAAGAACTTTAAAAATAATTTAAAAAAATTGAAATAAGAAAAAAGACTTCCTTAGAACCACTAAAGTTCTAAAGACAAATCCCAGCTCCTCATTTGTTGTATTTGTCATCTGTAAGAATGCAGTGAAACACAAATATGACTATTGGTACAATAACATAAGGACACTTACTCAACCTTCAGGTTTGGATTTTGCCTTGCTTTTTGGGTTTCGCTCTTTTTGGCAGGTGGGGAGGTAAATGGGGACATGGAGAACAGGGAGATAGAAAGGAAAATGCAATGGCAATTTAGTACAGCACTGCAAAGGTAGTTTTGTGCAAACAAAATATTTTCTGTTCCAAGCAATATAGGTTGAAAGACACTGATTTTGACTCATCATTGTATCTGTGGTGCCAAATGTTGCTTAAAATAAATTCAAGATATTAATGACTCCTCTGAAGGGTATATAGTATCCATTGTTTTAAACAAAGCAATGGTTACACTGAATTAATGAAGCTCTAAAATTTGCAATTAAAACAGAAAATCTAGGAGGCATTGACCCTATTCTTAAGAGTACCCTTCTCCCCCCCCCTTTTTTTTTTGAGTAGCAAAGACAAAATTTGTAGACAGTGGAAAATAAGAAGTCTACTCCACCTAATTATTTATCCTTCTTCATATCATAAATGGATATTTTCTACATAACATATCTAAATTCCAAAAGAGAGGTATAAAATAGGGTATACAACCTATACTTGAATTAATCCATTGGAAAGACTCTTTTTTTTTTTTTTTTGAGAGCAGAAGCACAACTATTCTGTCATGTAGCACTAAAGAGAGTTACTAAATAATACTCAATTATCTAGTGGCTTGCAGTGCAATAATAACTTGAAATTATCCACTGTAAATGGTGAGGCAGTCTCATTATGTTATTATAAAGAGCTTCATACAGAAGATGTTTTCTCACTTTGGTAGATCCTCAAGAAGTGTTGAAAAATATACTTTTCTCCTCCTGAAGTAGAAGATGATGAAATAGTTTCTAGCAGAGAGGTGAAGTTAAAAACTGGGAAGAGTGGCTGACAGACCAGACTGCTGTGCTGCCATTCAGAGGAACCTCAACAGACAGGAGAAATGGGCAGAGGATTTTCAGGGAATTCCACAACACAAAATGCTAAATCCTGAACCTGGGGAGGAATAATCCCATCCACCAACACATGTAGGGGCCAACCAGCTGGAAAGTAGGTTTGCAGGAAAAAAAATGGGAGTCCTGGTGGATGACAAGTTAACCATAGGGAAGCGCATCACCAGCTAGTCAAGGGATGTGATCCTTCCCCTCAGCTCAGCAGTGGTGAGAAACATCTGGAGCACTATGTCCAGTTCTGGGCTTCCCAGCATGAGAGAGACATGGACACATAGGAATGAGTCCAGAAAGGGCTGTGGACACAATTAAAGGAGCATCTGTTTTACAAGGAGACACTGATAGAACTGGGACTGTTTAGCCCCAAGAACCGAAGGCTCAGGGGAACCCTATCAGTGAAAGGACAAGAGGCACAAATTGAAATACAGAAAACTGGTTAAACATAAGACATAAACACAAACTTTCCCTCCCCCCTTGTTTTTTTTAACCATGAGGCTGGTCAAGCACTGGAATAGGCTGCCCAGGCAGACTGTACAGTCTCCTCTATCAGATATACTAAAAAATGAACTAGATAAAGGGTTGGCCAAGACTATCTCTAGAGGTCTCTTCCAGCCTCAACCATTCTATTTCTATGACTCTGCGATAAGGGAACATTGCGGGACTACTGGGGACTATACTACCTCTCTGCTCCAACCATATTTCCTCAGACTTCAGAAACAGATGTTCCAGATGCCAAAAAACAGACTACTGCCAGGAAACACCCTGAAAATATAGTGTCTCATGCTATATTTTGGTACACCACATGTAGTACATGGAATGTCATTCCAAACATGCCTCTGAATTGATGGAGATCCCTATTTGCTTAAATATGAGAGTCGCTTCCAATAACTACGTTCCACAAAAAAGTAGATGAGATGGCCAGGAAGGGATGAGGGCTGAGGGGGAGCCTTAGAATTAGAGTTCTAAGAAACCCAGAGAAAAAAAAAAAATCCATAACAATAAACGTTCCCACAGACAAAAAGAAACTCAGTTTTCAGTTTTCTTTCATGTTCTGTGTTTAGTTCACAGCCA
>WAAD01003240.1:4067-16818 GCA_013389945.1 Fregata magnificens
AACAACTTATTCCAAGGATGTGATATCACCCTGTATCCAAAATCTGCTCTTACATTCCCTTTGAACAAAAGGGTGTTGCTGAACCTTTTATCTGGTATCTTTCATTCTTGGGACATGGACAGCAGCTGCGTACTCCCCACTATCTCCACATTGAATGTGTGTTACAGAGAACACAGAAGAGCAAGATGTACCAAACAGCTGAGCAACCGTCACGTGAACTGACAAAAGTATCCTTTTATTTCAGTTGGAAAATCTACTGTAAACACAGTTTAGAAAGGTGAGGATATTTTTTTTTTCCTCACTACCTGAGTAGTGCTGAACAACAATATTGCAAAATGTTAACATAGCCCTCCTGCACAGTCAGGTTTGCTAGACAGAAATTGTTTGAAGTCTAAGATAAGGTTAAGTTTAGAAGAAACATATCCATAACAGTTGTTCTCCTAGTCACTGAAGACATGTAGAAGTGTTTAAATACTTGAGGTAAATATAATCTAATTTTTTAATGCTGCTAACTAGTGAGTGAGTGTGTGAACCAAAATTTGTTATTGTCTACAAGAATTGGTTATTTTTACCTGAGGGCTCCTTCAAAAGAAATAGAAACTTTAAATTCAGGTAAAAGCCTACATTTTTGATAAATTATTTCACCAGAGTAGAAGTGGCAGAACAGGTTATATATTATTCATCCTCAAATTTGAACTGGAAGCAAATCTTGGGATTTGTGAGAGTGTATACATGAATATGCATGTGAATGCACCGAGTCTGCATGTATGTACAGGAGCGACACAACTGCCACCCAATTTTACTCTGTTTCATAACGTGGCAACCCGTAGGAGTAAAGTGGCACAGCAAAGGTGTTCAATGGGGAACTTGGGAAAGACAAGAACTAGCTGTGTGCAGTAGCACTGTCAGATATTCACTCCTACCAGATTCTTCTTCCTCAGATTACGGGAATTAGGTCCAACATAACAATCGAATTTCAACACAAGTACGATGCTATGCCACCAACAACTCCACCTAGTCCAGCACCTATCACAAATATCCTCCCGTACTTCCTACAGGAAGGTGGTCTTAATGATAAGCACCGGTTCCCAGGTGGCTCCATTTTACCTGTGAATGACAAAGCGGTCTTGGTGAAGGAACATGGCGTAGAGAAATCAGAGTTCTCTCCTAATGTTGTACAGTCTTTCCATGACCTCCTCAAAGCCCCTGTAGCCACTTTGGGCCTCAGCTTCTCGAACAACAAAATTGTCTTTTTTTTAATTTATGAAATCTGCAATGTACACTAAAGTGTAGTAAGTGAAGAAAAAAGATTATATTAGATTAGAAAGCACTACTGCAGCACAGAACAGTAAAAGCACATAATAGCCTCCTGTAACTAGGATGGACATTCAAGTGAGAACTAAAATGTCCCACAATTTTTTAATCATTATTAGATTAAAACCTGTGACTTGAGCCAAACAAAACCCCTAGTTTTTGGGTACCTGAAACCAGTACACAGATCAAAATTTTGTACTCTTAAAAGCATTTTACGAATATCTGACAACTTGTTTTTGCTCTGAAACTCCTTCCTGTACCACAGTCTATTAACTTTTTCTGTTAGCATATGCCCTTTAAAGATAGCTGCGGATGTTTTAAAGCCTTTGAGAGTGTGTGTGCGCGCATGCATGAACTTTCAGTATCTTCTGTAACATTTGGCCTGCATATGGAGAAACCTGTGATTTAAAACTAGCTAAAGATTACCAGACAGGCCTCTAAGCAACACGCAGAGATTAATGTGCCAAGGGACAATTATTAGAAAAAGAGAAGGAGGCTTCTAGCACTCAGTCAGGGGTTTGCAGTTTATCACTAAAATAAGCGTATATTTCTTTAGCCAGGAGCCCCCTTTTTTTGCGACTTTAAGCAAACTATTTGGTTATTTCTATTTTCTCACTGTGATCAAGTGAAATAAATTAAGATTACGTTTTTCATCAGCAACCAGTTACTTTGAATGCCTCCGTTTTAAAGAGCCTCATTTTACAAAGGATATATGACCAGCACTTACAACAATTAAAAATATTTTTGGAAGCAGGAAACAGCAAAAAATTATTTTCATGAATGGTCTTTGACACAGTCAGAGCTGGCACTCTTTTCTTGACTATGAACAAACAATCTGAACTCCCAAACAACGCAGGTATTTGGCAAGGAATTAGGGGCTGAGTGCTTCAGGTTGGATCCAAGGCCTCTTGGATTAGATGAGATCTACAGGATTTGAAAGCAATTATGCATTGCACACAGCTTTTCCTTCTGAAAAAGTACCCAAGACATTTCATGATTTGTACAGCTGGGTAGTGCTTTCAGTGAATAATGTGCTAGTTTTGAGCCTGCCTCAAAATGATTTACAAATTCAGGTTGAAATCAGCAATAGTTTGACTGAAAAAAATCTGCCAAAACCTAAGACACATTACTTAAACAAATTCCAAAGTGATTGCTTCTAAATTATGTTTCCATTTTGAAATTCATCTTTAAAGAGAAAGAAGGAAAAACCAATGTATTTTAAAAGTCAACAAAATATTTTGATTTGGGGTGACAAGGTTATACTTAACTGACTGCAGGAAACCATTTCAGATCACCAGGAAACTATTTTTATCTTTGTTTTCACTGAAAATACCCCCCCCCAAAAAAAATTCAGGGCCACTAAACAATTCTCTCACTCTGGGAAGCAAGCCTCATTTGCCTTCACTAGGTTCTTGTTCACTCCCAAATCCAACTGCCTCTCTCCTTTTTTGAAATGCAAAAGGGACCAACTCTGCCCTACACTTCTGACCACATTTATTCCTCCACTCACTATTTTTCTTCATCCTAGGCCTCTTCTCCATCTGTCCATTTGCAGCAGCTGGATGTCATTCTTTTTCTGGGGCTGCTCTATCGATCTGGAAGGATCCTGAATCCCTGAGTCACATCCTCTCCCTAAATCTTCCCTTCCTTTTTCTCTTTAGTTTATCTGGTTCGTGGCTCTTTTGCTCAATGAGGATGCTACATAAAAATTACATTGTTCTGTAACTGCCTATTTTAAGATAAAGCATTATATTCAAACTCAGGCAATGAATTCACAACCATCATCTGCAATCCTGGTTTTTTTAAGGCACTGTTCTACAAGGGTGGTACTAGCTTGCCAGTTAAAACCAGCAACTGTAGTTGGCGAAAATGCATGTGTTTCAAAAAGTCTTTAGCTTATATACACAAACTCACTGCCAGCATTGTTTTTTCTCATAGTATGAGAACTGCAAAAAGTTTCAGAGAAATAAATACAGAAGGGTGCTTCAAAGTTGAAAAACGAGCTCTCAAAACACACATGAATTTATATAAACAAAGATTAAACCAGATTAAGCAGGACCTACATTTAAAAGCCTTCCTGTAGGTGTACGGCTTTCTTTTTTCTTTTTGAGGAACAAGTTTGTAATTACCTGTCAAAGAACAAAATAGCAATGGTGTCTGGAAAGAATGCAGTATTTAGAGAGAGTGACTACTTAAGAAAGAAGCTTTCATCACAGGATATATTCCATGGAAACATACAGTTTACCTTGTACCATGAGCTATTTTACTGCAACTTGACTCCTATCTTGACACTCAGTTTTCAACAAAAATAGCCAATGACTACCTGCCAAGCAAGCCTCTCCCAAAAAACAATCTCCTCCACCCCCCCCAAAAAAAACCCAGAATCTCTGAATGAAATATTAAAACTACTAAAAAGAAATATTGAAACTACTTTTTTCATTTGCCTTGAATTAAACGATAAAGCAAAGCTCACAACTGATCATTTTCCAGTCACACCACATCATGAAAAAACTTACTTGACAAGATGGATTAACATTAACACGTATTTGGGGACCCTTTACTCCCAGACATCATGATATAAAAGCACTTAATAAGTAACAATCACCACGGTATGAAGGTGTGAAATATCAGTTTCCAATAACAGCTTCTTGAATACAGAAGATCAATTAGAGGAAATTCCCATCAGCATAAGTATCAACATTTTCCATTACAGAGGCATTGTTAACATAACTTAAATTGTTTGTCTTTCCACTTAATGTGGATCCACATAGACTGAACTCCTAATTTCAGTGCAGTTGCTGAAGTATATTAGGTCATTCTCATTCTAAGCCATTTGCATTCTGCAATGAGCAGCAAGAAGTATTTCAAGGCCAAATCTGTTGCTTTTGTGAATGCTATCAGCCAGACGGTCTCCTGTGCAAGGTTTTACTTAGAGAAGGCAAGCTGGGGAACACTATCAGGAAGCCATTTATAGCTCCCTAATTCTGTGAGCACCTGGTTGAGTCACAGCAGAGCACAGCTGCAGTGCACCCTGACACCCTCCCCCTTCTTGCCTCTGGTATGTGATCAAGGGGTGGGGGGACAACTGGGTACAGTGGCAAACAGCTTCATGCACCAGGGGGATTCTCAGGTGGTAAGGTACAAGCAGGTTGCAGGTCCTTTCATTTGCACGCACGCAGCAAAGGTGCCTAGGGTGGTCTTAATGAATTCAGTGTATCTGAATAGGTGCATCTGAAGTAAGAGGATCAAATGCAATAAGAATATAAAGCTTCTTGAAAACACTTTTTGTTGATGTTGCTGTTACAAATAGCACACAGGAAGTGATT
The DNA here is from genome assembly GCA_013389945.1 of Fregata magnificens. NCBI lineage: Eukaryota > Metazoa > Chordata > Aves > Suliformes > Fregatidae > Fregata > Fregata magnificens. The sequence goes on from WAAD01003240.1 coordinate 8,708, forward strand.
AATCCTTGCACATTGCCATGGTGCTATTACAAACATGAAGCTTCCAGCTTGAGGACTATATATGCAACACCTTTTTCCCCTTGCATTTAAAAACAGGGTATTTACACCATGTTAATAGCCATCTGTCTTACAGATTTTCCTTTTTTCCCTGCTTATAACATTATAACCCACAATGTACCTTTTCCCTAATGCCATAAACACACCTTCAGATTGTTCTTTAAAAAAAAAGAAAAAACCCACCTCAACGCCCTTCCTCCAAAAATACAACAAAACAACTCCATAGCAGGTGGAGTCAGAAAAAAAGCAATTATTTCAGGGTTTTTATTCACTCTGCAATATTCCCCCAACACAAACGTCAAATTGCAGGTGCATACAAAATACTTCTGTTATGACAAGAGCTGTGTATCTTCGCAACCAGCGCTTCTCATAACGATGTGTGAACTAAATGCTAACTGGAATAAAATGGACATAAGCCAAAAAAAGTCCCAAGTGGCAGCCACGTACAGAAGAGGGACTAAACCATGTGAGAACAAAAGGTCATGTGGCTGATGGTCCAAAGGGAATCACCATTTCCCTTTATTTCTTAAACTTCTAAGGCTGCAGGAATAGCGTTTGCATAGTAACACGATTTGAGCTCACAATGCTGAGGGGACACTGGCTAGCATCACAATCATCATAGTGAATCATCACAGCGAAGCAAGGGACAACAGAGACAGGGATAAAGGTTCAAGAGCAGAAATTGGCAGACTCTTAAAGATTGCGGCTAGTGAAGTTTACAGTTTTGTTACTTCCATTTCATAATAACATCATGCCACAAACTATCAAAAAGGCATGATTTGACCCAAGAATTTAGAAGACCAAGACTTCTCAGAAGAAACAATCAGTATGCTCTCTTCCACTCTAGGTGTCCAAATCCAGGCCTTTGTACTTCAAGACCATAACCTTCTCCACAAACCCATTCTTAAGCCTATCAAGCTCAATGGTAGCTAGAATGCTTGCGTCCACTACCCCTATGGAAATGTTCCACCTTACTTTAATTTTCAGCCTAAATATACTCACGAACAGTTTTATTATGACTTTACTTGCAAAAATGCATCTTCCACTCTGAAACTTGCCCCTTCAATTTATTTACAGGAAGCAAAAATAATCTCTATAACTTCCGTTTTGTTAATTTAAACAAGACATGCTCTTTATAAAGAGTATATCTAGCTATGAAAATGGAAGTCTGACTGCAGCGCAAGCTGGAAAATCTTAAGGAGTTAACTATAACAGAAAGGAAAGCAGATGACAGCACACAGGTACAAGCTTACTTGGGACCTTAAAAGAGGTGCTCTGGTTTCTAATCCGTGCTGAAGACAGTGCTACTGTACTTTCATTGCTTGTTACTTGCTTTAGCGAGAGTAAAGCAGGTAAGGGTATCCCTACTTATCTGACAGTCACACAGCTCTAGCAAAACAGACATGAGAAAGGTTAAGGATATAGGGTCATAGTGCATCTCCTTGGATACTAATAACATTTGGGCTAAGGCAACACAGAACTTGGAATAAGATTTCTTAGAGGCTGCACTTTTATTCAGCCTCTAAAAAATCTTTGGTTAGGGCACTAGTGGTACTCGGTAATTTAAGTAAGTCTACATTAGCCCATGGAGAACTGCTGTCCCAATGGGACATAAGGACAAGAACACAGAATATCCTAATCACCAGGCCCATGATGAGAAATCACCTGTACATTATGTGTCAGTCTCCTTTCAGAAATGGACCGTAACATGACTTTTTTCATTACAAATAAAATTTTGCCTATTTTCACCAGTTATGTAAAAAGAAGCTAATACGAATTATTTAACATAACCTTCCGACTGTATCTAGATGTGTTTTATCTTAGGATTTGCCACACATTTAGACTGCATTGATAAAAAAGGCAACTTCACTGAGTAACAGTTCACAGCACTTTTCTTCAGCCCTTATGAGCTTTATAAGGAAGAAAGCTTCTACCCTTGACTTCAAGAGCTAGGGAAGTAAGTCTTACTTTAAATTCATAGCATTGTGAAGCATCTTCCTCTGTGCTGACTAGTAAAGGTGAGATTCATCCCATCTAAATCTGGTCAGATGAAAAGTGAGCACCTAGGCTCACCTAGACAGGTGGGATGAACTGCCATCTAGAGGTGCCCCTGCTCCCTTTCTCTTCACTGAAAACAGAGAGACTATAAAACCTGCTTAGACTATATGCCTAACTGATAGATAGCTAAAATTAGGCAAGATACCCCCACACCCCTCACAGTATTTATAAAAACCCCTTGCTTTGGGATTTTTTTTTTCAGCTTCTGCAATTATTTCTATATTATTAGATTTCTCTTTACTCATTTCTATATTATTAGATTTATATCTTTACTCACCTCCTACTTCTCAGAGTAAAGTATTCTATTCACTGTATGCTGCAATGGACTGACAAGAACTTCTATGAAAACTGTTAAAATACCCTGATTATGGACAAATGCTACACAGGAATGGCCTTTCCCTTTGCCCACTTTGATCCCTTAACCTGTAAGCTCATCCTCAGGCACAAACTATGAAGTTCACTAACCAGCTAACTGTGAAGGAACTACACTTGATTTACAATTCAAACATTGGACACATACCAGGACTTACAAAGGGGGTTACAGTCTTTCGTTCTTGAGAAACTGCCTTGTGACCTTTTTAAGAAAACTTAATGCCAAGACTGGTATATCAAGTTAACACTATCAAGCAAAAATTTCTAAGTAATCTCTTCTGCAAAAGTCATTTAATAATACCTTTCCACTGAATCAGCCCAGAATCTTATTAATCTTCCTCATGAAAAGTGTCCTATACGTTAGTGTTGCTCCATGCCACTGACTTGGCTTTCTTGTTAATTTAAGAAATATTCAAACCTATACAGACATTATTCTTTAACTGTGTTTTGCAAGATTTTCCACAGATTCCCTCAGAAATTAAAGTTTCTTGTTATGCTGGGGTTAAGGTGCAGTGGGAAGGGTGTGGGCAAACAGGGAAGGGAGATGACATTTTAAAATGCTTTATAAAACACCAGATGTTGCAGAACCAACGGAGTGGAACAATGTATTTGCAATTATCAAAAGAAGAGAGTTGTTTGTCCGCATTTTTAAAAACTCATGGGATACTTTTAAGTCACTTAGTTGTGGTCTTTCTGTGTGTGAAGAACATAGCAAATGCCCTTATAGATTTGATATTTAAATGACATGCACGACAAGGGAACTGCTTGATGTGGTTCAGCATTTGCTCGTTACACTCTGTACTATGCTGTAAACATTCCAGCTGTGTGAATAATATAAAAACTATGCAAAAGCATTTTGCTCTTCTTAGTGTATCTTTCTCGTGCATGTCTGAGTTCTATAAAGTTGACATGGGCATATTACAAGGCAATGCTGGAAACATACTACTGTATAGGTCCAATAACAGATGCAGGCAGCTGACAAGAAGATCCTACTTCCTAACTTGTGCTTACAGCTTCAGTTTCAAAAAAAATTTTAGTTGGAAGCCTAAGAGCTATGTAGATTTTCTATTCCATAGCTATGAGTAGGATAATTTCTAAAATTTTTTTATCAATGGGAGAAGAAAATATTTTAACACTTAAGCGTCCCTTCCTTCTAATCGCTAAAGAAAAGACCACATTCATTTAAAATCAATCCATTCTTGCATGTTTAAAGAGCTGTTGCAGATATTTTATGCAACCTGACAGATATTTTTGTTTGGAAACAATTCTGGTTGCACATTACATCGCTTCTGTACTGCTCTAGAAATGTTCTGTGGAGACAGAGTCAGAAATCCTGAGCTCTGTGTTCACTCTGCCATTAACCAACTGTGCTCCTTTAGAGAAGTCATTTAATCTCTCTGTGCCTTGGTTTTCCCATCTGTAAAAGGCAGCAGTTATAAATATTCAGCTGTCTGACAGAGGTGTTGTGATTGCCAAAATATAGTACAACTCTGAAAAGTGACTATGCAAAAAGGCATCTTCTGACTCAAAGAGCCTCTCCCTTGGTGAAATCCACACGTGAATTCACATGGCCTATACACCACACAAGCCCCATTTTGAGCGCTTAAGGAGAACATTGCTATACAGTGGGCTTGTGTAGAGTGATGGATTTCATTCCCCAGAGCATACTTAGCCACATGTGCTGACTTCAGTGGCAAAAAAATATATTTTTATTGATTTTTCTCCCGATAGTCATGCAGAACGTAACTGAGACTGACGCAGCTGCAGATTCCATTCCACCCTGTACTCCTTCGATACAATCATTTACTGTTCTTTCACATAGTGCAGCAACAGTGAGGCAACGCTATTGAAAGTGTTGGAACTGCCTACAAATCTCCGAGGGAAAGAATCTGAAGGCAGAGGGATAAAATGAGCCTTGAAGCAAATTGGACTGCACAGGTGTAAATAACTTGGTCAGCAGAATCTCTGTAACTAGTGATGATGAGTACATTGGGAAGAATCCAGTCAGCTCTCAGAGCAAAGGCTCAGTTTGCAAGGAAAAGCTTATTTTTAGTTGCAAGCAACAATGATTTGATCATGAGTTACTGAGGACAACTAACATGGAAGGTTTCAACACCATTTCTGCAGCAGCTTTTAAAAAATCTTTAATGTATTAATACTTGAGAAGTACTGTAAAATCCTGAGATGAAAGACAATGCAGAAAGTATTATAATGCCTCTCCTTTGGGTTTTTTGGTCATTTACAGGAAAACAAATCTTTGCTTCTTAAGAACTCATCTGCTCCTTATATTCCCATTGTTTGTGTTTATGACATAATCATTTCCACAGCAACTAATTAGGAGGAATCAAGAATTATGGCCTGAGATGAGGCCTGTACGGAGCAAATGAAATCATACAAAACACATAGGAGATTTTTTAGTGGAATCTTCTATCTAAGATAGAAGCTAAAGCTTCTAGCTAAAAAAATGAAATGGGGAAGCCGCAATATACTATGCAAGTTAATTTGTTTAAACTGAAGAGTGAATTTTCACCTATGACAAGACTGTGTCACTGGGCCGTTTTCTTCCTGCATATGTAGTGCACATTTAAGAAATAGGAATGGCTGGACCAAGTCAGATCAAAAGTCCATGCAGTTCAGTGGCCAACAGAAGAATGTCTGGTTGTAGAGAGGACAAATATGGGGAGATACTTTTCCAGCATACTCTCACGGTAATTTTCAGCCAGGGACTTCCATCTGGACCTTCTTCAATGCAAGAGAATCAATCCTACTTCGTGTAACGCCCCCATACGAAAGCACACTAGAGTATTCCTTTGCTGACTCTCCTGGTGGCTTGGGATAAAGTGAGAGGAAGAGGTCCATTAATCCCTCATGTTCTTTGGCATGCTTAGTTAGTCTTTGACTATTATTATAGAAAACGGCTAAACATAAAAATTATGAGTGTCTGAGCAAGATTTAAATTAAGGCTATTGATCCTGTGGTTGGATAGAACAGGGCAGAGTGCAGGCTGGAAGGAGCACTCAGGCAACTACCATCAGTATCAGTTCAGTTGCATCTAAGAATGTCTGTCATGGCAATTTTGGCCATCCAGTGGCCCACCTACCCTTTTAGCAAAAGGTCAGGGAGGGATAATGAGTAAAGTGAAATCAGGACTAATGAAGTTCTGCTTTATCACATTCTCTTAAAACCGTTTTGGCTCCCCTCATAACAAATCAGTACTTTGCCCCAGAGCTGCTAGGCAGCTCTCCTTCTCACAGTCTCCAAGTCATAGAGACGTCACTTTGCCTCCTATACTGCTTTGTGTCTTCAACAACCTTCAAGATGCTCACAGATAAGAGGATTTTTAAGATCTACCAAAGAAGAGTTCTTTCTCAAAGTGACAACTTGAATAACCAGCAAGGAAGACGGGGTACGGGGGATTAAGCAGGGAATAAACCACCTTCTAAGGATAATCAGTTTGCAGCATGCTCTACTTTCTTCTTCTTCTTGTCACCAGTACTCTCCTTTGGGGACCACGGGGAGCGAAACAAAGAGGTCAGCAATGCCAACTGGCCTCCAGGTTATGGGAATTCAAGGCATGATCTTTATTTTCCTCGTTAGATGTGCTGAACACACACAGCAAAAGGAAAGGGCATAATAAAATGGAGAGAGGCTCCTTGCAATTTATTATGTAGTGTCTGGCCCTTAGAATGAGAAGGGTGAACATTATTGAGAGAGATAAAACTTTATTGTACAGGCTCCATTTCTGAGGTTAAAGGGAGTTTTTATTAAACTGAATTTGAAGTTTTGCTTACTCGCTATAAACATTTCAAGGATACACTGTGTCAAACAGCTCCTTATGTTAAATACAATATATGACACTGATGTTTTCCGTAGTTTACCATCGATAGAACTGGAAGTGTAACAGCATTGGGTTTTTACTTTCTGGGCAGACAAAGTCATTTTGATAATGGTGGCCACCAGACACAGGAAGAAGTCTAAACATTCTTGATCTTTGGGGTTAGTGGGAATTCAGATGAATGTGGAGGGACCACACATGTTCTCTTGGGAGAGGGGTGCTGGCAGCCCTGTGTAAGGCACAGTCCTTTTTTGGCTCACACACAAAGGAGCAGGAGAATCAGCTCTAAGAAAGTCACACTTCTAGACAGATGCAAGTCATTGCAACTGTGCGCACCATATGTGGGGAATGGTAAGGAAGGGACTGAATACAAAAAGCAAAAGAGGGAAAGTGACAGAGCCCTGGAAAGGGGTTTCCTCCTGAAGCAGCAAGGGGCTTTAAAAACCACATACCATGCCAAGCCAGCTCAGGGAACTTTCCCTGCTGCCAGCTGAACTCTCAGGCAGATGAAACAAAGAAAGAAAAATTAACAAAAGGCCATTAACAATAAAAGGACAGGAGTCAGCGTAAGAACCAGCGAAATGAAGCCTTTTGTATGTCAGCCTGCTCTTGTTAACCTAACTTGAACTCCCCACATGACTACTTTGGGTCAGGAAATGGAGCGATTACAAGCAGAGAGCTACTGCACCACACTAGGTAAGCAGTTTTCCTCTCTGCAGCAACGCTCCACAGGGTTGGAGCCAGGTTCTGAAAAGCACACCAAAGTGTTGCACATTCATTTGCAGATCTACCACTGTGAAAGCTGCCTGCTGAGCAATTAACAGGTGGAGTGGTTTACTCTGCTACCAAAACAGACAGAGATATAGATAAGAAATTCCTGTTATAATGCGCATCAAATCCTCAGATGTAACTGAAAGGCTTAGATTCACACATTTGGGCTACAGCAAGCCTTTGCCAACCTGTATCTAACTAGATCAGTCAGGTTCATGGAGAAAAAAAGCCCACCCCTAACTGACTTAGCCTTACTAGCAAAAGTAGATGCAGTTAAGCTACGAAATAAAATTCTACCTTTTTATTTGGGAAAACCTGTATGATCTATAGCAACAAAACCTACAAACTGTGTTTCTCCAGGACGATTTACCAATACAGTTTAGCCAGGAAATACTTTTCAGTGTTAATAAACTTGGGAAACACCATAAGATATTGCACCAACAATGTTAATGGGAATTGGAAAACAAGAAGTTGAATCCTACTTATTGGTTGGAATTTTGTCACTAACTTTAGTTGGGGTAGGTTTTCACCCATAAATCCATAATCAGTACAGTAACTTTTATGATATAGGTAGTTAGACAAAGATATCCAGAACTATACACACACAATTGCACATGAAAAAAATGACTATATTTTGTAGTCTCCATTCTACATATACAGGGACCTATCATATGTACAATGCTTAACATGTAATTCTGGCTACTTATTCTTTTGACGTTGTGATTCATCTCATACAGGCCTCTAGAGATTTTTATTTTTAATCATAAAACCAATGGTGTATTTAAAGAGATCAAAAAAGATCCTGGATGTGAGTTTTGCAACTGCTTAAGAACTACTTTATGAACTAGGGTTTCCATTTCGTCCCTCTGTGATATACCAGCAGGATGCAACCCTTCTCCCAGTGAAATCACTGATTGCTAAAGGAGTATACACTTGGTTTAGTGTACTATCATCTACAAGCTGGTCAATCCATCTCACATCAGAGATTACCTCAAACTTATAAGATCTTGCCCACCCC
>WAAD01003240.1:18113-28259 GCA_013389945.1 Fregata magnificens
AATTCCCCATAATTTGAGTTTTACTGGAAGAGATTTCAAATCTGGCCACAACAGTTAAGGAAAAAACTTGCACTCCAGTATAAAATATACAAATCACAAAATATATACAACTAACAAAAACAGTCTCAGTACTACTTGATGAGAGGTATTTGTTTTCCTCTCCAACATTCCAGTAATGTAAAACCAGTGTGTAAGGTAGAAAATCATTTTTCAATTTCAGGAAACATCATTACTAGCTGCCAAAAGTCTATCCATATAATAAGAACTATTTGCTAAAGCTGAACACCTGCAGTTTTATAGAAGGCCTCCGAGGACAGCTGTAAGTAAGTATTCCAGTCTACTGATACAGCAGCCAATCAAAACCTGAAGGTTTTGTCCCAGAAAACAACACATTTTGCTAGCTAGGGCTACACGTGTGTATACAGACATTTTATTTAGACAGGTAGATAGACAGATAAACAGACAGACAGACAGACTGATCTTCTGAACATGAAATAACGCCCTGAACACAAAAGCCAAGACTGATGAAGGAGGTCTTAGCCTAGTCCTAAAAGTACAGTTTCCTGCTCCCAAAATGCTCTTGGAAGCAGTCCAGAGTGCTGGAAGTTTGCATCGTAGCAAACTGTCACACAAATATGCGTGCATTAGTTGCCTTCCCAAATACAAGGCAATTGTTTTGAATAGTTCATAGAAGATGATCAGTACAAATGAAACATCTTCCTCATAATATATGTGAACAATACATCCACCCCACTAACTGCTGGCTTCCATAGTTGAAAGTGCTACCATCATTTCAGGTATTAAAAAGATATTCTTTTTATTATATGGTAAGTGACTTCATTAGCACAGCTGCTCTTGTCATTCAGTAACAGCCAGGCTGTTAATATAAAGGTTGTGCTTCTTTAGGGGAAGCTTACCTTTTGTGGTATTAATAAGTCCCTTATATTTAAAAGTCCATGCACACTTATGAACTTCCAAACTGCTCTTAATTAAGCTCACATGGATGAGGTGACTATGACAGAGCAAAACCAGAGTTTAAATACGGAGAAGCAGCAAGAGGTAGGACTCCCTTCTCACTGCAACAGTGATAAAAAATATTTCCCGCTACTCTGCTGCCATCCTCCTTGGCTGGTGCAGGTTCTGTCTCAGATCTCATTCCACTTTAACCACCGCATGACAAGTGTTTTGTACATACATGGTACGTTCACCTCAAGTAACCAGGCCACAAATGACCAATAGTTTCAGAAATGTTCCAACAGAGATAAACAGGCATCCAGAGAAGAAAACCCACTTCTTTCCCCTTAAATTTTTGTCCTGCTGTTTGGAGATGAGCTGAAATGGCAGATGCTGCTTAACCTGGGGTTCTGATTCTCACCTCCTCCACAGGCAGAGGTCATCAGCACAGACGTGTGCAATGCAGAACTTTTTCATCCCCTTTCCACTGAGCAGAGAAAGCATACTATCTTTGAAAACATGTTTCTTGAGTATACCCAGTTTTGCCAACTGCCAACAAGGCTCCATGTCACACAAAGTGCATGTAGCATGAATTTCAGAGAAATTGGCATTCAGCTTCTAGTAATCCACTATGTAGAATCTCCTGCAAAGAGAAGGATCTGGAAGGCACATACATGCACACCCAAAAGAGTTTGAGATGGAAATAAATTTTTTAAAAAGCCAAAGTATGAAACACTCAGTGATTTCAGTAAGTGTTTACAAAGCCAGAGCTAGCATTCATTCCTGAATTAAAACCAGAAATTCTCTCCAATGTACCTCTATGTAAACGAGACCAGCTCAGCTCTTAAGGTAAGAAGAATGCACCATCTCCCAAACTTAAAAGCTGAAATTAATGCTGTTAACTGCCCTGAAAAAAGTCAAATGTATTCCCTCGTTGGCTGGGAAGTTAAAAATTCAGCCATTATGTGATCTCAAGCAGCTCTCCAGGGGGTCACTACACATTTTGTACATAACAGAAAGATGTGAATGTGGAAACAGTTTCAAGGGAAGTTTCAATAACTGCATACTCTGACAGAATCTCCATCTATGGTGGGACTTGTCTCTGTCTCAGCCATAGGTACAACCGAATGAGAGCAGATTCATGGCTCTCCAGAAGAGCCACTGTAAAACTGATTTGAACCACAAGCATATCTGCCTATCAGAAAGACTGGCTACCATTTTTTACAAAAAGCGGTTATGCTAAATAAGCTAACCTGCTTCCTCTCAAGTCAGGTTCAACCCATATTGGAAAGGAAAGTCTAAAAGCAATCACGAAACTTGAAAAGAACACCTATCGAAACAATACCTATTCTTATTTCACTCAGTACGGGCCCAAAACTGCATGCTTATCTATAATATCAAATGATGTAAAATCACACAACCGGAATTTCAGAATAACTGTTCTGGGTGAAACCCTAGTCCCACCAAAGTCAGTCTCTAGTGACTACTTTCCTGAGGCCAGATCTCATCCTTGGCATCTGGTGAAGCCCAAATTCTACACTGAATAGCTGGAGACACAAGCACAACAGAACACAGGACAAATAATGCAGTCTGCATTAAATAAACATACTGGTTTTTGTTTTGTTTTGGGGTGGTTTTGGTTTTGCTTTTTTTAACTCTATGTTTCCAGTAAGGTTCATTTTCTACAGGAAAACTGTTGCTCCCTCTTCATTCTGCTGGAATGTGATGCACATCTCTTGTCCTAAACTCCATCAATAAATACATTTCATTAGGACTATGAGAAAGATCCACAGAATTTAACAGAAACTATGTCAGAACTAAACAGGAATGTTGTCAATGGTGCCTATAAATATTTATATTACCTACACTGTCAGTCACATCAGAACCCCAGTGTACAGCTAGGCACGATACAAACAGAAAAATAACAATATCCAAAGAAATTGATATGGTCATTGCTGGACATTTTTTCTACTTTTTTATTTCAAGCAAGGAAATCTAATAACTATACCCCTACTATACAGTCTTGCGCATTGCTTAAAATATAGTTTTGTAAACCTACAGAAGAGACACAGTATTCCACAACAACTCATAACCCTTTTTACCCTGTAATTGTAAATTGTAAATATATATGGCTCATAAGCATTCATTAATTCTGTTACTGCTGACCATTTATTTTCTCCAGCAAAAGTAACAACCTATTTCTTGGGTCCAGGTTCAGTAACAGCTCAGCATGATGTTATTATGAAGAGTTAGAAAGAAAACCCTTTAGACTGTGCACAGGCAGAAGTTGACTGTTACAAAGGCACCTGTATTTAAAGGGTTAAGTTTAACAAATTATTCTTAATTATGTTAAAAAATGTTAAAAACCTATCATTAATGAAACATTTCATTCCATAGTTTGATCACAGCAAAAGCAGGAAATTCAGAGTTGACATTCCCACAGCAACTGTAACTCTATCCCATTGTGTATATTCATTTCAACTGAGTCTTTCTTTCTATGACCTCATAACATATGTGAAATGAAGGAAGGTGCTAGGAAAAAATCCTAAAATTCATATTAATCAGAAGTATGTTGTTAAGTTCCATTATTGTAGCAGTAGCATTTGAGTGGAGATAGCATTCTCAATAAAAAAATATACATGCTGACTAGTCCGTGCATTTATTGAATGTTATTGCCTGTGAATGCACATGTTCTACCAACATTTCTGGTTGCTCACCTTTCACATTAGGATGGTTACTTTATCCAAGCCTGGATGCAAGAAACCTGGAATCTGAAAGGGTCTGTTAGGTATGGGGCTCCAGACAAATACTACTAAACTGCATTCAAAGTTGGCTCCTGGAGGAGTACAATCATTTGTGTTCCAACCCAAAACTAACAACCTGCCAACCCCAATGTGGCTCCATGCATACATAGTCCAAATGTTTCTGCAGTGTTTCCCCAGAACCAGAGTATAAGGAAATCCAGTGCAACAACTCTCCTGTGCTTCTACATAGCATCAGGACAGGTTCATCTCAGCCTACGAGCTCTGGCTCTGTTGCACATGGACCTGCCCTGCACCTATTTCCCCTTGCTCTGCATTTCATGTTAGACTGGATGCAGAGTCACGCAGATATGACTCTATCAGAGACCTGATATGTACATCCTAATAAGACTACTTGCTGTATTGAAGGTAAATGTGTTGCAGAGCCTCCCTTGGGATTTTTCAGGAATTGGCCCAAGCCCAACAAATCCAGTGCTGTGCTGCACCTCACAGGTCATCATTTTGTATTAACCATCAGACCCGAGTGGGTTTTGTGTATTTGTTGCCCAAACTGGCCTGCGATGGGAGACACTGCAAGCTCTCCGCATTTTACTTCTCATTGTACATGACAACACTTGGTACTTTCTGAAACTTGAGTGCAAGTACTTCCATGCCTATATTTAGGCAAACATTTTCATATGGTGCTGAAAGAAGGTCTAAGTATCTAGAGTTCAAGTTTAAAACCAGAGTAGACAAAAACAGTGAAAAGCATATCTAAGGGAAACACTTTCAACTGCAGAATACTGGGTATTTCACACCTGAAAACTCAAAATGGCATCTCACAGCACTTCATAAAGCAAATCAGGCATATGTTGCAGATATGCAGAAATAAAATCAGCAAACCTAACCACCAAGGAGGGAAGGCAATACCAGTGACTTTACACCTCCCTATGCTGGCAAGGGAGTAAAGTAATTCAGGGTCTAAGGGTAACTAAGAGGAATCTCAGGGCTCTGGTGTCAGTGAGGATTGCTGCTCTTCAGAGTGGAAAAGTCTGAGAAATTAATGAATACCACCACGGCTCTGGCCATAAGGCAGAAGATCCATACCTCCTTGGTATACTCTGGCTATTAGTAGGAGAGAAGATACATATCACATTAAGTTTTGGAGATCTTTTCCTGGAATGGTGCATCAAAGGCCTTTCCACGTGCCTAGAACCTAAATGTTGTTTCTTTTGAGAAAGTCAAGATGTCAGTCAAACCCAATCTTTTCAACTGGAAAACAGCATCTAAACTAAGATATGTTCTACCTATGGAAACTTAAAGAGAGACTTTTAGAGTGAAAATTGTGATGCCACTCTGCACAGCAGTCTCTAAGAATCTGCAGTACTGAGCCCCTGCTTTGCAGGCTAAACGAGGAAGCCGTTTCTCACCAGACAGTGCTATGGGCAAAAACCTCCAGTCATGAACTATTTGTCTTTCTTAAACCAAACAGATTTTTAAACCAAAACATGGCAGGTGGTGTACCATGAAACAAGTCACACAATGAGATGCACGTGAAAAATGTGCTAATTGCAATTACTTTTGGTCACTGGGAACTAGACACTGTATTTTTCTTGAACTAAATACAGATCTGCCCTTGGCAATGGTGGAAGTTCATTGAATAGATGGAAGCTGTACATAGTCTAAAATTGTTGCAATGTTGCCATTTCCATTCTCTTTCAATGAAATACAGTTTACGCGGAACAGAGAGGCCACATATAAATGTTTTCATTTACCTCTGCAGTTCAGCATAGTTTATTGCCTTGTTCATCTGCAAAAATGCTAATTATTTCTGAGTACTGTTAAATTGATTGGTATCAGACAGTACTACAGGGAGATAAAAATATCTTGCCACCGGGAGCTTGCAATGGGCAACTATACAGTGGTTTAGATGGCCACTGCTCAAAAATTTTGATTGAGTTGCTGTGCGTACTGGGTCTGGCTGAGGTGGAGTTGGTTCTCCCCCTGTCCTGCTAAGGAGGGGAGTGATAGAACAGCTTGGTGGCACCTGGTGTCCAGCCAGGGTCAACCCACCACACTGTGTTGTTCTGCTTCTTAAACAATCTGAAGATTACAGAAAAAGCAGGGTTTGGGAAAGGGTTAGGATTATGGTAAACAGAGAATAAAATCGGACTTAAGACTACTGAAAGCAGGTGACAGATTCCCACCAACTATAATGACCTTAACTATGTGCTGACATTGTATAATACAGAAATTAGCTATAGTGGTTATCATGCTATTGAAGACATGCTGTTCTTTTTCCTGATATCTAAGCAAGTTTAGCTATCTCTGCATTGCATCACAGTAGCAGTGTAGATACACCCTTGGTCAGGCTATTGCTACTCAAGAAGGCAAGTCTAGATGCGGAAGATTATATGAGAAGTGGAAGAAGGATGGAAGAAGGATGGAAGAGAAAAAACTGAATAAAAAGTGCAACGTGTTCACGTAGCTAAAAGATAAACAGGTCTCACATAAAATATCTACATTCCACCGTTCTTCCAATTCTTTCCAAATTTTATTGAAATCTGAGAAAGAGGCGTTTCCTGCAAGTACTACAGGAATTATAAGAAAAAAGTGTGAATAATAAAAAAGTGACTAATTTCTCTATCTGTTCCAGTTACCGTCAGGTTTTGGATTTTTTAAAGTTATCAAATGTTGTACCGATATCTATATAACACCCTGGAAGGAAGCAGTAAATAACATTTATAGGTGAAGCATCCACCAGGCAGAATAGGTCCTCCTAATGGTTCAAGATAACCATAACCATTTACCAACACATAAAACTATTTCAAGCTGAAAGGAAAAGGATTCTATTTGCGCTGTTTCTTTCAGATGCAAAAAAAGGTGATTTTGAAATGGTTTGTTTCCTCTTTCAAGTGCTAGGAAGTTAACACAGACTACATGGGCACTGGCTGTGTAAACACACATCATTTTTAAGCTGTGTAAATGTATTGGCACAGAAGTCGTGTCTGTTTGGAAGGGCATCTAGCACAACTTAAACCTCACCAGAATCTAACAGCTAACAATTACATATAAAAGAATGTTTTACATATGTGATAAAAACAAGCATAATAAAAGTTGCTAATAATCTTCCATAGTGGCAGATAAACGTTTTCTGATAATACCAGAAAGTTAGTGAGGCACCCACTGTACCTGTAGCACAGCAAATTTAAGCCTTTATTCAGTATTTCTTTACAGAATTAGTACAACTGAATAATGGCCTCAGATTGGCCGAGAGGAAACAAACAAACAAACGTTAAATCAAGTTTCTTTGAATTCTGTGAAAACTACCAAAATGGGATATGTAAAAGTTGTGAAAGTTTAAGAAAATGATGGACTTTTCAGATGTCTGCAGCATAAGGAACAGCCAGATAGAATTATTAGGACTCCTGTCACTAGAACTGACACTGAGCAATAAAGACATTTCTTTTAATCTTTCCATTCCAATAAAAATTTTGGAATTGGTTTCCAAAATGCTAAACAACACCCAGCAGTATATTAATAGTTCATATAAGAGCATTTCTATGTGGCATCTTTGGGCACATACATTCCCTATTCCTATATGTTGAAGTGATTTTTGTTACTGTCCTGTAAAAAGTAGTGCAACTTACATTAAAATAACATCTTTTAACAGAGGTCATAATCCAAAAAACTTATGAAAGCAGCTAGAAAATTCCTCCTAGAAAACAGTACGTACAAAAGCAGTACCAAGAAAATTCAGTGTGTAAATAAATGCATTTAGAGTTTGAAAACAAACTCAAAGATACAGCAGACGATAAGACTACAGTGACATTTTTTGCCAAAAGCATAGTGGTTTTGGCATTCAATATAATGTATTTCTATTAAAATGGCTGTTCTTTAATAACTTCTTTCCACTTCTATCTGTCTCATAACATTCCAGTTAAGAGGCATAATAATATACTAACTACCTTGCTTGTCCTTCCTTTGGACCGCTGTGGTGAATTCAGCACTTGGACTACTAAGTGATAACCACTTCACTCCTAACCAACAGCCTCAGCGGTCATTGGACTGGGTCCCAGTGCTGCAGGAAATTCAGGCAAAACCACACAGAGTCCTACCAGCTAGCAGATGGTACGTGGTGTAAAGACGACACTGGTTGAAGCCTGGAAGCTGAAAGATGTGAATGTATGGCTGTGTTCTGTCACTGACTGCTCTGGATAGGTCACTTCCACCCAAACTTACAAACTCTTCAGGAAACCAGTTTCTGTTTTCTTCAAAAGCAATCATGTGCCCACCCAGCACTGTGGATCTGGACTTAACTTCCTCTGCGACTTCTCCATCTTAAAATAAGGAACGCAGTTTTTTCTCAGATTTTTGGGAGGTTGAGTAGACTAAGGGCTTAGAGACATGCAAAAGACATAACAAGGGGAGACAAAGAACTTTTTGATTCTCAATTCCTGTATCAAAATTAACTTAACAGTCTCCTAACAGAGAATTAGGCTATTCTAAATATTTTCTAAATGAGAATTTAATATTGATAACTTTCTTTTCTTGGGTGATTTTCCAAAGTAAAAAATGAACAGATGTGGGATTTGAATTAATTTGAATACTTCTACGAAAGAGAGAGAAATAAACTATTATACATGTATCACTTTCCCTTGAAGTAGAACAGTAAAATATCCAAGATCATAATTAAATAATAAAAGCCAAAATAAGTAAGTATTTTTTAGTATTTTCCTGAAAAACCTTTTTCAGAATAACTAGTTTAGCTACGAAATTTCCTACCTTATTAACTTTCTATAACAGGAGATGTTTGGATGTCCACAGAGAACTTGTGGAAGTTCACATTACAAGTCATATGTTTTCACTACATAATTCAGAGAGAACGGGAGGAAAACATAGTTGCTTCATTCACTAATAGGCAGTAAGAAAAGGTATGCAAAGAGGTCATTAGCTTGCACAATTACCTTTGAATAGCATCAGTGTCAGAAACTGAAGATACACAGCTGAATGTCATAATACAATTTGCAGCAGATATATTTGTGCAATGCTCCAATGTCCATTATGCCTACAGTATCATTATACTTGGCTATGCACAAGTGAAAAAAGAATATAATCCCTGCTCTAGTAGAGTCAAAGCCTGAAGGCAGACAAAAGGGAATACTGTACACAACTTTTCCAGCCTTTCTTCTAGGAAAGCCCATATCCTAGAAATACCCAATTACAGTGGCAAAGAAAAGTTAGAATCTATCAACTACTTAACACCCTGTTAACACAGAAGGTCTAGGTATTTATGAAAAGCACTAGAAACTCGTTAACAACTACAAATGTTCCGAAAGATTTAGGGCTTTCTATCTTTAAAAAATTGAAAGGCTTCTCCAGTTCAATAATGACCCTTAGTGTATGCAGAAGCATTAATACAAAACTGAATCAAAGTAAACTGCTTATGTAATTTTAGTATTAGTTTCTAGTCATACCTTAGTGTACGTTATGTCCAAGCCTCGACACAAATCAGACTTAGTTGTACAGCAATATAAAGGAAAAACATAAAATGTGACAAGAATGGAGAACGCTTACTGTCCTTGCTCTGGCATTCAGTCTTCTTAACACGAAAAAGAAATAACTGCTTGTCTTGTCATTAGTGGACTCTGCTGCACAAGTGCACAACAATTTTCTAAGAGTGTGCATCCTACCTTTCTAGAATTTATTAGATTCCTGTGTTACAAACCGGTGATCACAGGTCTGCCTCACCCTCAAACTATATGATTTTTAATAATTATTTAAGCACTGTGGTAAGTCAAAATATAAATGTCTTCTGTGTAGCCCAGAGATGGGAATGAAATGAAAAAATCCCCTCCAGTTCTTGCTCTCTTTAAAAGACCCTTAACAAGAATGCTAGTGTTGCAGCATCAAATAAATTGTGAGGACTTAGGTTTAAAAAAAACCAAACCAAACCAAAACAAAACACACAGATGTAGGAATGAAATGCAGACTGTTAGCAGAACGGAAAAATATGAAAAAATAGCAAATGTATTCAGCAAATGAAGACTACAGAAGAAAAGGAGGCTAACCACAATAGGAAGTTATGTTTGCATACATATTAACAATTTTAAGTGACTAGTTAGAGTTCAATTATGTGTTAGGCTTGGCAAATGTACAAGCAAAAGAAAGTAGGAGTATGTGTGTATGTATATATATATATAGTCCATATATACTCCTCAGACACTACAGTTTACCATCTGAAATTTCTTAGTATTATTACTTTAATATGAAAATGGAAAATGTACTTCAGCTTTTTTATTCAGTCCATTTTCTAAATATTCACTCACAACATTTCAGTCAGCTATGGCTAGAATGAAAGTGAGGCAAACTAGGTTCTGGGATGCACTCTAAAAATACAATGAAATCATTTGAAAAACAGAGAGAAGGAGTCTTTTGCAATCTTTTACAT
>WAAD01003243.1:7164-20806 GCA_013389945.1 Fregata magnificens
CTTGTTTGGTGAAAAAAAAAAAAAAAAAAAGGAACGTTTATAGTAAGAATAGGTCACCATTGTGTTTAACCTTTCATTTTCAAAACACCTAAGCGAGCAGACAGGACCTTCTTATTAATCTAAGTTTTTATTTTTCTAGAGATTAACATTACCTAACCAATATATTTAGAAAACACCAATATGAAAGATATGATACCGACAGATCAGAACTGCTGCACCAGGACCTGGATTTGGCCTCCCCTCACTAGATCCTAGTTGCATTGAATTACAGTTGTCAGCTCTTTGTGTGTTTCCTCTTGCATTACTTAATGTACTATTTTAACCTTTTTCTAAGTGTCTACTTATTTCCGCTGTTGTGCTCTCCAATAACAAATCCTCATTTTAGTTTTTTATGTATTATAATTGCTTTATAGTTTTAGGAGGTTTGCTAAAACAAAGAACAACAAGGTCACCATAATGATGACAGAATATACCTTCCCTTTGTTTTCTAGCCTATTATGAAGAATTTAGAGATAAATACATGTATACAATCGGCATTTTATTCCTCCGATACAATGGCTTTTGTGCTGTTCTCCTCACAATTACAATGAAAATAAAATAGATGTACTATGTCAACTACTGAAAGGAAAATCTTTGTACCTCTCTTTTGTATACCAGTGAATTAAATTAGGAAAACAAGATGGATTTGAGTGGAAACAATGTAACTGTTCTACTCAAACACCGCCATAAATCTGACTCAACTTAAGTGCTTTGTTCAGAATTAGCATAAGGGGCCATTACCGTAATTCTCCTACTCTGTTTTTCCATCACACTTCAGCACTGAAGAAGCATCGCTCATTCCTGTGCTTTGAAGTGCATCCTCAGCCAAAGAGATCTGCTTCCTATCACACACCCTTAAGTAATCTGATGCCGTTTACCTTCTTAACTACCACACGATTTGTCGGGATGCTTTTTCCAGGCAGCTGAATGATCACGTTACCAGTAGTAGTAAAGAAAATTTTCAGAGTCCTAAAAATATGAATGGAGGCAGTATTATTTGTGCAGCAAGGTGTCTAAACTTGCTGCCTGCAGTTATGGAGCATTCCAGTCTGCATGTGAGCATTCAGCAACTAGCAGGCAGCCTTTTATGGTGAGATACAGGCCTATCAGTAACTACAACAGTAAAAAATGACAACACAGAACGCCTTCTATAATGTGGCTAATTCATTGCAGACTACAAAGCACATGGGCATGCAAAAAAGGAAAAAAATATACATTGCATATACTACTAACAACTCTTGTATAAAATATAACAGTATAGTTTGAAAACAGATATTCTAATTATAAATAGCTGCAGCATTTCAACGCTAAGGTCTTCCAGTAATATTGCTGCTAATGTAGAAGAAGGGGTTATTGGGTGAAATGGTCTTAAACCATGTCATTAATGCCTATTGCTACTCTTCATCCTTTTTGCTATACAATCTTTCGGAGATTACTATAGTTCTTTGGTTTTACCTAAAGCAGAGGAGCCAAACAGCATTCACTGTGGCCCCTCTGTGCCTAATGTTGATTGCTGGGATCTGCAGTGACCAGAAGCCGGAGCTCTGTGGGTCACATTTAGCTCACAGGTTGAGTTTTTTGTGATAGGTGCATACATTTCAAGCATTAATCCCAATTGTGATTTTCAGGATATTCAAGAACTTTGTGGTTCAGCTGAAAGAAGCACATTGTCCTATTATAGAAAGGGGGGAACAGGCGGGGGAATTGTGTAGAAATCAGTTTTCTGAAAGGCAGCCTCTCTTCTGCCAGTATAATTTCAAAATACCAGTTGAATTGCAAGTACAATTTCTGTTCTTTGCACCTCTAAGTGGACTTGACTGTGGATACAAAAAAAAATGTACCTGTTTATTCTCTAAGGGAAAAGACTATTTAGAATAAGGGCATGCTTACAATTATGGTAATGCTTAGAAAGCTCAGTTATGAAAGGGTTTGGTTTTTTTTTTTATATAAGTTGCAGTGTAATCTAATGAATTGTATTGAAAATGTATGATTTTTGCATTCACATCACATTGCTCCTTCTCTGTTCGCAAAATCTCATAAATGTAACCAAGACAGATCAAGTTTCACAGAGAAAATAAGCCTAAGAAAAAAAGCTGAATTCCCGTCCGCTACCACCCTTCCTGCTTTCCCCATACATTCACAAGAGAAAGACTGGGGAAATGTCAGCTGTACAGAGAAGAAAGAAATTAGGTCCAAACTTGAGACTTCATGCTATGTGTAGACTATGTATTTAGAAATAGAGCTTTACGTGTCCTTGTTTTTGTCAATAAAAATATGGCTCTATTTAAATTCACAGAAATTGTGAAACACACCGTATTTTGCCTTTAATTTTTACTTATCCTCTGAATTTTGACTTAATATGCAGAAGAATAAAGATTACCTGTCAAAATACAATGCTATAAGAATGAAACATACAGCATGTACTGTGGGAAAGTACTTGGTTTACTTACAGATGCAGCAGCTGGTATGCACTACTGAAAAGTGCTTAATTTAATCACCAGGAAAAATAAAAGAGTTTGTGGCATATTTCAAGCGAAGACATCTTGAGTTTTTCACATGCTTAGTATTCAGTATTTATTTTAATATTCATAAGTCTTCACTGAAAATTAGCACTTCCTATACCAGAAAAGGTCAATTTTTAACTTTCTTTCCCATTCAATGTAATGTACTATTACATAGCAAGGAAATCAGGATGTCTTTTAAATCCAGCTTCAAGTATCCACACATTCCATGTTAAGCTGCAATGCTTAATTTAATATCTGTACAGCACTGGTAAACATTTTAAACAATCGATTATGTAGCCTAAGAGACAAAGCCACAGTATTCAGAAGGTGGTATAATAGGTTTGAAGGATGACTGTACACTTGAGAGGAGGCAGAAAAACCAAAAGCAAGGAAATCTTTACCACAATTGCCAGAAAATAATGCAGTCACTATGTGAGCACACCCTCTGGCTCTCTCTTCTGTCAGGACAGGAGAGAAGTCTACAGTACTGTCATGGTCCACAGGCTACAAATGTTCCCAACGTAGCTTTGTATTCAAAGTTTTTGACAAAAAAGGTCAACAGCTGTGGTTCACTGAAAGTCTGGGGGCAATAATTCTGTGTTTTAATGACATAAATGACAATAGTTTTTCAACTAGAGAAAGAACAGAGAGAGAAGAGAGACAGCAAAAATGGAAAATAAAACTAGTCTTATTTCATTTCCTTTCTACGTTACTAGTTAGAATAAAATGTAAAATATCATTCCAAATTCCCTCAAGTGCTTGAAATCATTCTTCAAAATGAAAGGTGTTAATTACCTGCAGCAGTTACGTTTATCTAATGTAACAAGATTTAATTTAGCCTGTCTTAATCTCCTCATAGCTGTTATTGGTCTTTTATTTGGGCAGTGAAGGGAGGGCATGAATGTTATTATGATAAGATTCAATCCCAAATCTGCAAACAAAAATTCCTCAAGAACCAAAGGAAATAAGATCATTAATATCATACTTGCACATACATTTAAAATTCTGTTGCTAAATCCTGGCACTGATAGCAAAAAATTCTACAACTACTGCACATGACACTACAAACTGCATACAGAACTTCCAGGAGTGATGTAAAAAAGCAGTGTCTAGGGGGGACAAAACGTTTCCTAGATGATATTAACATTACCATTTAGGATGAGCCAAAAAATACCCTTCTGCAGGTTCAACTAAACAGCTTGTGAAACTCCAGCATCAAAATATTTACTAGATCCAGATGTTAAGAACTTAAAAACCAAAAAAACTTCTAATCTTTCCTTCTACATTTATTCTACTGTTTTTCCACCATTCCTACCATTTCATGATGTGTTTGTGATTTTTCACAGGACCTCAAAAGGTTCAGCTCAACTAGGGAACCAATGGAATAACTTTCCAGTCTCTTGTTCTTCGTAATCTCTTTTATCTCCCAGAACACGCCTTCCGCCGCTGACCATGCGTGTCGCCTGTGTGATCCTTTTCTACTTCAGTGACTACCAGCAGCCCAAGTACCAAAATTTTGGCTCCAATATGATCCCTAAGAGCAGATTTTCCTCTTCCTGTTCTCAGATTCATAATGAAGCCAATAAAAATGGAGGGTCTGCTCATGGAATCAGTTCCACACATACTTGTCTTATGGAGGTGAATAATCCTGCTGATTTCAAAAGAATGACAAATGTGCATGAAGTTCAACGTAAGTGTAACTGATTGCAGGCTCGTGGCCTGGATGCTGATCCCAGGATTTGGCTCCAGCAGCACAACCTTATGCAGCTTGTGCTGATAAGTCTTATTTTAATATTAGTAAAGGGGATATGGCACAGAACGTGTCTGTTAAAAGGTTTAAAATACATGTGTATTTTATTTAAGTAACATTGAATTTCTGGGCAACCTCCCTAAATTCCTTTAGTTTGCTGAACAATTAGAATCAGCTTTGGCATTCTTGTGTAATGACGCAGCGGAGAATTAAATGACAGACCATATGTATATGAAATGTATGTAAATTAATACAAACATGCAGTAAAATTAGACATATTATAAAAGAAAAAATGCAAAAGTGTATGCTGTTTTGTGCACACAAGGTTCAACATTGTGGTAGAAAACCTGCTGTGCTTGTCAATGAATTAATCCTAATTTGATCTCTATATAGAACAAACAAATGTTTAAAATGTTTAAAGCTTTTCAAAAATATTTCTTAAAAGAAAGTGCACATCTGTTCACCAAATCTGACCTGAATTTGCACACATTTTTCTGAAAAGAAATTTAGATTTTTCAACAAAAATGTTCCCAATTATCCCCCATAAAGAAAATTTTTATACACTGTAACACATTAAAGCCCAAACTAGTAACATATACTAGATCCTAAAAAAAAGGAAGCAGACCTCTCTTATCTGTGTGCCCAGCCACTTTTCTACAAGAGTTTGAAAGCCCCACACATACACACAGACACTTATATATGCAATCAGGGGGCAGTGCTAAGATACAAGATCTTAGTCATGGTGTTACCCATATATAACTCTTCACTTACAGGATGTCACAAGTATTTTAACACTCATAGCAAAATGTCATGCTGCTTACAAAGCAATCTCTCAGAAGTACAGGCAAACCAGATGATTTGCTTTCCATCATTTCACTGGTGTTATTTTCCTGACATTCACGTGGGATACTTGACCTAGGGGCTGGTGTGACCCCACTAAGAACAGCATGCCATGCAGACCTGCCTCGCGCACAGGGGTTCCTAGCCGGGGAAACGGAACTTGCATTTTCCTGCTTCTGCTCCATGGGCAAAAGCCGGTTGCAGCAACCATCCTGGTTTTCCTGAATGCAACAGCCTGAAAAAAATCCTACGCTTGCAGCAATGCTGATAGTACTTAGACAGACAGAACTGTCACTCGCGTAGGTGAACCAGTGCACGGGGAAGTGACCGGTCCTGCTGCGCTGTTACCAGCAGAGCAGCAGCCAAAGTGTGACACCTTTGAGCAGGGTACTGTCTTGGCTCCCAGAAACTCTGGGCCAGGATTAGGAGCACTGCATTCCTGCTCCCCTGGAGGCTGTCATTTGCAAGTCACATTAGACTTCCTGAAACTGGCATGATGCCATCTTTTGTATGGGTGAATGTTTTTGGAAGTAAGAATGAAACTATTGTATTTGAAATCACGTATCTTAGTTGTAGGTTATCTTTTTAAAGAAATAATTAATAAAAGCTTTGCTTTCATGCAAAGTGAATTTTGAAATACAACAGTAGTTTTGCATAGAACTGGAAAAAAAATTAGAAAGTTAACCTGCACTCTGAGAGAAACCACTAACCTGGAAGAAGAAAAGAGCTCAGCAGATTTTGGAAACAATTTCCAAAATACTTCAGGCAAAATTTCCACAGGCTTTCTGAACCATGATCATAGCATTTATGCATGTATGATGACTTATTACAGATTTTCATCTAGCCCAAAGCATTTACTTTCTTAATTTGTTACATATCATAACAAGGAGAAAGTGAAAATGGTTTGTAACGACCACCAATGAAGAAGATTTGTCAAATATGGGCCACATTGATCCATGACAATAGGGAACATGAACAATACACGGACTGAAAGCAATTCTCTCTCAAAATGCAGTGCTCAAAAAACCTCTTCAAAAGCAACACTGATTTATCATTAAAGAGCAGGGAAATGCTAAAATGAAAGTCCGTCTCCATCCATCTGATGAGGAAAAGAACAAATCAGTATGGTCCATGATCTAGATATAAACACCTGCTAAAATAAAGTTTTGGTAACATTTCTATAGTAATTTACTACAGTTGTTACTACATCACAATTAATTTCTAATTATCTTTGCAACAGGAGAAACTCCTAACAAAAAAAATAGCCAGATATTAACATCGGTTGAACCCATTAGCAAAAGCAGTTATCCTTATTGTGGAAAATTCATCATCATTGTGGACAATCCTAAATAAGTAAGGAACATTTCCATTGGCTTTTGCTAAGCAGTAACTAAGCTAATTTCAAATTAATTTGTATTTGTTCTTTGCATACCTTATTTCCTCATGAACTGTTCCAAGCTCTCATTTGCTACTGCAATTCCCAACTGGTCTCAGAATCAGAACAGACGACTTGAATTTATGAGTCTCTGTTAGGAAGCTGGACAGCTTCCAGGACACAAAATATGAACTTGACCCTCTGATCTGCAGGCAGTAGTTCAATACTTCTAAAGGAAAGTGCTTCTGGAGTGTTCAGTAGGAACTGAAACTTGCATATACTGCACACAACCCTCTCTGCCCCCACAGCCACCCCCAAAAATTTCCAAACCTAAAACCACGCAAACTAACACACATTAGAAAGAGGAGTGGAAAACAGTATGAAGGCAATGCCTTAGGTAGTTTGCATCCATTCATTCTCCGTTATATAGGGACTGGGAAATAGAGCTGACATCTGAAAATGATCTGGAATGCAAAGAATATTTAATACTGGACCTCGTTCTTCCTTCAAAGATTTTTATATCCATTCAAATGAAAGTTGAATTGTAGAGCTAAAAGAAAAGATATCACACTCCTATGCAAGCCATAATACTAAGAATTCAGTGTTTTTTCCAACAACGATTTAGCAGGTCATATACACAGCAGTAAATTTTTTTCCGAAAGAAGTTTCTATGTTTGTGTATGTGCCACAAGTGCATGGATTGGTGGTGATAAAAATAACATTGGTCACAGGTTTTGTTGTAATACTATTCAGTTTACCGAAAAGGTAGGGAAAATTAGCAATTTCTCTGTTTGAAAATATTTTTCTAACAAACTTCTAAACAAAAATATAGTTCTTTTTGACTTTCATGAAAAATGTCAAGTGGCTTTTAAGCATGGAGCTTCATTCTTCAACAAGATGCTATAGATATACATATGATCACTAAAGAAAAAAACCCCACTAATGGCAGATCTCTTCAGCACAGATATACGTCACTGCAGATTTATCAGTTTAATTATGGCATCCAAAAATGTCTATGCAGCTGTTTTTGTTATTGACTACGTATCCTGTGGTAGTGCTAAGTTAAAAGCTTTCAAAAGAATGTCATTTAGCTAACTGTTTGCTAAATGTTCAGCAGCTTGGATTTACATAGCACAGCAGAGCTATTACTGCATTTGACAGCATGCTTATTGGAAGTCATACATGAATGAGCTTTGATATTTATGCTATGCACTTTTACCCAGAAAGAAAGAATGCAACCCATGTACCAGTTAATTTCCTGTATTCTATAATTTAGGTATTCTCTTAATGGTTAGTTTCATAGTATGTAGATAATATTAATCATTACTAACTGATTTATGATGAACTAAAAAATTATTTTGTTGGCTTCAAGAAACTTAAGATTTGCCATCAGGTATTTCCAGATCTTCGGTTCCCAAACTGAGGGTATAGAACAGAAATACAGAATATAAATTGAAAACAGATAACAAGAGCTTTTCTTGTGAATGACTCAAAAGCAGGGAAGGATTTAGATGTCTTTGTGATTGGCATTGTTTCAGTTCTTCAGTAATTCATTCCTTGTTTAGTACAAATTTAAAGCTGCCAAATTCTATTTTTTAAAGATTGTTATGTACGATGTTTTTAACTAGTAAATTTCTAAGTCATGTTGTGAATGGATTTAATAATTAACTAAAGTGTAACTAAGTAATTTGGCAGCCTCAGCCAACTTCAATTTATATTTTTTTCTGGTTGAAACGAAAAACAATTACTATACTCCGTGTTATTCCCAAATCTTAAAATACACATAGACTAAATATAAACTTAACATTAGATATAAATAAATGCATTTAAAGCATGGATATTCCATATCAAATACACTTATAAATATTCAGTAGCAATTATACATCAAGGACAGGGAACTGCTGGACCAAGTCCAACAGAGAGCTATGAAGATGCTCATGGGACTGAAAGGAGGTTGTAGTGAAGCGGGTGTTGGACTCTTCTCCCAAGAAACTAGTGATAGGACGAGAGGAAATGGCCTCAAGTTGCGTCAGGGGAGGTTTAGACTGGACATCAGGAAAAATTTCTTTACTGAAAGAGTGGTTAGGCATTGGAACNGTGCCCAACGACAGGACAAGGGGTAATGGGCACAAATTAGAACACAGGAAGTTCTACGTGAATATGAGAAAAAAATTCTTTACTGTGAGGGTGACAGAGCACTGGAACAGGCTGCCCAGAGAGGTTGTAGGGTCTCCTTCTCTGGAAATATTCAAAACCTGCCTGGATGCGGTCCTGTGCACCCTGCTCTAGGTGAACCTGCTCAAGCAGGGGGGTTGGACAAGATGATCTCCAGACGTCCCTTCCAACCCCTACCATTCTGTGATTCTGTGAAGTTTTTCATTGCAGATAGGGTCTAATTGATTGATGAAACAGTTACTCTAGAGAGCCCTTTAAAATTCCATTCATTTTTTTTTTATTCAAAGATATGCAATCCCTGGATCCTTGCTACAGGCTCATGTAAAACCTTATATACAATGGAGGATAACATCATACAAAATAGACCCTCTTTTGAGTATCATCAGAATTCATTTTTTATTAACTACTTAAGATATGCAAGTTAGAAGGCTTAGATCTGATTGACAAAACAGATCTGAGCATTCTGTATTGAATAAATACTGATTTCTGGAAATTTTGTTAAAAATGACACAAGGTAAAACACTTACTGAAAAAGAAGGAATTTTTATGTTCTTAAGAACTGGTAGACCTACAGCACATGTAAATATTTAGTGTATATAAGTTCTACTACCAATATGACCAGTCTACTTACCAATGTCAGCCTTTTTAGTATCTTCAAAAACCGAAATTACTAAAAGTATAACAGTGGTATATAGAAAACGCCTCCATGACTTTGCTCTTAAAGAACCTGCGTGTCCCAGAGTAATAATTGTCTGGAAGAACAGCAGGTTGTTTTGCTTTTCACATACATGTATATAGTATCATTCACTGATACATCTTTTCATACTCCTTAGACACTATTATTAAATTCAAATTGTAGCTACCATTTAAACCTTGATTTTATAGTCAGGTCATGATGAGTAAAATCTTGTGTAAAAGATGCAGGGCTTCAGTGATCAGAGAAATTCCCATATGGGTGTATATGTAGAAAATGGACTCTATAGGAATAGTAAATCCCTCGATACAAGGATAAGCGGAGATGTTGAAGTTCTGACTTGCATAAATAAGAGAAAGCACAAACAGAAAAAGAGAGAGATCTAGATAAATAAAAAAGTAAATAAATACAATCAACACCAGCTAGGAAAAAAAGAAATTAAATACTAGGAAATCTGAATATCCCACACAAATCAATACAGGGAAAGCTTTGGATTAGGCTTCTAGAAACCATAATTCAATAAACCAACAGTTGTCACCCTGGTAGCAGACATGACAGCTATTTCCTGTCCGGTGCTGTCCATTACGGAAATAAATTTACTCCACTACTAAATCAGTGTGAAAAACGTTGCTAAATAAGTAATTCTAGTGGACATCTTTTTTTCCTCTATCTGTTATTTATATTAAAATAATGCCCAGAGGCTGTAAACAGGATTGGAACCTAGAAACAATTTTAGACAGCTCTTTGCGTAGTTTTGTCCAAGCTTGCTTCATAGGTATGTATACATAAAATGAACATGTGTGTATATACACACACACAAATACAAATCATCCTTGCTTAGTACACATCAAACATACAGACCGTATTTACATACTCAAAACCACTATCAGAATCATAAAAATAGATATATACACACATACATAAAGTATATAATGCAATGACTTCCTGGTCTGTAAGTGGGCTTTTTATAAAAAGCAATCCAGCATATAATCATCTGAGATCTGCTATTTTTATAAGCAAAGTCCATAGTACTAACAGAAATAGATGTCATGCACATTTTAGTATTGTTAATTATTTTTCTCCCCCTTCTCCTCCATTTTATAAATTCATTATACACAAACTAAAAAACAAGTTATACTTATTTGTTAATTATCTGATCAGTATTTTGAACTTGGGATAAAGCAGACATCTTTTTTTCCTACTTTCTCATCTCTGTGGCACTGTAGCAAATATTTGTTCA
The DNA here is from genome assembly GCA_013389945.1 of Fregata magnificens. Lineage (NCBI taxonomy): Eukaryota > Metazoa > Chordata > Aves > Suliformes > Fregatidae > Fregata > Fregata magnificens. The sequence goes on from WAAD01003243.1 coordinate 17,782, forward strand.
AGACAATGGTAAAAACCCTTTAAGGAGGATTTTTCCTTATACTTCATGTTAAAAGACATGAAGACGTGGTACCACAGCAGCTCTGTTAACTAGGCAAGTAAGAACGCTCTTCATCTCTGCCCAGAATTACAGAGTATTGTGTTATGCTGTGGCTGTCAAATCCACAGATATTCTTAGCCTAGACACACAACTTGCTCTGTAGATCACTTTGCACCTTGTGACAATTTAATATCTGTGTCTGCAATCTGAACAGGAGGGAAGGCAGAAAGATAAATCTATAATACATCTTAGTTCTGTGTTGAGACCTTTGTTAATTAGGTCCTCCTCTATCACCATCTCTTTAATTGGCACTTTTCTAATATCAGGAAGAGACACCTATGTTTAGGTGTACTGTACTCGGCACTGGTGAGGCCACACCTCGAGTACTGTGTTCAGTTTTGGGCCCCTCAGTACAAGAAGGACACTGAGGTGCTGGAGCGTGTCCAGAGAAGGGCAACGAGGCTGGTGAAGGGTCTAGAAAACAAGTCTTATGAGGAGTGCCTGAGAGAACTGGGGCTGTTTAGTCTGGAGAAGAGGAGGCTGAGGGGAGACCTTATCGCTCTCTACAACTACCCGAAGGGAGGTTGTAGGGAAGCGGGTGCTGGACTCTTCTCCCAAGAAACTAGCGATAGGACGAGAGGAAATGGCTTCAAGTTGCATCAGGGGAGGTTTAGATTGGACATTAGGAAGAATTTCTTTACTGAAAGAGTGCTTAGGCCTTGGAACAGGCTGCCCAGAGAGGTGGTGGAGTCGTCTACCCTGGAAGCATTCAAAAAAGGTGTAGACGTGGCACTCCAGGGCCTAGTTTAGGAGTCATGGTGGTGTTAGTTGATGGTTGGACTTGATGATCTTAGAGGTCTTTTCCAACCTTAATGATTCTATGATTCTATGATTCTATGATCAAAAGGCCACCAATAATGGCACAGCCCTATTCCAGTAGGACAGCGTGTGTTTTAAATAGAATTATTTCTCATTTTAAAAACAAAGACTAAGCAATGAAGAACTTACAGTGTCAGAAGTGAAAAAACTTCAGGGGAAGAAGAGAGGCAGAAAAAGTGTTACAGGCTGTTTCTGAAAAGATAAATGTTCCCTAGCTAAGTGGATATACCACCATCAGAATAGGAAGACAGAAGAATAAGAGGACTGTACCATTGGAAAAACTCAGAGACCAAATGACTCTGAAACATGCTGATGAAAGCAAAGAAAGGAACAGCACAGAAGCATTTTCCTCCATCTATCTGTAATTTTCACATGTATTTTATAAGTAAAGGGTACATATTTAAGAAATTCCTTTGTTTAGACTATGAGGCTAGGATTATAATAGTCATATCGTACACGTGGCATTCTTAACTAGACTGCCACAAGGGAGCAGATATGGAGACAGAATGCATAAATACAGGAGATACCAAGGAGATTCAAAGCTAGATGTAATGTCATGTATGACATACCAGAAATGTATTCAAGAGGCCAGCTTTAGTAGACAGGGCCTGGAAGCTTTTTATTTCAATAGAGTAGAGGAGGACACAAATTTATAGTGCTATGTAGTACCTTGCTGTCAGCTGACGAGAATGATTTGGGTAAGACACCAATTCTTGCTCTTCCACATGTTCCTGGACAGAATATTCCCAGATATTAAAAAATACCTGCACACATTCTTTTTCTGTTTTGAGATGTATACTGTTAAGGTTTTCAGAGATGCAATACACCTCAGGCTTCCATGAGCTTTCTGTAGGGTTTTTGTTTTGGGGTTTCTTGGTTGTACAAGGACTAGGAAAATAAATGTAAAACACCTTAAGATAGATCTGTTTCCTCCTTTCTGTAGCTGGTTCCTTTCAAAGTTTTTTTCTAGTCCTGTAATATTTGCTCATGCTCCTTTTTCATCCTGAAGAACCATATCTACTGGAAGAACTTACTTGCTAATATTCTCAATCATTATTTAAAAAAAGCCCTACAGAATTCAAAACAATATGCTTCAACTAGGTACTAATGCATTTATTTATGCATTCCTTCATTCCTTTCAAGCAAAATCTGATTTGGCCCTACATCTATATGCCTCTTAAAGATAAACAGGGCATTATTAAAAAAAAAAAAAGTTGTTTAGGCATAAGCCAAATGCATCTTGGTGAATGTGACCACAGTTCTTATTTACACACAATTAAATCAAGGCTGTATTTGCACTATAGAGTTTTAAGGGTTTTCTGACATTATGAGTTAAATTGATGCAGTTAATTGTTTAGGTGAGATGAGAAACATTCAGCTTTGTGATTCTATTTTATGCTGAATTACATTAACTTACTCTCTTTGATTGCTGTACCGTTGTTATTCAAGATAAACTTTTTTAGATATTTATACTGAGAAAGCATTCTAAATAAGTTTACCTAGTTTACTACATTTTTATTCATCAACAAAGTGCTAGTGAATGGAAGCTCGTGATGTAGCCAATAGAACTGTTTGTCCGAAAATCTACACATCTGTTTAATAGAGAAAGAGAGAACAAGGGCAGGAAGGAACAGGTTTCGGTTATCTGGAACTGGATATATTTAAACTAAAGGGATGTTTAATAGCATCTCAGGCTTTGATTTATTTTACATTGAAGGGATTCTGTCTCACATCAAAGATGTCTGTTAAAGGGGAAAAAAAAAAAGATTCCTTTCTTAAAAAAAAAAAAAAACAAAACACCACCTTTGGCTGAACAAATAATTTTCAATTTAGGAGCAGGTGACAGTAAGATATCTCCCAAGGGCAGAGTATTTAGACTTACATGGAACTAAACAACTCTGTTACGATGAAAGCCGGACATTCCTCAGTGCTGGGATCTAATGAAAACATCAATGTTTTACTAAGTTTTGAAACTGACAATTTAACAGTTTTACAAGAACCATTTAACATTTTTCATCACTTTCTGCAAGTTACATTTAGACAAGGGAAATAGTTACATAAAGCAAACAATTATTGCATATAGTAAAAAAAATGCACAAACTTAAGA
>WAAD01003251.1:6363-20360 GCA_013389945.1 Fregata magnificens
AGGTGATGACATACAGTATTATATAGCAATTAACATCATACCATTCAGTTCATTGGCTATTTTCACCCAAAATCAAATCCCCTTGAAGTACACATCAGACTTCCCCATCCTTCCGCATCACCCACCAAGTGCACCAGGTCCTTGAGCAAATGCAATCCCACGAATGGGTTTTCCTTTGCCCGAGGCGGGCATACCGCAAGAAGGGCTTAGAAGAAGGCAATCAAGATCAATATCTTGTGAGGAGATATTAAAATGCTGGATATTAAAAAGACTCTTCATCTTGGAGAGGAAGAAGCTGGAGGACTATGCCTGAAGCTTACAAAATCTGAAAGAAGGTGGACAAGCATAATGCTGAACTATTATTCACTAAATCCCCCAGTACTGGGACTAGGGGCACTCATTGAAATTGGTAGGAGATCAGTTTAAATGGGATAAAAGCACTCCTTCGCTTTGTGGATAGTGAACTTCTGGATTTGATATTGCAGGAGACTTTAGAAACAGATGGCATGAGCATATTCAAATACAGATTAGACAATTTCAATGGTAATAGGTCTGGAAACAGATACTAAAAGTTCTAAGGGACACAAAAAGAGGCATGTATCCTCTAGAACCCTAACACAGCAGCTGAGGGTGCTGGAAGACAGTGAGGAGAACGGAGCAGGGAGAGCAGCAGAGTTTGCACGTGTGACTGGTATCTCCCGTTGCACTGCTGGAGGCAGAGTATCAGGCTGGATGCACCCATGGTCTGACCTCTTCAGTTTGTACCCAGCTGTTTGGCTGGCCTGTGTCCAGTTCAAGACAACAACTGCAGCCAGAACTCGCAAAAGGGCAATAAGGGATAGAGAATTAGGACCTCACACAGCTGGCAAACACAAACTGGCTCCAAACTAGCTTTCCCCTTTGAAAGCAACTGGTTGCCTCTTAGCGTTGCCAGAGCACTGCCAGTGCTTAGCTCGGGCACCAGGCTGGTGAGGGAAGAGATGCCTGACCAGTGCAGTGGCTGGACTTCTTATGAATATCTAAATTAAAAGGCAGATAGTTGAGCTAGGCTACTTTAAACTTATCCTTGTGTGCAAGGAAGATGAACTGAGTTCAAGTAGGTCCTAGGTTTACTAAATGAAGGTAAATGAAATCTAAAACATTGTCTCCTCTCCCCACAGGAAAAAAAGGGGTCACAAGGATTAGGCTACTACATATTGTATTTATATATTAGTTTGTATTAGAAATCTTCAAAGTTTTCCTTTTTAAACAAAAACATACCTTTCTTTAAACACAAAATATTTGCTTTTATTGCTAAGAGTTACATTTGATGCTTTCATTTGTTAATGGAAATGTTTATGTTTTCAAGAAAATTACTCTTTGCTCTTATAAGAGCCTGTGTTTTGTGTTGGAAGTTGTAAGGAAAGGCTTTGGCAGAAGTTTTTGTTGTTGACTGTTGAGGTCATGCTTTTGTCTGAAGTGGTTGTTTCCCTCTGACATGCCAAAGGTGAGGACATCTGCCACGGGGACAGATCTGCTGTGTCATCTGGAAGCCTCAAGGGGAGCACCCAGAGCAACTCTTCCCCTCTTGCCTGCCTTCAGGCTTGGGGCTGAGACATGACGTGCTGAAAGGACTCCATGTGTGCATGTGCATCACCCCCCCCCAAAAAAAAGCCTTAAATGCAGTACTTTATTAAAGTAGTCTTCAAGTGGCAGCTTTCAACCAAATGCTGTTCTGTAAATTAAATGAAATGAGGGAAAATTAAAAACAAAGTAAAACAAAACAAGCCCCCACAAAAATGCCCCAGAAAACTAGGTGACTGCTCTGCTTATTCTGTAATCCACTGTTACTGCCTAGGTGGTCCAAGAGCTCATCAGTGAAGAAAAAGGCACTGGATTTGATTTTAACGTGCCACTTTTGGGAAATGGCTGAGCAGGAAAAGCAAGGAGCTGTTCCATCTCTGGCTGTCAGTAGGCCATAGAGTGGCCTGAAAAAGTTTTCCTATCAAAAACTGGATTGAATGGACACACTTAGTTTGACTCACAGCAGTGATTTGTCAACAGAATTTTTCTCTTTTTTTTTTTTTTTATTAACCTTATTGCAACTCATTGCTATATCATCTCCATCTGCTGTACCTGTAAAGAGTTGACTAAATTTAGAAGATGGTGCAGAGGTTTGCAAGTGATTGACTTCAGCTTCCGGTTGAGACAGCCTTGTCTTTTGGCATGGACAGGAGTGCTAACTTTACCTCTAATTACAAACTGTACCTCTAATTTAAAAGGTGCAGGCTGATAGGAGATTTCAGCAAACCTGCCTGTTAAAAAAAAAAAAAGTCTCTTGATTCTTTGCATAACTTTTTTTCTCTTTAATTATGAGACTGAAATATGTTCCCTTCCAGTTTCTACATTTGCACCTCCCTCTAAGAACTTCTGCAGCACCTCTCCTGCTGTAGCAGCCCCTGTAACATCACATCAGCTGCTGCCTGTCACTTCAACAAGCCCTAGACCCTGCAACCTTGACAAGAGTGTGTTTGCTGGAGTAGAAAATCTGGCAGATTCTTCCAGCATTATCTCCTTTCTTTCTGTTTTTAAACTTATTTGATCAGAATTGCTTTTTGTTTTCTCATGATGCTTCAGAACAAGAGCTGGCTGGATGGTACAACCTGTGTCTACTTAGGCATCCATCTGTACATCCTTGCCTCCCACTGATTTGTTGCTTCTTGTCTTCTCTCTAAGCCCACCAGCAGCTTGAATGAGGCCAATGACCCTATTGCTGCTGAAACAATGGCAAAGAAAACAGCAGCAACAGAGGGGAAAAGCTACAGTGGAGCCAGTGGACCTGTGTATGACTTAATTTAATTATTGATTTAATGTGGCCAATATGACAGTGATTTCATGGCTTTCATCCTGGCATGCTCTGTTGGTGCCTGTAGCAGTTTTATTTGTTTTGAACTTGTTCCTTGGTGTAGCTCCTGACTGCAACCGCTATGGAAGTGAGCACAAACTCTTCCTTCACGGGCTCATTAGCATTCAATAGTGGTCTCAGGAATCCAAAACACATACAGCCATGTATAAAGTACCAAGCTCTTCCTCTTTATTTTTTTTTAAACCCAGCTAATGATCTTTATAGCCTAATTATGTTTAAACATAAAAGTGGCTCCTTGTCAATCAAAGGTGCCCTGATTTACCCATCTTAATCATTATTAAGGAAAATTAGCATAATTTTACTTTATTAAAATAGAGCCTGCTAATGCTGCTATCACCAAGGCTGTATGTATAACTGGGAGAGGTACAGCTCCATCAACACAGGCACAGTTTGCCATTTCCCAGGTTCGAGGCCATGGAGTCACTGGCCAGTGTCACCAGATTCCCAGTAATGCAGGAAGGACACTGCTGGCACAGTGATACCAAGAGTCGCAGAGCAAATGCTCTGTTCTTCTGTTGGCACAGATCTCTGGAGGGGTTGTAGTCACTCTCTTCCCTGCACAGAGCTTTGCCAGACTCACGTGCTCAAGTGTTGACATGCTAAGGCAAAGCTTTGCTCCCTTGAATGGAGGCCACTGGCAGCTGAGGGTCATTTCAAGCTCCTTTCCTTTTCTGCCTTTGCAGACAGAGCTCTTCATAATCTTTGACACTGAGCACCCTTTGGTCTCACCAGCTCTGATGGTGGGATGTAGAAGACAGAATTGAAACAATATCTTGGACAAAGAACAATAAGAATTTGCACAAACACGGAACTTGTATTTTCAGGATCAATGTACTGTTACTGATGCGAAAACCTCGGATGCTATATGTCTCCTAGCTAGCGCTCTCCTTCTTTAAACAGTCTGTGTGGTTGGATCATGTTTTTGGCTCTCCGGATGAATATTCATTGAGAAGGTCATTCCTGGGCAGTCAAAATGTATAAATCTGGTTCCTAAAAGCATAAGGAATTTTTTGCTTGTTTCGGCACAGCAGAGCCAAAAATGAGATGTGTGTCAGAAATGTTTCTGGAGAGCAATTATTTAATTTTTGAAACTGTCCTTAAAGCATTGAATGGCACCAGGAGGGGCTCTCTGGGCCACTGTTTAAGATGAAAATTCCTCTGTGTGCACCATGTCCATGAACACGTATTTTTAGCCTGTACTGAATCTTACAACTTTGGCAAAAACTTATATCTGAAGAGGAGTGGCTGTTTGTATCAGTAGGTAGATAAAGAGCAGATACACACTTAGAAATATGGTAACTTTGAAGGTGGTGTGGGTACAAAGAGCAGTATTGCCCCGGTTCTCCCTTAGACCCTACCAAAAACACAACTGGGAGGGCCGAAAGTCTTTAGATCTGGCGTGGAAAGTGCTCCAGTGACTGCTGTGTGGGTAATCTTTAGACAGAAGCCATGAAGACTGGACAATGAGGTGATAATACCAAAACTGAGTTTTGCATTCTGCATAGAAAAGCAAATATTTGTCTTTTGTTCTTCTTAGAGAAGAGAAGCAATGTCAATTTTCAAGTGAAAGGAAAACTCACTTTTTAACACTCTGGATAAAGAATTGTGAACCCTATTAACTTTTGGAAAATAAATTCTGTCCTTTGAGTGTCATGACACACTGTAATTTTCTGCTGAGGCATGTTGATTTAAATCATCGTTATTAGTGCATTTCTTTTTTTTTTTTTTTCTAATATCACTTACCACAGTGACAGATATTACAGAAAATTGTAAAACACATAGGATAACCTTACCTTGGGCAGATGCATTTGTGGAGTTTCTTGAAGAATCAATTTTTTTTTTTTAAAGTATCTGACCTTTAATCAAACTGTATTCACAACTTAGGTAGTAAGAAGTAGAGTAGCAAGTATTGGCTGCCATTACATCATGAGGGCACTTCACATTCATAGCACTGCTGGTGTTTGCAGCAACCTGCTTTACCTTGTTCTCCACAGCTCATTCTAAGACTATCTGGTATATTTCATCATGAAACTCACTTCCCTTTTATTAAAGAATAAAACCAGATATATATGCATGGTTTGTAATGGCATAATGAGCATGCCTTGCTTTTGGATTTTGGCTGCCTAATTCTCACGTAGTCTGAGAAAACAGTCATTAAAAGTTTTCAAAACAAACTCAATCCATCCTAGCAACTCTGTCTTGTCTCCTTCCTTGATTATGCCCCATATCAATTTTTTTCTCTTTAAATAAAAACATACATGAATAAATTCTCCAATCACTCCCTGCTATTCTCTCTGACTGTGAGTCCCTGAGTAAACAAGATTTCTCATGGGTGGTGTGGTGGGTTGACCCTGATGGGATGCCAGGTGCCACTGTATCACTCCCCTCCTCAATTGGACAGGGGAGAGAAAATATAATGAAAGGCTTGTGGGTCGAGATAAGGACAGGGAGATTACTCACCAATTACCGTCACGGGCAAAACAGACTCGACTTGGGGAAANTGCCAGCAAACCTGCTCCAGTGTGGGCTCCTCTCTCCACAGGGTCACAAGTCCAGCCAGGAGCCTGCTCCAGCGCGGGATTCCCATGGGGTCACAGCCTCCTTCAGGGCACATCCACCTGCTCCAGTGTGGGGTCCTCCATAGGCTGCAGGTGGATATCTGCTCCACCATTAACCTCCATGGGCTGCAGGGGGACAGCCTGCCTCACCATGGTCTTCACCATGAGCTGCAGGGGAATATCTGCTCTAGTGCCTGGAGCACCTCCTCCCTCTCCTTCTTCACTGACCTTGGTGTCTGCAGAGTTGTTTCTCTCACATCTTCTCACTCCTCTCTCTGGCTGCTCTTTTGCCCACAGTTGTTTTTGTTCCCCCTTCTTAAATATGTTATCACAGAGGCACTACCACCATCGTTGATTGGCTTAGCTTTGGTGTGCTGGTTTTGGCTGGGAAAGAGTTAATTTTCTTCATAGTAGCTAGTATGGGGCTATGTTTTGGATTTGTGCTAAAAACAGTGTTGATAATGCAGAGATGTTTTAGTTGTTGCTAAGTAGTGCTTACACTAGTCAAGGACTTTTTCAGCTTCCCATGCTCTGCCAGGTGCACAAGAAGCTGGGAGGGGACACAGCTGGGGCAGCTGACCCCAAATGACCAAAGGGAGATTCCATACCATATGATGTCATGCTCAGCATATAAAGCTGGGGGAAGAAGAAGGAAGTGGTGGGGTGGTATGGTATTTTGTCTTACCAAGTAACTGTTATGCATGATGGAGCCCTGCTTTCCTGGAGATGGCTGAACACCTGCCTGCCGATGGGAAGAAGTGAATGAATTCCTTATTTTGCTTTGCTTGTGTGTGCAGCTTTTGCTTTACCTATTAAACTGTTTTTATCTCAACCCATGAGTTTTCTCACTTTTACCCTTCTGATTCTCTCCCCCATCCCATTGTGGGGGGAGCGAGTGAGCGGCTGTGTGGTGCTTAGTTGCCGGCTGGGGTTAAACCTCGACATTTGGCCAGCAGTGGGTCTGTCTTGGAGCTGGCTGGCATTGGCTCTATCAGATGTAGGGGAAGGTTCTAGCAGCTTCTCACAGAAGCCACCCCTGTAGCCCCCCCGCTAGCAAAAGCTTGCCATGCAAACCCAAAAGAGGTGGTTTCTAAGGAAGTGGAGGACAAGGGAGAAAAGTGGAGAATTTGTTAGAGTTTCTAATTGAAATTATTGGTGCAATATCACTACAGCTGGAAAAGCTATTTGCGAGAGAAACAGCAATGAAGGTGCCTTCAGAGAATGTATACCCTGGTTACAAAGGCACTGAAACCTCTGCAGTTCACTAAGGCCGCTGCGTGCTCTGCCTGAGCAGTGCGGTAGCGGGTGGTAGAGCAGTGGGCTTTTGCAGCGGCTGAGACATCTGCAGGAAGGGTCACCGGACATGAGACATCCCAGACATCTTTGCCAGATTGTTTTAACTATGGAAATAGCTTCTTCATTAATGGCAGGGGGTTTTTTTCAGCACTTAAGTCTTGTCCAATGCAAGTCACTGGTAAAATATTTTTTGTCTCTGTAACCTAGGTATTGTTTTTTATGGTTGATTGCCTATGGTAATTCTACCTTAGAGGAACTTTCCTGTCCGGTGTCCCCCAATGTCCTATTTATTTAAACAAAGCCTTGCTCTGTAACTTGCAGAGCATTTTTTGCTGAGTTGTTGAAGGAATAGGCCTAGTTGAGTGAGAGTAAAAAAACCCTTATTTTCTATTTTGCTTCAAAGACTACTCTGTGCCTCTCTAGAAATTCTGAAGAAAAATGCCTTGTCAAAGAGAGTTTTAATTTGCAAAATTTTTTGGGTTCTGAGAATGGCTTTCATTGCCTTTTAAATTTTTTTCTTCTCCCCTACTAAACAAAAATGACCAAAAAGTGAGAAGGAAAACATTTAAAGACTATTTTAATATGGAAGGCAATGTAGAGGGAAGGAAGATAAAACGTGTGTGGAAAGTGAGAGGTAGGGGGTGAGGGAAGGGGAAATAACTTTCTAATTTCTTTTTCTTTTCCTATTTTTTCCTGGGGGGTGGGGAATGAAAGAAGTTATCTGTGAGTAATTTTTCACTTGTTTTTTAAAGCACCCCTGCTTTTTTTTTTACCCATTCACAAATTTTTTCACACCTAAAACTATGAAGTTATGATTTTTCAAAACTGTTGAAATATCAGTGAAAACAAATGTAGAATTAATCTAGCCATGCAGACCTGCTGGAAGAATTGCAGTAAATTTCACATCTGCCATATTTTTAAATGATGCTGTAGATTGAGATGTTATACACGACTGTTAGACTATATGGTGTGCAAAGGCTGCCATTAAATGGAAAAAATCTTGCTGTCTTTCACTCTCATGGAAACTTTGTTGTTGATGTCAGCAGAAAAATGAGAGAAATCAGGTGAAACATCTACTTTAGAAGTCATGGACCCACAGTAAGGAAGAAGGTTGTGGTTTTACAGGAGCTTGGGGAGTGCCAGTAGTTCAATATTTGTTTATACTAACCTGTGCGTTTCTGAGCGCCTGGCAGCCTGATAGGCTCTGAAAAAGGAGTAAGCACACAACTGTATTACCATTGCATTAACAAGCGTGCATAATGCAGTCTGTACTGGCTGTTTGCTGATGTGGGAATAGAGGTTATATCTGACCTGGCAAGGTGTTTGGGGGACAAAGTTATCCCTCCAGAAGTTTCGGAACAAATTTGCATTTCCAAGAGTGAGTTTGCACCAGTTCAGAAACTTGCACCATGTGGCTGCAACAGTTTTGAGCTGTGATTACAGATGATGGTTTATATAGTGATCAGAGGTGCCAATATGGGGTTTCCACGTGTCCATGGCTGTAGCTGGAGCTATTGATATGGAAGTACTGAGCTGGGTAAAAGGCCTCTGCAGAGCTACTGGTGGCAGGGAAGCTCCTTGGATGCAAACTTCTGTGTTTGTGCTCTGGATGCCAAAGGCTTGCACAGCCTGTGCCGCTGGGGTTTCCCAGATGAAAAAAAGGGTTTCTCAGGTGTGGCTTATCTGCTGCAGCCACGTGTGGGCAGAGCACAGCTGCCCTGGGAGACCGGCCCTTGCCTGCGTGGGAATGGCTTGCAGAGGTTGCACGCACCCTCTGTGCAGGGAAGGGGAGCATTAAAGCACATGAAACTGTTTTCTTTGGGGATTGGTGGAGGAGCGGCCTGTATGCAGTTTGGTCTACTGAGATAGTACAGGTAGGGTGAGTTTTAAAATGAATCTGCTCTTGTCTCATGAAGTAATTGCATCTGTGTAAGTTGTGTCTAGATCCCGATCTGGCTTATTGAATCCCCTCTGTGTAAAAATTTGGCTGGTGGTGTGCATCGTACTAGATAGCTGTTTTGCATAGAAAGTGTATCTCACAGAAATGCATCAGTTCCAGGACTCTTGTTGAAGATTTTACAGAAATAGTGCAAGTGATTATGGTCTAAAAGGTAGTAAGTCTCACTCTGTTTATGTAATAAACACACTTGCAACATGAATTAGTGTCATCTTCTATAATTCTTTCTGTTTTGTGCCATGCATCTCAATACATTTTGGATGTAATGTGTCTGTGGTTCTAGTAGCAGGTGATGTACCTGGATAGCTGTAGTAAAATCCTTGCTTAATCTGATCCATTGAACTTAAACCTGCTTTTGTGGCTGGTAACACAATGAACACACAATGAATCTAAATATTGCCCTCAGAGACTCTCTTCCCTTGAAGAGACTTGGTTTGGGCCAGTGCTGATGCCAACCATAAATCCTAATTGCATCCCAACTTGCTAGTGGGTTTCGGTTTGTAGCTTTAGAAAAGAAACTATTCCTACTTCCATGTGGGGAAAATAGTTTTCCAGTGAACTATGTGCTAAGTCCAAAGTTTGATTTGTACAAGTTTTGTGCAAACAAAACCCCTTTCTTGCTTGGATGTTTGTGCAAAGAGAGAATAATAAAAGGAGTATGCATGGCAAATCTAAACTTAGGGTCTAATTTTTGTGAACTTGTTTGCATTCACTTTATATTTTCACAGCTCCATTAACCTCAGTGGCGTTGCTTTATATTTCAATAAAAAGAGAATCATAACTTAAATTCCTAACTTATTAACACGATGGTGGTTTTTTTCTTTATTGCTTCCCTCAATTTACAAGTGTCAGCATCTGTGAAGAATATATTAAAATCACACATGATTTTTCCTTTTCTCTTGTGTTTTGAGGTTTTGGTATTTTTGTTCTGTTTGGAAAGAATCAGGATGATGTATTCAGGTCATAAAGAGGTAGAAAAGTGCCTTACAATTTATTGGCAGCGAGTGAGGATGTCTGAAGAACGTGTGTTAGGAAATTATTTCTTTTTCCATTGATCTAAATAGGCTGTTCTAGGTAAATTAGGCCAAGGCTCCTGAAAATCCTGGCTTTGTTGGTCTTTACTTGACTGGTATAAAATGTTCTTTATAGTTATAAAGAAGTCATGCATCTCTTAGTAATTGTGGAGCTAGTATATACTGGAAGTCTGAAAGAGTACTAAAATTTGGAAAAGTCAAGTGTAATGTCTAGTGTAACTTATAAGTCTATTGTCTTGTCATCCCTTGCAAGGAAAAAGAAAATATGGGGGTTTGATGATAAAGAGATTAAAGGATAGGGAATGTATTTAATGGCAGTCACCATGATTTTGGAAGAAATGAATCATGTCAAGAAAACCTAATTTGACTCTGCTTCATTAAAATGCGTAAAAATATAATGTCAGTATTAGTACTGCATAATATCCTAATTTAAAACTAGCACACTATGATATCAGTAAAGCAAGTACTACGTGGATTAAAAGTTGGACCAAAAGGGAAGCCCCACCAAATGGAAGTATTTCTAGCATGTTCCATGTCCCAGATTATTGCAAAGCCTTACACTATTCTGTGTTTTCATCAATGATCTAGATGCAAATATTCTCATACTGTAATTAGCAGTGATTTTATGTTATGAAGATTGGCAGAGTTTTAATCAATGATGAGGACATAGGAGCTGGAGGGAGGAATCAGGACATCTCAGTAAAGGAGGCCTATTTACACACAGTTTGCTAATACAGTCAAATACAAACTTGTCTGTTCAAAACCAGGCAATGAAGGCTGTCCCTTGAATAGGAAATCCAAAGCAGTGAGTCTTGCCACGCCCTCCCACTGCAGCCCTGTGGTAAGGGAGGCTGATGCTGTTGTCAGAAGAGCAATGAAGACAAGGAGGGAAGGGAGAAGGGGGACCAATGCTGCAATATGGTATGTATGCCCAAAGTCCACCTAAAACTCAGAACGAATTTGAAGATGGTGATGATAACAGCTACAAAAGCCATTGCAGGGCTGGAGGAACAGCCTGTCAGCGAACAATTTAAAATAACTTAGTCTACTTAACTTAGCAAAAGAGGGCTGAGAAGTGATTTATTTAAATTTGTAAGTATCTTCAAGTAATTTTTATTTGCGTGTATATTACATGCTTTTGTCATGGAAAGCAAATAGCAATAGAATAAATGAAGGTGAGAGTGGAAAATTTCATTCCTTTAAAACAATACCGTTCATTTTTACAGGAGGTAAGTTTCAGCTAGAAAAAGTTATGCTTTAGTCAGATGCATGTTGTTGGGTTCAACACAGGGTAATTGAATGAAATTTTATGGTTAGTGTTTTATAAATGAGCAGCCTAGATCCTTGTCGTGGTTTAAACCCAGCCAGCAACTGAGCACCACACAGCTGCTCGCTCACTCCCCCCTGGTGGGATGGGGGAGAAAATCAGAAGAGTAAAAGTGAGAAAATTTGTGGGTTGAGATAAAGACAGTTTAATAGGTAAAGCAAAAGCTGCGCACACAAGCAAAGCAAAACAAGGAATTCATTCACTACTTCCCATGGGCAGGCAGGTGTTCAGCCATCTCCAGGAAAGCAGGGCTCCATCATGTGTAACAGTTACTTGGGGAGACAAATGCCATAACTCTGAATATCCCCCCCTTCCTTCTTCTTCCCCCAGCTTTATATGCTGAGCGTGACATCATATGGTATGGAATCTCCCTTTGGTCATTTGGGGTCAGCTGCCCCAGCTGTGTCCCCTCCCAGCTTCTTGTGCACCTGGCAGAGCATGGGAAGCTGAAAAAGTCCTTGACTAGTGTAAGCACTACTTAGCAGCAACTAAAACATCTCCTCATTATCAACACTGTTTTTAGCACAAATCCAAAACATAGTCCCATACTAGCTACTATGAAGAAATCCCAGCCAAAACCAGCACAATCCTTGAGTATGGTTTACTGGTCTTCTGTTTTATAAATCTAGAAACTGGAAGGAAAAACATGGATAGCACAATTCTATGCAATTGCATCTTAGTTTCCCCTTGAGTAAGGCTGAAATGAGTTGTGGACAGCAAGCTCTGTGAACACGTGTGCTACCTTGGCTTTCTTTCAAATACTTACTACGAATAAATATTTGACTATATAAAGTTCATGTAGGTAAAGGCCTGAAATTGCCATTCTTTCAATCCACATAACAAGTTAATCTGCAATTGATTGTTAACCAAATTGCAATGAAGGCAAGTAAAATAACTCCTGGAATGGAAGAGACTTGAGCCTGTTACTTGCTGTGTTATGTTGAAGAGTAAGCAGAGATGACACTGCCTTGGGGAATTTTCCCTTCCCTCTTGCCAGTGGAAAGCTTATTCCTTGTGCATTCATTCATTGCTGCCATGCTTCAGAGGTTGCTCTGCATGCTGAGTCTGTGTCCTGGTTCCTCTCTCCATTGCACCAGCTGCCCAAGGGCAGGTCATGGGCCCTGGGGTCAGTGGGGAGGCAAAGACCTCGTCTGATGCCTCAGAGCCAGCAGGAGGAAGGCAGTCACCAGCAATGCCCTCCATTTGCTGTGTGTCCACATTAGCCCAGGAACTGCCTTCCCCCAGCTGCTTTGCCAGGCAGCCTGGTAAGCTGCCTAGTAGAGCTACAATAAATTGTGAAGAAGACATGGTGTTGTAGGGTGAATGCTGAGCTGATGTTACCTGCCTGGCTAGGAAATGCAGAGGGTGGGCGTGAAGTGGAGCCATAAGAGGACCAGCACAAGCAGGGCCTGGGAAGCGTGGGATGCTTATGTCCACTGGTACCAGAGGAAGCCAAGTACAGACCATGTCAGTACAGCACTTGAGGCCAAGCTAATTAAACCTGCTGAGAGAGACAAAATGCAATGGCAGGGTATATTACCTTGGGCTTGGTGCAATGATAACATGGTTACATTACCCTTTTTGGGCTTGGAGCATGGGCAGAGCTGGCTGGCATCTGCCACAGTTTATGTTGTAAACATCCCCAATCCAAACCCAAGGACAGGTGCATGGGCTTGGCCGTCTTCATGATGAAAAATCAGCAGTCAGGTCACTGCTCAGAATGCATCACTTCCATTGTCCCAGGCCAGCATGTCCATGGAAACATGCTTTGAACCCACACTTATGGATAAAGGGTTTTATGCCCAAATGACTGGGAGCTTTGGGCAACAATGTGTAGCAAAATAAGCTGTACTGAATCTTAGAAGTATTCTGTAATCAGGAATTGCTCAAGACTATGGTCTAACCTGATGCATTGCTAATCTCTGTGTTGCTCTGTGTGACCTATATTCAGCAAGGATGGGCACCCACATTAAAGACTATACTTCTGGGTAAAATTTAAAGCCCTATCCTGCAGAAAACATTTGGTAAGTGGATTCTTGCATGCTCTCAGAAGGACCATAAGATCTGCAGGCTTTTGGCAAAAGTTCCAAAAGCGAATGGAGAGATCATGTTTTATGTCAGGATTAAGAACTGAAATCGCACGACAAGGGAACTCGGTTTCTTCATGTTTTTCCATTGTTTCACAGACAGCTAATTTTGTGGCAGAAAGGTCTGGAATAGCATACTGAAACCTGTTCTGCCTGTCAGCTGAGCTGCTATGTTAGTCTCCGATTGTTATATATCAGAGAATATAATAACAGCCACTCCCACATAAAATTAGCTCTGTTTGTTTATTGCCTACCAGAAGAGTAGAGTATTTAAGCACAAGAACATAATATATTGTGAGGGACAAGGATTTCTATGGTGTGGATCTGCATCTCCTCATTTTACATCTGTATAATTTGACTGATTTCAGCGTACTCACACTGGTACAAATAAGATCAGGTCTTTAGTGTAGAATCTATTTCAAACGATGCAGGTTGGTTTTATATTTGCGCTGATTGATTCCGCTTTCTCTTTAGATATGGGCTCCGTTGCAAAAAATGAGGCTGTGTCTGCACATGCTTTTTTATAAGTAGGATGGCTTTGTAATACTGGAAGTCTTAAAATAGCTGAACAACATGATATCCTGTTGTGGTTTAACCCGGCAGGCAGCTAAACACCACACAGCCACTCGCTCACACTCCCCGCCCCAGTGGGATGGAGGAGAGAATCAGAAGGGCAAAAGTAAGAAAACTCATGGGTTGAGATAAGAACAGTTTAATAATTGAAATAAAATAATAATAAAAATATTATTAATAATAAATTGTAATGAAAAGGAAAAGAGAGAGAGAGAGGAGAAACAAAACCCAGGAAAAACAAGTGATGCAACTGCTCACCA
>WAAD01003257.1:2839-22273 GCA_013389945.1 Fregata magnificens
TTGATATATTTCATTTACATGGTAATTCTAGTAATTAATTTTCAGCAATCCAGCAAAACTGTTGAATCAAGACGATCTTAAATCTCTTGCTGCAAGCTAGCTGGTAATGCTAGTCACCTGGCAACAAGAACAAATAATGTGAGAGAAAGCACTGCACCAGTGGTAGCGGCAGCTGAAGAAGGGTCCTTTCTGCAGACTAGTGAATTCTCTCTTGTTTTTCCTGAGAACCAGTCAGATTTGGTGCATGATGTTGGCTGAAGGATTTATGTATATTTTATGTCAGATTTGGCAAAATATTTAATTGAGATACTGATTTTTTGTTTGCTTTATCAAAACAAAGCGGTGTTGGTTTTTTGGGTGGTTTTTTTTTTTTCCTCTTTAGAGTGGACTCATTAGCCAGTGTATCTTTGCTTCTACACTGCTATGGTTTGTGCTGGGTCGAATGAGTATCTGAAAAGTAAAAGGCTGGGGTGCAGGTTTGTTTTGTTGAGAAATTAAATAAAGCTACAGTGAGATGGGTTACTGTATTTCCTTGTATTTTACGTCCCCTGCAAGTGCTAAGTTACATGGGATAATCAGAGAAGAAGATGTTTCATAATTGCTGTATGGCACTTCATGAAACTGTAATAGGCTACACAGGATTTTTGCACTGATTTAGTGAAGTACCTTTTAAAACAAGACAGCTGATTAAACCATGTCAGCTTAAGTGAGAGTGCATAATGAGGGTCCAAGGTTTAGGATGTACTATTAGATGGTGATTAAATATAATCCAGCCTTGTAGCTCAACCAGGAGTGAGGCAGCACTGAGAAAATAATGCTCACAAGGACAGATTTCCTCCCAGTCTCTCCAGAAAGTCGGCATCCGTTGTGCCGAGACGGCTACCCATCATGCTGAGCAGCACTGTCTGCTTTTGCTCTGCCTCAGCTGTAAGATAACTACATGATGTCTGATTGAATTATTGTCGGGTGGGCGAGCTTAGTTTGGCATGGAAGAGGATTGGAGTGAGGTTGCGTGTTGTGCAATGACTATATGCATACCTTTAATCTCTTTGTTCAGCTATTGTCTTTTTTAAAACTCTCTAGGACTGGAATTAGTGTACTGGGAAGCTGTTTATGATGAGGCTTCCTGACCTTGCTGCAATACAGTAATTGTACAGAACAATATTTTATTTGCAAATGCTTCCCAATTGAATCACTTGGCTAAGTTCAAATTAAGCCACTGTTCAGTGTGAATGAGGATGACAGAATTTAACCATCAGAGAATAAAAAAAAAAATCTACCACAATTTAAATTGTACTCCCTACCACTTTCCAACTTTTCTGCAGGAAAATGAGCTTCCTTTATTGCCAAGAATAGCTCTGTCTGAGATATTCCAGCTGAAGCACGTAATGTATGAGTCAGCCCGAGTTTGCCTTTGAACCAAAAGGTTCATTAAAGTCTACAAAGTGGTGCTGAGTTTCAAACAAAACCCAAGGAATGAAACAGGGCAAAACTCTTCAGTTTTGATGAGTTCTGCTTTGAATTTTGGGTGCATCTGTAGAGCTTTGGGTATAGGAAACCAGGCAAAGACAAAGGTTACCAGATTAATATGGATCCATTCTTTAATAAGCTTCCCTTAGAGAAGTAATCTTAAAGAAACGTCACCTAATTTCAAAGTTTGTCCAAAGGCCATTGGAGTTGATTGGAGTTTTTTCCATTGGCTTTAGCAAGCTGAAATGTCTGAGTGTCACAGTTTAATCTGAAAATGTGTTTCAGTGAAGCAAGCCATGTTTGCTAATACATGCCAAGTAGCTTTTTACGTTGTTAATATAATGAAATATTCAATTTGAACAATAGTTTAGTTTAATTGAGCAGTTATCTGATAATCTGTTCATGGTTAATGGGGTAAATGTGTGAGGCAGGTGCAAAAAAAAAAATCCTTCAGTAAATTAAACTAATACAACATTCAATGAACTAATGAGGTGCTGTGGGAGTTGCATTTCAATTAAAAATCTATGAGGACATAAGCAACTTATAGAAGTTGTTTGTTAGTTTTGCCTGCTTTCAGTGGAAGGGAGAATCAGTCAAAGGCTCCTTAAACACAGGACTGAGTTAGAAATGAAAGCTGAAAATATGTTTTAATGAAGATATAACAGTTTCTCTTCCACCTGCATTTGGCAGTCCTACTTCTTAACAACCTGTCTGGCCTCACTTACATTCCACATAGAGCACCTTGGATTTTCTCATAACATTTTATGAAAGGGCCAACTGTAGAGAATGACCAATGTGCACCTCAATTCCTGCAGGCACAGTAGAGACTAGCTGTGTGTCTGAGAAAACCGTTAGGTTTATAGACTTTAAGAATAAATAACTCCTGATGTGCTTGCAATAAGCTAAGGGGATTGATCTTCAATGGTTTTCCAGATATGTTGAGAGTTATTCAGCAATTTGAAACTCCAGAGGCTGCAGCTGAAGCGGCCAAGAACAGATTTGATTGTCAGCCTTCCAGAGGTCCAATGAGGCTATAGATAATTTGTGAGAGTAGTGTGTTGTAACACAACAATGGGCTATTTGAAGGGAAGCAAAGCAGTAGGGAGAAGAGGTACCAAGAGGAGTGCCATCGGTAGGACTTCTATGAACCTGAACCAAAGATTTTTTAAGTTTTTGAGACTCTTTCCTGTTAATCTAATGAATATTAAACCAGATGTCGTCTCTCTCTCATGCTGGTCTAACAATGCTTTAACGAATTGTAATTGCACCTCTTGAATTGCGATTGCAATAACATTAACGTACCACCAATGTCTATCTCTTTCTGCATCTTTCACAGGAACAGCCAAGGTGAGGCAGAATTTCTCTTGGACCTTCTGTTCTCCTTATTTTGTAAAATGGGAAAAGTTCTTCTGTTTTGTTAAAATTTGTGACGTTTTGTTATATGTGCTAAAACAGCACAAAGAGCAAAGGAATCCTGATTCAGCCCAGAGATCTAACAAACAGTAAACAGAGTTAACAAAATTAGTGACAGTATACCCCCTTCACATATGGAAGGCCTTACTGAGAGAGAGGGATGGCCTAGTAGTATTTTAGAACTCAGACAACTGATTTTGATTGCTCTGGTGTTTTGCTAGGGAACAGATCCCCAAATAGTAGTAAAATGATATTGCTGTCTGGTTTCATAATCTTGGTATGCCTCCAGATACCATGTAAGTTTCAATTACAGATTTGTCCCCAAAATAAAGTAGAATTAATCTTTTACGGGGAATCTAATGAGGGGCTTTCCACAAAAAGGTTACAAATAGTCTTCTAAACCCTCAAAATGATAGGGGCATCATTCTTTACTAGAGTAATTACCAATCATGGGATTAATGAGCTTGGAATTTGATGTTATTTTGTTAACCTGAATGCTTATACATGCCAATTGACATAGGATTATTCTTGACAGGTGGACCTGTAATTTAGCATATCATTTTCTTTTTCTTGTTATAAAAATAATGTTTTATACCAGGAGGAAATTATTTGTCATACTCAATGTGTCAAAATATTTGGAAAGTTGCCCAGAACATGAGTTAACCAAACACCATACAACATTAGTTTTAATGTAAATTACATTAGTTGCTCTATAAATTACACAGTGGTTGTATTTCCCATATCTCTACTGGTCTATCCCAAGGAGCATGTCAGCATGAAGATTACATTTTTATGATGTAGACAAGCTGTACAGAGATATTCAAAAGCTGTGCTTTTGAAGAGGATCAGACTTCGGGCTGCAAATGGTTCCCATCACCTGTTCTGCATGAGCCTACCTCCAAACCCACTGAAATTAAAGGAAAAATTTCTGTTGACTTTAGTGGCCATTGAATCCATATAGCTTTCTCAAAATAGCTCAAATCCCTACTTTTTCTGAAATCCATGGCAGAACTCCTGAAGTCTTCATTATGGCTATTGTCTTAGACTCTGTTTTTGAAGTTTTTTTCAGCTTGCGTATAGATACAAATTCAAGAATGAATGAGAAGTTCATGCAGCCATCAACATCTCATGGCATGTGCTGTTCTGTTTAAAGGTTCAGTGTTGCATTACATTGTAGTCTTTTGTTATTTTTACAAGTGCAGCTATTTCTTTCAGCAGTTTTTTAATGTCAGATGGGCGTTTGCATTGTTGTGCTTAGAATCAACATTTAGTCTCTCTTCATATGTTACATGACAAAAATAGAGTTTAAAATATTGATCAGTTTTGGCATTGTCATTGTGGCAAAGTATTTTAGAGCTACCTGCAAGTAGTCTATGAAAATAGGTATTTGAGAGGAAGCATAATTCTCTTTGATGAAGTGCTTATTTTTAAAGCCGAGATGTTATCTGTATTGCAACCTTGTATGCTTTGGAGTTTTGCATAATTTCTAGCAATCTTAGTGTCTGAATTCTTCTCCATTACGTATTCTGCTGGTTAATTTATGAAGTGTGAGGAATAAAGCTGGTTAAAAATGAATTTACTTTGGTGATAGTTAATCTTTTTGTACAATACGTGCTGTAATTAACATGTTACTCTGTAACGAATGCTAAAAGTTTCTTCCTAATCACTTTGCCATACATTTCATTTGACATTTCAGTTATATTTCACTGGCTTGCCCTATGAGCATAAAGTGATAAAAAAATTGAATGAAATCAGAAATATTCATACTAAGAATCTGATTTTTGTATAAGATTAATTTGATTTTTGTGAAAAGACTCCGTAGTTGGGAAGAATGTGACTTACATGAACAAAAATACCATTTGCTAAATGCCAAGAGTAGGGAATAGAATAAGAACTTGGAAATGATTATGTAACATTTTAGATACACTCCGAGGTATCTCAGTATAAGTTAAGTGAAAAGCATTACAGAGGCACATTAAGTTGCATCTTTATGGGGAATAAAAAGCTTACAAATCACAAAACCTGCTGTACTCTGGAAATGAACATATAAATATGCTGGCATCATACCGTGCTGTGGGTCAAATTCCTCTCTCAGCACAACAGCCCTACTCAGTTTAACTTCGGGAATAGTTTGAAGAACTTTAATAAGATAGATTGAGTGATTTGTTTTGTTACAATGACAGCAATATTTGGGGTTTTAGTTTTTCCTTTCAGTGTTGGGAATTAAATACGGCAGTACTGAGCTTAATCTGTAAGAGTTATAGAAGCAAGGTGATTACAAAAATGCCTCATTTAGTTTCATCAGTGCTGTGTTGTATCAGCTCTTTTCTCTAATGGCTGAGAGCATTTTGGTAGACAAATTATTATAGTTATTTTGTTGTTTATATTGGAGTAGGAACTTAATGTGCTAGTCACGGACAGTGTTCCACAGTGACAGACATAGCAACATAGGATCGTGAGATGAGCCCTGCCTCAAGTATTTTATGATCTACTATAAAACAACAGTAGGAAACCTTATGATAGAGTACTGAGGTAGCACTTATGGCATAACATTCAACATGGTATACCTAACTAACGAAACTAATTATTTATTAATTTTGAATCAACTTCCCCCAAAGCCTCTTTAATAGATGTTCCAATTATCGCAGAAGAGGAAAACCCTTTTCCCGGGATTACAGGAGAAGTGTTTCATTAAATAGGAGCAACTGAGGGCTAAGGTGCCAAATTCCTCATTATTGCTCCTGCAGGAAAGAAAGTCCAAAACTCCAGATTCTCAGAATTACTGTTCATCTGTGATCGAATCCTGACAGCCAGCAATTATGTTTTCATCAGTAAATGATCCACAAGTAAAAGTTGTGATCCTGGGCTGGAGGACTAGGGGCATGTAGGAAAAGACCATAGTGTCAGGTCTTGTCAGAGCATTGACCTGAGAATTGAAAATTACTGCACAATATGAATTTGTTCTATCTGTGGCCCCCTCTGTCATCCTTTCCTGAATTTCTCCTGCCTACTCAACTTCTCCTCATGTTGTATTTGTGTGTTTGAATTTTCCTTCCAAAATGAAGCCATTTGCATTTGTCTTTTTAACAAATTTGATAAACTTTGGAGAATTTCTCTATTTTACTAGCTCACTGATAACCTTTTTTTCCAAAGTGCTTATTAGTAACCTGTCTAACTTTGCATCTTTTTTACAGTTTATGCCCAGACAAGCCCTCTATGGCCCACTTAACATATGACTGCTCCTGGAGTAGGTTTATGCAGTTACTGTCCTCTCTCCTTACAGTAACTGAATGCTGGATGGGAAAATGCACATGGGCTGCCCATGGCCCACCAGAAGAGTTCGGTGCTCTATGTGTTCCCCTAAAGAACTGTTCCCTGAGGAGCTCTACTTGTGGGCACCTGGTGAAGATTAGCCTGGTGAAGGCAGCACCTGGATGCCAGACAGTGGCATGTCCGGGTGCACATCAAGCAGTATCTGCAGCATAAGCCCTTCAACAACAGCTTCAATAATCTATGCTGCTGTGTAGGAATTATTAATCAGGAGCTTTACTAAATTTAAGATGTATGACATCTATCCATTAGGCAAGTTACCTTGCTGGAGATGGAAACCAGGCAAGTTTGACATGATAGATTCTTGAAAAAAGTCAGCCATTTCTTGTCACTTATTTATTCCCCAGGCACTGACAAATTAATTCTCTAATAATTTGTTCTAGTATTTTTCTGGGCATTGAAGTTAAACTAGCTCATCTCTAGTTGCCTGTATCTTCCTTTTTGCCTCTTTGTGAAGTTAGGTATGATATTTGCCCTTCTTCTGGGGCCTCTCCTCTTCTTTGAAAGCAGGCCAGCTTATAGGAACCAAGTTAATCATCCCATTTTGGCTTAGAGTTACTGTTGTGGCATGAGTGGCATTTGCTTCAGCACTTCTCTGATATTAGCATTTGAGAGCATACAGAAGAAACTGCTTGCTCTCTTCTCCTAGTTAGTATTCAAGGAATGACTGGAGCAGCATAGACAGAGATGTCCAGGCTTAGCAGGATTATAATTAAAAGAGAACAAAGAAACTGAGAACAAAGGTGAAAAATAAAAGGGAGGGGTGAGAAAGAAAAAAAAGACCTGAAGTGTCAAAGAGTAATAAGAAGTGGATCTCTTGATTTAAATCACTGATATGTTTTTAGGTCATTTTTAGCTCAGTCTTACTGTCTCTCCCCCTTTTTTGTCTTAAAAAGAAAAAGGAAGTTTAACTGCATGAAGCTGCTAAAAAATACTAACATTGGGATTTCCTTCTGCCAGGACATCAAGGTATGTTGCATATGCCTGTATATATGTGTAGTTTATAAATAAATAAATAAATATGTATATATACACACTCACCAAAATTGATAGTTGCTTATGGTAGCACTAAGCCTCCAACCTATGTAGAAATAGATTTTACTTGGGATACTGGCTGTAGCTCATGGCAGTGAGTGCACATGAGATCCCAGTGTGCCTGAATTGTAGTTCAGCCGCTGAAAGAAAAATTCATTGCAGCTTAGTGCTGGACAGCTGGTACAACCCTTCTTTGGCAGTAGGTTGTTACAAATCTCCTCTAATATTCTGGTTGGAGCATGGCTGCCGATGTACTCGGCATCAGACCAGAGACCAGAAAAAGCTAGGTTTTTAAGTCCTCATCTCTTATGTAATATAACACTCTGTGATAAGTGATTTGGCACTCTGTGCTTCAGAGGAAGAAAATTATTCTGTAACTGGTGTATTTGTAACCCAAATACGTTCTAGCGAATTCACCACTGAAATTCTGCTTTGTTCTTACACTAAGAACACTAAACTGCTGATTTGGACGGGTTTTGTTTTGATTTTTATTTTTTATTTAATGACCCATTTTCTAGACAAGGTGAAGTAAATAGCGGCTTTCTGTTTTCCAACCTGTTTCATGTGGGTGCAGTAGACAGACTCATTCTTCTAAAACATAGCTTGGTTTTTTTTTTTAATAGTTGTTAAGAATTCTAAGATCTTTGCTATTCTCCTTTTTTTCACTTACAGTACATTGCATTTATTAGTTGAAGGGCACTTGTTCACTATGGTTGAGAAGGAATATGCTGTATATCTTCAAAAATCCCTATTAGAAAAAAAAAAAGGAGTAACCTTCAAAAGATTTTTGGAAGGGGAGAGTAATGTATATAAATTATCCACTTATTCTCTCATCTATGGTCTCCTATTGATTTTTGTTTGCATACAGAAGGGGTTAATTTAGTTATGCCAAGTGTTTCTGTTTTTCTACTTAATGACATCACATATGGTTTTACTGTAAGCAGCATAGAGCACCATCTAAGAGCACCCTCCCAGACTTACTTTTGAGATATGCATCATACATCTTCTAACAAGAGATGCTCAAACAGCTTTGGAGACCTGCATTGCCTGAACTCTGCTCTTGCATTTGCATGATGCTTCTGGCTTATTTGCAGAGACATTTTTATCATGCTAATAACATGCCCTTTTGTGGTTGACAGGGATGAACCCCAACAGAAAGATCAGGAGTGGTTATGGTGAGTGTTTAGGAAAGGTGGCTAATCTGAGATGAGCACAGGAAGGAAAGATGTCATGCCAAAAGTCTATGTGTTTAGGAATAATTTATCTGGTGGATGGAGTAGGACACTAGGCAGAGTTGAATGCAGGTCACAAGTCACAGAAATGAAGCCTCAAACAGCAGCCTCCCGTTGGGGATTTTTGCTAGAGTTTGCAAAAAGAGCTGTTCCTTTCTAGGTAGAGCAGGGCTGTAAAGCAAAAAATGCAAAGGTGGAAGTGTGTCACCTGGCCAGACAAAAGGCAGAGGTTGGAGGTGCTGCTTGCCTGAATCAGAGGAAAATGATGTCTTGTCCAAGCTGTGCTCTGCCTGCACAGCCATGCAGTGAGTGGCCCTTCCCCAGTGGTGGGGGCCCACTGTCCAGGGCAGGGCAACATTTGCGGCCTGAGCAGCATGTTCGCTTGGGTTCCCTCTGCTTCTTGGGGTCCCAGAAAGAGCAATTGTTTTTCCATTCAAATTTCCTGAACCATCTGCATTTCTGCATACTCCTGTCACACGTCCTTTATTACTAAACTGAAGAGCCTGACCTTATTTAACCATTGTCAGTACAGAAGACAATCCATGCCTCTCTACTAGGTGCCCTTTGCACATGTCTAATTCTGCTAAATCCCTCTGGTGGAAAAACAAGGCAGGGAACCGACCTGCAAATCAAAAAGGAAAAGATAAAGGATTGATGGCAGAATGTCACACTATGAGCACAAATATGAATTATGAGAGTATAGCCATAAAGACAAAAAAACCTGAAGGAATGAGGTCTGGTTATTGAATAATGGGGTATTGCCAAAGATTTTCATGTAGCTGGAGCAACTCCTACCCTTGGGGGGAAGCGCTATAGTATCTCCTGGGTGGAGACAGAAAATGGATAAAAATTCTAATGTGGTCTGGTTCACAAAAAAAAGATGAAAGTTGCACATAACACAGAAATACAGTGAAAAGTGGGTGTCATTGAAGGTAAGGAAAGGAGGAATATAATTATGTAACTCCTGGGAGAGAAAAAACAAAACCCCATTATCCTATTGGATGTGTTCAACAGCTGCTAAAATATATACCAGATGATCAGAGATGAGTATATTAGTGTTGCATATGCTTTCAGATGCTGGTTATAGACTAGGGAATTTATAAAAAGGCTGCTCTATTATCAACAAAAAGAAGCTATAATAAAAAAGGCCACAGAACAGAGTGGATAGGCTTTTAAGGAAATTAGGTGCGAATGTATCGGCATATCTGTGTAATGAGTTTGGAATGAGGGGAGAATAAAATAAAGTAACCGAAATCTGGAGCAGATAGAGGATTTGCCAGCATCAAGACATGGTCTGCCCTTTTACATTGTTACGCTCTGCACAGCACCTGTGTCACTAGGCAACATTATCATAGGGCTTCGGGCAAGTTAATTCTCATCATCCTCTTAATTCTCAAAGACATTGCAGAAAGCCTTCAGGCTGTTTGTGAGAACATTTTTACTTTATTAGGAACTTGAACCAGGGGTGGCAGGATTCTCTAAAGTGGTGAATCTCGATATGAGGAATGAGGATACTCCATAGGGATTGCTAAAAGGCAACTCTGAAGTGGAATCAACAGTTTAAAAAAACCACCCATCTATCTAACTATACCAAGCTGAAGGATGCTGGACAAATGCAAAGCCAACATGTCACTGCAAAAATCAGAGTTCTGAAGGCAGAGGAGGATGAAATGAACAAAATAATTTTGCAGGTGATGAAGCATTCATGTGTGGTCTTTGAAGGACATTTTTTTAACACTGAGTGATATAAACATAGTTCTATGTTATCATCTCTTTGATGCATCTGGAAAGCATACACATAGAACTCAACAATTTGTCACATGTATATTTATATTGAAGTAGGCCACAGATTTGTAGGTTACTTAATGTAATAGAAGAAAGCAAAAATGTAGCAAGTGCAGAATTTTATAACAGAGAATTATTACATCAACAAAGAGAATAGTTACTAGTAGAAAATAGGAAGTGTGTGGCATTTATAGGTGAAGACAGGTAACCATCCAAAGTAATTTGAAAAAATACCGATGTGAGGATTGTAATATCTAATATATTTTTCTCAGAGAAAGCTTTTAAATGTGAAAAAACTGATGTCTTTGGGGCAAATTCATATCTAACATAAATTGCTGTACCTCCAATCTTTCAGAAGAACTATGACATTCTATATCAGCTAAAGAATCTGTCTAAAATTGTACTGAAAGTGGCATCTGAAAAGAAAAATAAGACATCCTGGTATTCAAACACACCCAAATCAAAGAACTGTTATGATCAAATATTTAGAAATTTAAACTTGCTGCCAAAGCATAGCTCATTAAAACAGTGAGTAAAAACTGTTTCATAGACACTGTTGTAGGATCTGAAATTGATCTGATTTCCTAATTTTGCACAATTTTTTATTTTTATCACTTTAAGCAAACACCTTCATTAAATTGCATTAAAAATGAAAAAAACCCCACCTTAATTACACATTTTTTTCCAGAAATGTGAAATTATGATAAATGTTATCAGTGACTGAAAAAATATACATATACTCCTGCATAAGCCCCAGTGTCACTGTACTATATTCTGCAACGTTAAAAATCTGGAAAAAGTTTCTGGCAGCATTGCAAAACTATCAAAGATGTTGCAATTTTCACAAAACATTCAGTATTCAAGGAAAAGCCGTTTATCATAGAAAACACATTGTATAACAATGTTACAATCTCTAATTAATACAGGAGATTTTCACTGTGCATTGAATCACAAGTTTGGAATTATCAGAGAGAAAGGTAATTAAGGATAAAGCTGCTGGAGATAAGTAACTCTTTGGCCATCTTCTGGATGACATATGAAAGCATCTAAACACTACTGTGAGCAATTAATCTTCTATAACTCACACAATACGCAGATTAAGAACAGATCTAGTACTGAGCTACACAACACATGCTGAAGTTTTGAACCTGTACATATAGTCAGCATCACATTTCAAGTTTTGCCTTAGTGGGTCTTCCATGGAAGGTTAGTTGTGGAGACAAGCAAAATAATATATGCTGTTAAATTATTTATTAGCACAAGAACTTCACACAGTGGAAGAAATGATTGTTTATTGAAACAAGACCTTCAAGGGACTCTTTAATTATAAAACAGCTTGATATTTTAAAGAAAATGACACAGACAACAGAAAGAACAATTTACTGTGGGTAGCAGGTTGAGTATAGCTTGGGGCCTATTAATCAGTCATGCGTAACAAGTACCCTATAAAGAAATTGCAATAAAGATACAGAAAATACTGCTTCTGCAAGAGGATTCAAGGAAACATTGCTAGGTTTTAAAACTTACTTAACGGTTGCACCATATTACATTAAGAGGAGCAAAGGCAGTATCCATCTCACAAAAATAGATGAATAAAATGAAGACATCAGTTCTCCAGCTTTGGAATCCTCTGATAGCAAAATAATCGCAAGTTCTGAAGAAATTGGAGCATGTTAGCTACATACTGTCACCAGTTGCAGGCATTGGTACTGAGACACCAAGCAAGGCTTTGAAGCAGCTGGTTTTTTTGCTGGGCATCTCCAGTTTGAAAGCCAGAGAGACAGGAACAGAGTATTTTGTCTTGAAGTTTTCTAGAAAGTAAACACAGACCACAGCTCTTATCTTTTAAAAACCATACATCTGTAAAAATGCATAAATGCTTAATAATGGAAAGAGGATGTTTTCGCATCAAATTCGTGCACAGTGATGTAATAAAAGGAAACATGGAGGGGAGCAGAGTTTTCCATGTGTGAGCTACTGCTGTGGATTATCTAAATTGCTGTTAGTGCAGGGCCCAACAAGGTTATTCAGTGGGCTGTGATAAACTCTGGGGTTAGCCCTGCAGAAGCATGAGGTAACACTTTGCTATATTTGGGAGACACCAGAAGAGCTTTCCTTTACCCCAGAGCACTATTCTGAAAAATGAAAATCTTTTGAAAAGCATGATATGTCTGATAATCTTGCCCAAACACAAGACATCGGGCTACTCTTTGACAAAAGGGCAGTAAAATTCAGTGATTCTTCTTTTTTTTTTTTACATGAACAAGAGAAAAAGAACAGTGAGGAGGTATGATGACAAGCATGTTATTGGACAGATGAGATTAGGTGAGGTGACTGGCATGATTCCTCTGAAGATATTCAAGGAATTCAAGAGCTACAAATATTTCAGATGTTTTTCAATCTAGTTTTACAGCATTGATGTTGGTTTGTTTCATCCCTTGAATTGTAGCTTAGCTATGATTATTTTGGTACCTGGTATGTAATTGTGTCTAGTTTGGCTGTGATAACGCTTAGGTTTTCCTGCCCTTCTATCTTCCCACTGGCTGAGTGGCAGGGCAGAAGTTATTTACAGCAGCAGAATTGAGGTCTGGTTCACTTATGATTCCCAGCTAGGTAGACAATATTCCAGTTAGTATCATTAGGGGTATAGCGTTTGGTTGCCAATGTTAACACAAGAGGTTAGATGGTACATTGAAGTGTCTCCACAAAGTATATAGACAACGCTAAAGAGATTTCCCATGTTGCAGCAGGTGGTAATGGATGCAGAGAGCAATGATCTAACATTTTGCAGTGGTAGGATGTATTTCTTCTGGAAATATTTTTTGCTATAGCCATCAATAAGCTGGGCAGCTAGTCTAATATAGTCAACAGTAAGAAATTGGCCACTCAAAGGGCAGTTTGTCCTATCCTAAAATAAATTAGATGAAGTGACTCACACTGACTGCAAAGGAAGGATAGATAATTAGCTTAGAATCAATTCTTGGTTTTTAGTTGTCTGAAGTTAAGCTGGGCTGAATGCCTCAGATATTTTTCTGAAGGGGAACAGAGGCATAGAAAAGCTTCTAACAACAGCTCTCCGTTGATTATCTGCATTCACTGGAAAACAGTGCTAACACGTTGAGCAAGTTGTGAGATTCTGTGGCTTAAGTGTTTAAGTGCTGGCAGGCAAATGCTGAAAATATCATTTCTGCCTGCAGTTACACATCCTTCAATAAATCAAAACAGACTAATGCACACATCAACACGTGTAAAATGTATAATTGTAGGGAGTGATAGCATGCATAGCAAGTTATGTGGCCAAATGTAAAAATAAGTAAATAGTCTTGTTGGTCCCTCCAGACACAATGGTTGGTCCTTTTTCAAGGCCTTACAGAATTTTGGATGTAGAGACCAGACTGCTTGCAGTGGTGCTTACCCTCTGTCAGGCTAAAATTTCAGCCACTCTTGTTTGCAGCATCTACAAATTAGATGCATTTTACCTCATTAATCACTGCTAGGAAATACCACATTTTGTTCACCCTGAACCCAAAATTTGATCCCCATCATTAACTGCCATCTGCTACTTTGTGATAAAGTTATCCTCAGGCTTCCCCTGTCTGAGTCAGGTAAGAATGTCAAAATGGCATTATTAAAATTGGAAAGAGTGTTTTGCCATTAGCATGCCTAGAATAAGAGACTGTACATAAAATTAGGTGGGTTAGGCTGTTTGCAATCTGCAGTTTGGTTTTGTTAGTCAGAGACTGTAGTGACAGACACCCCTGACTTTCAGTCTTTTGCAGACCTGTTGCTGAGGCCAAATCCACGTACAGGACTGCCAGGGAGGGTGATGCTAGGCCTTGTAGTCTGTGACCTAGACAGACAAAATGAACCAAAGAGGCTGGTAGCACTGTGCTGTGTATCCTTGTAGCCTATTATATATGGTGTTATCATTGGTAGTGACAGATCATATGCCACATTGCTTCATTTTAGCCCAAGGAATTTTCTTGACTTCTCTTGCTTGACATAGCAGCAGACCAGCAGCTAAAGTCTAGTAGCAAAACCAAAAGGTTACGTGGTTATTGCTTAATGATGGGTCTTGTTCACTAACCTTCATCCTTGCAGTTATTTGGACTTGTTTCATTGAATTTTGTGATCTAATGCCTACCTACAGCATACCTGGTAATGTTGAGTGATACATACATGGCAAAAGCCTAGCAAAGATTCTCCAGTGAGCAAAAAATTGTAGTATAACATGAAATTGCTGATCATCAGGAGAGAAAAATGTTGACAGGCAACAAAATCAAAATTACCATAAGCCACCCCCAAAGCAGCACCATCAACACTGATCTCCTGGCAGGAACGTGGGGTGCTAACACCACGCCTCAACCCCAAATTCTTTCCCGAGGCATGCATGGCTAGCAGCACCAGGAAACCATGGGTGGTGACCCCTGAATGGCAGGAAACCTCAAACAACAGGGACAGGTATTAGGTAGCATACGCTATATATTACAGTTTTAATTGCATTATTATTTCTTTCTCCTTTAATAGAACAACTTATATTGTTGTATAGATGACATTTTAACTAGGCTAGTAATGTCTTTTGCTTGATTTTAATTGGAGGAACAATAAATTCTTGCATTCTTGGATCCTTGCATGAGGTGGTTTTCTTTTTTTGCCCATAGCAAGTTTTTGAATATAACAACTAGAAGGGCCTCCCTGAGTCCTTCTTTAATGTCTCCTGCTACTGCAAATATATACCATCTCTTTTTAATAAGCTTTCACAATCTCACCTAGAAGTAGTTGGGGTTTATGAGGCTTTTCTGAGCACCTCAGTAAAGAAAGGTTGTATTTTGGCTTTTATAAATGTTTATTTGTAACCATGAGCTGTCTTCTGATAGGAGTGGGATAGACCTTGTCCCTGAAATGCCTGAGTATGTCCACTGAGCATCTGAGGTCTTTCCTCAATTGTCTGAAGTTAGGCATCAACATATGTGGCAGGATCAGGACCCTGGGCAAGGTAAGTGAACATGTGTAGTGAGTCTACCCAGTGCTTTGAGGGTTTAGCATCGATGCTCTCCTGCAGCTATACCTCCTGAGAGTTAACGGAGATTAGATCTCATCTAGATATATAGCTCCAACACACTGAAACTTCCTTAATAAATTTTAGGATAGACTTTAGTGCGGAATTACAGCGTAGGTCTCCAGCTATTAAAAAATGAATTATTGTTACTGATGTAACTCAGCAGCAGAGCACCCTGACAGCAATGGCCTGAGCTAATTCCCCCAAAGATTAGTCTCTGTTCCTGGAAGATAAGTGCTCTTGCCTTGTTTCCTTATGTTGGATTTTTATATAGTACCTTGTGTAGCACTGCACCATTTTCATTTGCATGTACTGTACAGGACTGTATTGACAACATCAGAGAAGGTATTATATCACACCTAATTTGGAAAGACTTGGTGAAGGTTATCTTTGCCTGAAGCAAAGATACTACTAAGCTGAATATAAAGCTGTTTGAGTAATTTCTAATAAATAAAGAATGAAACAATTTTACTTCCCCTCCCCCTCCCTCTGTGCATGAATTGTTTGAGATTTTTTTTAAGAAAAAAGGAACTGTTTAATAATGAAACTAGAATAACGTTGAATACATAAGTTAGTTACAGGTGGCAGATCCGGAGACAGACTTTAGTCTGGTTAGATACTTTAAATACTCAAACTATTAGCTACTATTCTTTGCTGCTAAGTTTCTATTTGCAGGTCGTTTATGAGTGAGAGGTTATAGGTATCTGGCACTCCAGTTTCCAGGTATTTTGACTGGATGCTCAATCACCTGTTGTTATTTTTCCTCCCAAATGGCTAAAGGTGATTCGTAGAATCTCATGTTTTGTACCCTTTACTTTTCAGCTTGAAGATGAAACTTGGTTTATACCAACAAGCTGAAGTGCCCATGGCTCTGATAGCCATTCCCTTTTTATTGTTTGTACTTTTTAGAGCTGACAGAAACAAAACACAAAATGCGCAAGAGGTGAATTTTTTTCAGAAGATGACCTTTTGTTTATGATGATCTTTGTAACACTCAGGTACCTGTTTACAGGAAGATAAATATAAGAGTTTCAAAGAGAGAAAATGTCTATGGAGAATATTTGCTAAAGTCCTCAAGAATATACTATGTTTGCAGAAATTCAGTGATAGATAGGAGTAGGCTGTAACATTCTTGTTTTTATGGTAAGTCTTTTCTTTATCTTTTCATTATGCCATTTTACCATCAATGATGATGTGGTCACCTGAGTCTTTGGTGTCCTGGCGAGTGACAGCTGTGGGCTGACTGTTCAGCCAGTTCTTTTTCAGGCTGATCTGGGTGGCATTGAACCTGCAAGGCAACATGTTCCCTTTCCAGAGTTCAGTTCCCCGGAAACATTTTAGATACTCTGAGTTTATTTTTGAGGAAAAAACAATTTAAAAAAAAAAAGAGAGAGAGAGAGAGAAAAGGAGAAAAAGAGAGAGAGAAAGGGAGAAGCTTATCTCTGCTCATGATTTTGTCAAGTTTGTTCAGATGTAACAACCTCATTGATAGCAAGTTGCTGTAATTTACTTGAGGAAAAACAGGAAGATAACTGCCTTCAAAGAAGTAGGTAAATATATTTTCATGACATCTTCCCATTCTAGTAGTCTCACCTTTGTTTCATTAGTGGCAGTTTCACAGCAGTCTTTCCTCCTTTATGTTGTTCTCTTTTTTTCTTTTTTTAAAAAAGCAAATTTAAAATTGCTAATTGCACCTATCCTTGGATGTGTGTGGTATATTTCATAAAGATGAGATAGATTTAATTAACATAACATGCAGACAAAGCTCATAATGTTTGAGCCCCCCACACACAGGGGATGCATGCTAAAACTTCTGGCATTTTTTTAATAAACAGAAAGGCAAATCATTTGTGCAGAGCTGATGTCAAAAGAGAAGGCCTTAATGCACAATTTAATTGAACATTTGTTCTTAACTTTACTCAGGGACATTTGACATGAAAATTCTTACCATATTTGGCAGGAAGTCCCACTGATTTCACAGATAAAACCAGTTGCGTGTATCCAGAACTAGATGGTTTAGGGAGACAGTGGAAGATGATTGCATATTGTACAATCTCCCAGGCTCTCAGGGGCAATTAGAAATGCAAACCTGTTACCCTGGCAACTGCAAAATTTGACAGGACTTGAAACCTCTGATCTCTTTGGATAAGGCAGCAGCATTTATCAGTTTTCCTCGTTCACCTTACTATAGTTGTGATGTTGAATTGCATCAGATAGATAGCCTCTTCTCTGCTGAAAAGACCTTGTGTGACTACAGAGCTAATACATAACAGCAATTGTACAGAATAGAGGTTCCAAAATTTCACTCCATGGACCACTGGTAAACTGTCGAGTGCCAACTGGCTGCAAGATGGCGGTTCACTCCCTGTGTTTCCAGCTGTTAATATTTCACCAAAAGGCAGCTAAACACATTATATGTTCTCCTAATACCTCCAGAGAAAAATAAAATCAATGGCAAACATCTGAACTGCTACTACCAAGCTTGTTCTCTCATAGGTTGTCTCTTCCATATCCTCTCTTTTGTTGTGGTCACATACTCTCAATTTTGTTGAATTTGGAGGCTTGGCTGCACTTGACCACAATAAAGTAATCCTTGCATAGCTGCATATTTTTGTTGTAACATTGGAAGTGGGGAATTCTGCCTTGGATGGAGCTGGAATCTCTCTGGAGTTCAGCACTGCTGAATTAATACCAAAGAATCCAGTTTAGTTGTGGTGTCTTTATTGTTTCTTTAGGTTTATGACAAGTTTAGAGACAGCAGAAAAAAGAGGCCCTAAAATAATTTCTGAGGACTGGAGAGAAATAAAGGTGATAAGTAGCATGTAAAGATGACTGACAACAAATTTAGTTACCATGTAG
Source organism: Fregata magnificens (assembly GCA_013389945.1). Lineage (NCBI taxonomy): Eukaryota > Metazoa > Chordata > Aves > Suliformes > Fregatidae > Fregata > Fregata magnificens. The sequence goes on from WAAD01003257.1 coordinate 21,023, forward strand.
AAATAATTTAATGGGGGAAAAGCACAGCAAGCTTTTGCCAAGAAAAGAGATAACAGGAACTAACTGCTAGTTAAACACAGAGAAATTAGGAGTAAAATAAAAATTTTTAAACCATAAGACAAACACTGTGTGTAGGGAAGCTCTAGATTCCCTGTCTTTTTGAGCTGTTCAAGGAAAGACTGAATTTCTTATTTTGTGGTTGGTTGACATCATTAGTTATTTGAGTCAATACAGGAGTGATATTACAGGGGTTTTCTTGTAAAAAGATCTGACAAGGTGAATTTATATTCAAAACCTTAGTATGAAATGTACTTCACTCTTCCTCTGGGAAAAAAAAATATTCCCAGTTAATACTCAACATCACCATAATATTTTTATACGGTTGATTGGCCTGCTTTAGAGGGTCTTGTATAATTTTATGAGGCTGATATGGAAGAGTTCACTGAAAAGAATTGAAATATTGAAGTTTTTTGCATATCTCTGAGCTTGAAAAGGGCCTGTGTTCTCTTTGCTTCCTTGAAGTGGGTCCTGTATTGGGAAGCAGTTTCTTAAACTTCGGCTAACCTCTGAGTATCCTGGGTGAGATTTGAGAAATGTCAGAATCATTCACCACCACTTAACTAGAGTCTATCTCAGAATGTTAGTCTTGGCTTACCCTCCAATAACTATTAGAAACTCAGCCAGCCATAAAACTCTTATTCTCCTAATTAGTGTTTTGGATTCTACTCATCCTCTTTTCCTTTCAACTTTCAGCAAATTTGGCATTTGTGCCCAGCACTGGTTCATAGCCTTAGGAGTAAATCCCTCTATGCAGGGAACTTCCTTATTGCCTAATTTTCTCCCCCTTATGGGGAAAGAATCGCCTCCAAACTAAGGTGCTAATTACATCATTGGCTCTGCGGTACAGCTGCTGACTTCACTTACTCTTCTTAATAACTAGCGCTAATTAATGACTTGACTGCTATTAAGCTCTGGCTGACATTAAGTGGCAAACTCAGTGAAATGGCTCCACATGCCCGCAGCTACCTAAACCCCTGTAATCTTAAAACTAAATTATACTTTTATCTTCAGAAAGAAGTTTCATGTAATGACGTTTGCTTTTCTTGCAGATGTCAGTGAAAGCACTGAAGGATTTCATCCCAGCTTGCATCATGGTTTCATTTACTCTTTAGAAAAAATACAATTTGGGAATTTAATCTAGTAGCTTTTGCCAGAAGTGCTAAGCTTGCTTGTATATAGATTCAGAGAGGG
>WAAD01003258.1:0-11759 GCA_013389945.1 Fregata magnificens
AGATAGCTTATATCATAGCCAAAAAAATCAGATTTTTTGCAAATATAAGCTATTAATTGAAATGTCTGCCATGCAATACTGCATACAGGAAATTTTGTGAAAATGTTCCACAAATATTTGTTTCACAAATGTTGCCAGAATGAAACTGGAAATTGAGTATAGATTGCATTATATTTTAAGCTGTCTTGAGGAAGTCTTCATGTTTTGAAGTCTAGCATTTTGAAATGAATAATCTGGCATAACTTGAGCTGATAAGTATTATGTATCGTTTATAGCAGTCTTAAATAATTTAATTGCACTTTTTATATCAACTTCTGTTTTTTAGTATTCCGCCCAATTTCAGCTAAAGCTAGGCTCCTTATGAATCCTCGATCTGATGTTGACTTTTCATCACCGAAAATGGATTTAGATGTGAATTTACAGGATATAACTGTTGAACTCAATAAGCCACAGGTATAAACTATTTTTCTGAAGTTATATGTAATGTGGTAAAAAAGTTAGTTTGCAAGAATAATGAGAAAAGCAGTCTGAAATTTTATAATAAACATAAAGAATTGATTCACTTCTTAGTCTTGTTTTTCTTTATAAATTATTTTCTTTTTAAAGAGAAGCTTTATTCATGTTGTTCTCGAAAGACAATAACACTCAGTTTGAAAATTTTTTTTTTGTTTTGGTTTTTTTTAGTACTTCAGTGTTATGGAGCTTCTTGAGTCTATTGATATGATGACTCGAAATCTGCCATATAGGAAGTACAGACCTGATGTTCCGTTGCATGACAATGCCAAGACATGGTAGGCCACCTCAGACTTCGAAAATAATTTGTTATTCATTTGGAATAATTACTAAGGGATTGTTTCTTAAGGAGTTTGGAACTCATTTCCCTCAAACAAAGTCTTCTCTTTTGTTTTTGTTTGTTTTTCTTAAGTTAGGAGTATTAAAAAAACATTAGTGAGGACCTCAAACCAAAGGTGAGGAGACAGTATTTGAAAGCCTGCATTTGCTGTCTTAAAAGACCATTATCAGAAGCTTAAGTCTGATAGTATTTTAATACCCTAATGCTGTTTTATTGAAGGAGACCCCATTATATGTTAGGTACTATTACAAGAACATAGCTATTATCTAAAAATAGGCAAACCTCTTCAACACAGATGGCAGAGATTTGATTTCTTTTCAGAAGATTCCTTACAAATATGTTTTGATTATTGCCACACACATATATATATTTGTGGTCACATTTTGTACAAGGTTACTTTTTAATTTTAGGAAATAGCAACCTGTCAACTTTGTGTGGAAAAAAATAGAATCCTTAGGTTCCTCTGCTGATCAGAAGTGTGATATTAGACAAGGGATTTCACTCTTTCACAACTTGAAGTTGTGTTTATTGGGAGTCTGCATAGCTCTAGGTATTTTTTCAATATACCAAAAGAAGTGTAAACTACACTTCATTTGTCTTTGCTTTTAGGTGGAAATACGTTATTTATGGCATCCTTGAAGTAAATGTTCAACCTAAGCTCCAAATGTGGTCATGGGAACATATTTGGCACCATAGGAAACAAGTGAAGAGCTATAAAGAGATGTATAAAACAAAGATAACATCGAAAAAACCTAATGAAGAAATCTTAAAACTGTTGGAGGTTAGCCATTTTCCATTAAAGGCTTAAATATTGTTCATCTTGCTATTTTCTTGAACTTAAATGTTTACATGTTCCTAAGTCAGTACTAAGTTAAAATAAAATTTTCAGTGGCCAGACTTGCAACTTCATCAGTACCTTTCTCTGTGAGTAGTATTAACAAACGTATTAGATAGTTTTTAAAATTAGTAACTGCAGTGAAGAAAAACTTAAACTGATGTGCTTTTCTTTTCAAGGTTTATTTTAAGTTTTCAGCTTGGGCAAATTAACTTGGGTTGCACTGAAAGAGTTGTTTACTGTCATTTGCTGTAAAACTGAGCCATGAAATCTAACCAAATGAAATTGTCAAAAAATGATTTCTCACCTCCTTTCTAGGAATTCGAAAAGGCCTTGGATATTTTTAACATCACTCTAGCAAGGCAACAAGCAGAAGTTGAGGTAAAATTTCATCGTTTGAGTGAGTCTAAGAATAACTGTGACATGAGGTTGTGGAGATTTTAGGGAGATGCATCTTAGTTCTAGTGATTGAATTGTGTATCATACAGTCCTACTTTCCTTGTATTTCACATTTGTTATTATAAGGCATAGTTAGTTTCAGCTTGTAATTAAGGAAAAATTAAATAGCTCCATGTACTGCTGCTTCAGAATAACTGATCTGGGATAAGTTTCTTTCCGCTTTTGGTGAGGAAGATCTACTGTGGAAAATATGGTCAACGGATGATAGGATAAGTCAAGTTGGAAGCGATTATACCCAAAGCTCCAGGCTTCCTCCCAGTGCCCCTGTCCCCCCTCCCCGCAACAGCCAGACTATTAGTTTATTCCTTTCCTTCCTGATACTCTATTATATAGGCTGAACACCTGTATATGTAGTATGTTGAGCTTTTGTTACTATTTGCAAATGGTATTTGGAATACAAGAAATGCAGAATACATTTAAGTAGATAATCACAGTTCGGCAAGATAATGTCACTTGAGTAGTTACACGTAATTTGTTAGCCTTTTTTTTGCCAGGTTAGAGTACTACTCAGTTTTCAGTGTAGTGTCTAAGCATCATTCCAGGAGACTGAAGTGAAATCTGTATAGGTTTTCTGAAATCTGTGGTCTTTCTCCATTAATAATCAATGTGACTAAAAGTAAGCAGAATATGAGGTTTAGAATCTGAAATAATGCATTGGTAATTAAACTTCATGAATGTCAATCATTTCTTACGGCAATGCTTGAAAGAAATTTGATTTTTTTTTTTTGGTGTGTGGAGCATATTCAGTATGTGTTGTGGTTTAAACCCAGCTGGCAACTAAACACCGCGCAGCCGCTTGCTCGCTCCGCCCCCGGTGGGATGGGGGAGAGAATCGGAAGAGTAAAAGTGAGAAAACTCATGGGTTGAGATAAAGACAGTTTAATAGGTAAAGCAAAAGCTGCACACACAAGCAAAGCAAAACAAGGAATTCATTCGCTACTTCCCATCGGCAGGCAGGTGTTCAGCCATCTCCAGGAAAGCAGGGCTCCATCATGCGTAACGGTTACTTGGGAAGACTAAACGCCACCACTCCAAATGTCCCACCCCTCCTTCTTCTTCCCCCAGCTTTATATACTGAGCATGATGTCATATGGTATGGAATAGCCCTTTGGCCAGTTTGGATCAACAGTTTTAGCTGTGTCCCTTCCCCTTCCAGCTTCTTGTGCACCTGGCAGAGCATGGGAGGCTAAAAAAGTCCTTGACTAGTGTAAGCACTACTTAGCAACAACTAAAACATCTCTGTATTGCTGTTTTCAGCACAAATCCAAAACATAGCCCCATACTAGCTACTATAAAGAGAATTAACTCTATCCCAGCCAAAACCAGCACAGTATGGTATGAGCGCAGTTGCTGCAGTGATAGATATGGTGCTTCTAAACCGAAACTCTGAACAGGAATCCATAGATGTGATTTTTTCCTTCTAGTTGTCGGTACGTACACCCACATTTGGATGCTTGTATGATCATTAGTCAGACTTTTACAGAACCAGAAGATACATTCACGTCCCTCCCCTTCAGTTGTTTGGCTGAATTGGCATGCTTTTCACAAGAAGGATTTTTTTGTTTTGTTTTAGTTCTTATTTAATTTTGGCATGTTTTTATCTTGTACCTTATAGTTTCTTTTGGTTTTATCTTTTTCCTCCTACTTTTTCAAGGTGAGGGAGATCCCAAAGAATTTCCTGTCTACTTTTTTTCTTCTTTTCCCCAGTGTGACCATGCTGCTTACAAAAGGTTATGTCATATTGCATTCCTGACCACTTTCCAGTCCTGAGTTTTAAGACAGGTTTCTGTAGTGCTTAGAAGTAGGTTACAAGCAAGTGAATTTTCATTGGTTTGGACTTTAAGCCTTGCTTTTGAAAAGTGTTAAAAAAATCATCTTGAAAGATCTGCTAGCTAACTCTCTGAATTTATTTTGAAGCATTTTCATGCAGTCACAGTGATTCTAAACTGTATTCTACCACCATCTATCTGTCAGAGCCCATCTGTCTTGTTATCAGGTCATACCTCTGAAAAAAGTCTCAAAGGAATTGTAAGAGGCAAATATACTACTGGCTTGGTATCCTGACAGCCTTAAACCTACTAGGAATTTAAAGGAGCACGCTTTAGATGTGGGCTGAGTAAAGCCAGATAAAGGACCCTATCGTTTATAAGCTTTTTTGTTTTTCAAAAACATACCTGAGAGTTGAATTTCAAGGGCTTACTTTTCTCTGGACCTTGAAATCAAGTTCCCCAAAACTCATGTTGGTGAGCACCGTACCATCTGATTTTCTGGGAACTTTGTAGCAAGAACTTTATATTCCAAACCTTAGGCCAGTTTTTTTAATCTTTATCACTAGTGCCCTAAGTACTAAACACCAGCTTCAGTGAGCCAAGCATCAAGTCTGTGTATCAGATAGCTTCAGAAATTTTGTGCTTTCAATCTAGAGAAGACTTTATAGATGATTCATGTAAATCAGAGTACAGGATGATGCTCTTGGTTCTCCCTTTCTTTTAATCCAAATAGTTTACCTTGCTGAGTAATCTTTCCACAGACTATGACTGTATTCATTACTAAACCATTGTAAATGGAGGATGGGGAAAGCTCAACAGGATTTCTTCAGGAAATTTCTTTAGTTCCCATACTGCACAAATGTTTTCTTCATCCTTGCAGAAGTACAGTTCCTCTCCCTTCTGTCTGTAGCATTTCTTACGTTGGACTCTGGTGCCAGCTGCTGCCTCAGACATGTTGAGAATCATAGCTTTAAGCATCACTTCTTTTTCTCCATGGCAGTTGTCCTTCAATACCAACTCCTTGGTGTCCTAGAAACCTCTAATTTCAGAGGTTTAACAGCCCTTTTTTCTAAGGCTCTGTCCATTCTTTCCTTGGACCGCTTGCTTTGTAACATCTGTGTGATGACTTGGTATGCTTTATAAGGAGGACTTTGGAGGCTTTTGATCAAACTTTTTGAGGCCTTGTGTTGTTTAGCTGACATTCAGCATCATCTCTCTGAAGTGAATCAGTATTATAATTTCAGAAGCCTTTATGTTTTTGTGGTGAGTTCTACCTTCCATTGGCCTGTAGGTGGATAGATGTAACAAGTCCCTAAGAAGTTCTGATTTATAGCCAGCTGTTTTCCTTGATTGCGTTGCAGAGAGATCTTGGGTTTTTTGAATGCTGGGAAGGGATCCCTGTTTCACTGCTTTGGGTATCACATTCACTAGAGCATCTCTAAATTCAGGGCTTATCTGCAAGTGTTTGCATCTTTTTGAATCATATTAGTCATGAAGAAAACCAGTTAGTTTGTGTGGTCCACTACAGCTTTGAGAACTCCTCTGTCTCTTAGATCGCTTGATGGTCGTTTGTCGTCCCTTATGCCAAACTTTCAGTGGTCAAGTCTGGATGTAGTTTGCACTTTCTGTGAGGACCCAGTATTGGAATCATCACTGGCATCAGACAGGACATTCCCTAGTTGTTGAAATAATGAATGTGGGAGAAGGGAGGGCTTCCTTACTGTTACAGCTATATGTATCAGATCCAGGAATAGTTTTTCTATATTCCTTAGAGTAAATATTCTATTACAAGGGGAATGATTTTTTTTTTATATTATTGCTTTGGACATCTATCTTGCAATGAAACATATAGGGATCATTTAAAATTTGGCCTGTGCTGGCTATTTAATTGTTTACATATATATTTGTAATGATTCCTTATAAGTGCATTGTTGTAATGTAGAGCACTATATAATGTTGTGGAATTGGTTTTTTTTGGTGGTGAGAGCTAGAGAGAAAATCTGCTATGTGAGAAACATTTATTGACTTAAAATCAGCTACCTTTTTCTTGCTCTTTCTGTTCATAAAGGTGGTTGATTTTGTGCAAGTGAGAACTGGTCTGATGATGCACTGTGTACTTGGAAAAGTTATTAGAAGAAAAACTAAAAAATAACATTTTGCCTGTTCCGTGGTTGTCTAATGATGTTTTAATGTGTTAGAGCATGTCTTGGGTCTATATTTTTTCTTAGGAAAAGGAAGAAAGCAGCATGAAGAAAATCACTTGTTTGAGTATTTTTTAAATTTCAGGCAACTAAGGCTGGATTAAAAATCTACAGACCAGGAGTAAAACAGGATGATGAAAATTCTGGTGGCTGGTTTAGTTGGATATGGAGCTGGTCAGGTGAAAAAAAGGATGAACAAAAACAAGAAGTAAAGGGTTCAAGTATGTTCATTTATTGGTATTTTTTTCTATTATTAAAAAGGACTTCTTAGAATAAGAGGTCCCTAACAATGGAACTTTGGATTTGTTTAATATTTGGGCTATCGGATTATTGATGTTTACATTTTCTCTTAGCCTTTTTTTGCTGATCAAGTTGTTAAGTGTATGTGACAGAGGTATCTTACAGTTCTCTCCATAGGTCTTTCTGAACTGTCTTCAATTTGTGCTTTCTCCTGCCGCAGTTTTCACATTTGTCTGCATGGTGTACTGTGTATGGAGATTTGAAGAAAGTGCTAGAAAACAGTAGCAGTTAATGGAATGTAAACAATTTTACTTCCATTCATTTTATAATTTGGTTATTTCATGCAGTGTATTAGAGTTTGATTCACTTAAGTACAGGGCATCTAGTAAAGGTTGTGGAACACGGAAAGTAAATCAAAAAGGTTGCTTCTATTAGCAAGCTAGGAAATAGAGTAGGTCAGAATAAAAGTATAACTGCATTTTAAAGCATGCTTTAGGAGACTCACGACTTGGCTTTAAACCTCAGGGTTTTTGCTTCTACTAACTCAGGACAATGTTGATAGTATCTACTGTACGTTATAGAGCTACCAAGCACTGGAAAGTGTATAACAGTATTTGCGTTTTACAGATACCTGTATTGAGTTTAACTAACCTCTTGCAACATGGCAGGTCTTGAAGAGCTGATGACACGTGAAGAGAAGGCTAAACTTTATGCAGCAATTGGATATAGTGAAACAGCTGTGGATCCAACCCTTCCAAAATCAGTAAGTCATAACTGACTATGATAGCAAACAATTGGTAGCTTTATCTACTCACAAAAATCCAAAGATGATAGGAAATCACTTTTAAAATTACTTGAAGCTCTGTCTCTATATTTGAATACTGTTAGGGCACTTTTAAGTTACTGCATGCTGGCTTTGTGCAGAACAGAGCATCATTAGATGTAATTTCAGGAGAGTGGTTATAGAGCTTACTTTGGATATTCTGAAAAAGTTCAGAATGAAATTTTGCTTGCTCAAGCTAAAATAAAATCATATAAGTAGTGTATTGTTGTTTAAGTTACGAAATGCTTCATACATCCTCTTACAATATTCAGAAACTTTTAAAGAAAGTGCACTAAGTGATTCACTGGAATCTTAAATATGAGTGATAGCAGATGAGGTAGAGTAGGTGAGTATATGAGGAAGTGATTGAAGGACTGTAATGGGGAAGAACAATATTTTTGAACCATTCAGAAATAGTCTGATAAGTCATCTTTATGTGAGATACCATGCCTGGTACAGTGCACTGCCTTCCAGCTCTACATCAGAGACCCTTTATCTCAAAATGTGGTGTAGAGACATCAAAGATGTATGTTTGTAAGCCTAGTGTACTCTTACTCTAACCCTGCCTTTTTGTAATAACTATTTGGGAATGACTTTTACACCAGCTGTGATATAAGCTATTTATAGCACTGGAAACATAGTATCAGACTGGTATTTGTGGTTTTCATCTCTTTATAAACTGTCTGGAAATGTATATTAAGATATTTTATAATCCACTGTTGTTGTTTTCCTACATATCTAGTATGAAGCCATGAAGTTATCTGTGAAGTTATTAAGCATGTCTATATCAATAAGAGAAAACAAGCAAACTCCTGAGCTGGTAGAATTTGCGTTAACTGGCTTGAGTACAGTATTTACCCAACGACCAGGTGCACAAGCAATAAGGTGAACTTTCTCTGTCAAACTGTTTTTGTTCCTCATGAAATGTTGAAATGTTTCACTGTCATTTCATTTCATGAAATGTTTCACTGTCATTTCTTGTGCAGTTTGGGAGCAGAATCATCCTGCAACCGATGGACAAAGTGAATGGATACTGTTTCCATGATTAAGTTCTCTCCATCTTCAGAATTTTTTGTGCCAATACAGACTTTCTCCTTTTTTTTCAGTTTATCATTGTTACAGACAAGCAATCCAGTTACTAACTTGTTTCTTGCTTTGAAAAGTGACTGTTACTCCTTTTGAAACTTAATCTGAGCAAGGTGATCTCGTAACCGCTTGTGTAGGCATTTGACTGAAAAGTTCTTGAGTTTTCAGTTGAGGTTTTAGATTTGCAGAAGAAAGCTGTAACTGATGATTTTGGTTTGCTTTTGTGCTCTCACAGTAGCTGATGAAGAGCAACGATACGAAATATTTTATTTTCATTTCAAATGTAATGACTTAAAAAATTCTGGGGGAAGGTAGCCTTCCTGTTTTAAACCTTGTCCTCTCTACTTTGGGGCATATCAGTATAATCTATGTATGATATTAAGATATTATCATCTTGCTGAGTTTTATGCATAATTTTTTTTAAGTTTTGCATGCAACTTTTCTGTTTGTTCCCCTGTGCATCTAAATAGCCCTAATAATTCTATCATACTGAGGAAAAAGGGAAGAAAATGTTATATTTTTACAGTGAAACACTTTCCTTTGAGTGTTGGGAAATAAAGATCTTCAACTGAGAGCTGTTAAAGAGGTGGAGAGGGTATTGGGGAAAAAAAAAATCCAACACCTAAAAAATACTTCCGCAGAGTAATGAGGCTATTAATCTTGTGCTCCTCTTGTGGTGTTTCTTTTATTTCTCTGCACTGGAACCCTTCCCTCTCTGCTGTATCTCTGTTCCCGAGTGTAAACTGTGCCATCTAATTCCTGAGCTCATACTACAGAATTGCCATTTGCATGTCTCTTCCCTGCCCTGACACCTGTCCTCATGAAAAGTGTGTGAAGTGAATAACTTGGACCCCCTTTCTTATTTACTCAAAATAGACGCAAAAGGTAATTAAATGGAAAACAGTTAACACATGGATATATGTGTTATATCCTTACACTAAGCTATTTATATCTGTGGTAGGGTAGAGATATGTTGTTGTTTTGTTGTTGTTTTGTTTGGGTTTTGGTTTTGGTTGGTTGGTTTTTTTCTTTCAGCTCATTCCTTATATTCTTAGCATCTAATTGTACCTAGCCAAATGGATATTACATCTGAACATGCTGTTTACCTTTCTTTACAGATTTGAAACAAAAATTACCTCACTTGAAGTTACAGGGATGTCCCGAGAAAAGAGTACACCCTGTCTCCTATCTTCTCGAACGGTCTATTCAGACAAGAGTACCTCACTCTTAAGCATAATGTTTGAAACTAATCCTTTGGATGAGAAAGCAGATCAGAGGCTTAGAATAGAATCACAGCCACTGGAAATAGTATATGATGCAGTAAGTAAATATTTGAATAAGTTACAAATCATGAAAAATCTTACTTAATAGTAAATTTGCCATGTATTATTTTGCTTTATTTTAACAGATGACAATAAATAGCTTAGTGGATTTCTTCAGGCCTCCGAAAGATGTACATTTAGAGCAATTGACATCAGCAACTCTGATGAAGCTTGAGGAGTTCCGTGAAAAAACATCAACAGGCAAGTGCTGCATACTCTTCTGATTGCACACTCAGACAAATTTTAGATTCTAGGAGTATGAAAATATTACATCTTTCCATATGGACGTGCATGGGTCCAAGTCATAGCTTTCTGACGCAACACCTAAATAAGTTGAATCTTCAGTGTCATTACAAAGCATTTGTTCTAGGCATTGGACAATTTTATGTCTGCATCTTTTTAACCTGAAACTTTCTTTGTAAAATATGCTCCACACCCTGAGGTAGTATGTCAGTATTTATTCTGTTGCACTCTATGCAGAGTTAAAAACAGTTTGTTACTTCCAACTTTTCTGTTTTGTTCATCTGAGTACCTAAATGGCCTTAATCGTTTCATACTGTTTAAAAACTGATACTGAGATATTGGTTCTCTAACGAAACCCCTAAATCCTTTCTGGAGTTGTCGCTTTTCAGGACGCTATCTGCCTTTTTGTACGTGTTTTCCACTTTCTTAATTCCTGCATGAATGTTGATTTTGATCTGGACTGACTCAGATCAAGTCATATATACTGTATTTATCTGTCTTCCAGTTACTCAGCATTAAAGCCGTTCCTCTAATTTTAATTTCATCCTAGCATTTTATCTCAAGAGATCTTATATTTTGACACATGAATAAAAATGGTGAATACTTTTAAGAGTAACACTGAGATCTGTGGAATTAACCTGTTCCACTAAGGATGTCTGAGGCTTTCTAGATCAGAGGTGTGTCCAGCGCAGTGTGCTGTCTCTGACTGGATGGGAGAGGATGCTAAGGGGAGATTTCCTATATAAATTCTTTCTAAAAGGGAAAAAAAAAAGCAATGAATTTTTTTTAACTTCATTTAAATTTGTAACCTATTAACATTTAAACTGTACATTTAAAAAATCTGAAAAATCTTAAACTGAAGCCTAATGTATATTTAATCGATTGCTCTTATGAAGCTAGTATCGGGAATGAAATCAGGCATCAATTATATTTCTATTCATTAGTTCTTCTTTGACTGAACTGTTTAATCAAGGACTAATATCAGATTAACCAGTCAAAGTTAGGTGGACTGACTTGTATGTCTTTTCTATCAGAAACTTGTCCAGCAATACTGAATACATTGATACCACAGTTCATTCCTGAGATTAATTTTATAAAAATTTGCTTAGATTCAATATGCTTGGTTCTCTGCTCATTACCACTGGGTACTCTGGTTCTGATCATGATTCATTTTTTTGTGGAAATATGAAATCGTGCTATGTGTCTATTATAATTTAAGCATAGCATTACTTTAGAGGTATATCCAATGACTCTTACCTTCACAAGAATGCTGAGTTGCCCATAGTAATCTAAAAGTTTGTTCCACTCACAAATGAGAAGCCTGATGGAAATTTCTAAAAATATTCTGTGCATTGCTTTTCAAATCTTGTCTGAGACTTACAGTGTTACCAGGAGAAGAAGATTTGATCTGGAGAATATTCTGTTGCAGGGGACTATGCTAATCTCAGAGGCAGAATTAAAAAAATTGAATCATATCAATATAATTAATACTTTCAGACTTGCAGTCCTTCTTAGGAAAGAATTCTTAAGACTTTTCTTTCAAGTAGTAGAAGATAGCTGGAAAATATTGGGGGAACTGTGATCTGCAGAAGTGAAGGAAGTTGCTACACTAAAATAGTTACGATTTTCAGCACCGCTAAAAGACATTACAAAAGCTTAGTTTCCCAGAGTTCAATTTATGAACTCAACTACATTCTCTTCCCAAATGAAGGAAAAAAGAAAGTCTTTTCTTGAACTTTCTACATCACTCAAATACAGTTATGCATTGAAAACTGAAAAAATCTTGATCTTTTTCTTAATCCAAGTTATTTTATCTTGCAAATCCTGAAATGTGGTTGCAACCCAGTTCTTCATTGACTAATCTGGCTCTCGTGTGCCAGGACAACCTTTGATAAGCCACCGAGGCGAAGGGCTCTGGAGTGGAGGAT
>WAAD01003264.1:0-11611 GCA_013389945.1 Fregata magnificens
AAAAAGAAAAATAGTTTTTTCTGGGATTGAAATTCAGCAGCTCTATGCAACATTGTAGCCTAACATAGCTGAACTTTAATACTGTTATTTAGGTGAAAGAGGGAGATTACTTTAAATTAATTTCCAACTTTAAATGTCTGCAGAGCTATGACCATCTCTCTTTGTAAAGTTTCTTAAAGCTTAGGAATTTCACTCAAATCCCTGAAGGCCATACAGGTTGAATAGTAATTTTTTAAGAACTTGGTTACTGTATATGTTAGTCATTGCCTTTATCATCTTTGTTTCTGCATTTTTCACCTATAAAATGAGGAAAATATGTGTTTATCATTTCACAAGAATGTCTTGAAAGTAATTGTGGCGTGATGTTTGAAGTCTTTTGGAGGGGTGTGGGTCAGACTCAAAGGAATTCTGATATTAACAGAACAAATTCACTTTACTGTGCAAACAGGCTGGGATTATTTTTAATTCAGACTAGAAACCTACTCCTAAAGTCTTCTGGTCTGTTTGAAAGGAATAATGCACAGTTCAAACAAGGAGTGGCATTTACTTTCTGTTTTGTTATATAGTAAGTCCTGTGTTTTAAAATACAGCTAAGATTAATAAAATGTTGCATGTTGTGGTTTTTTTATAAATAGTCAATTATTTTAAGATTTTATAGTTTTCTGTCATTTTTCCTTTTTTTCCTTTTTTTCCTTTTTTTTCCTTTTCTTCCCTTTCCTTTTCCTCTTTCCTTTTCCTCTTTCCTTTTCCTCTTTCCCTTTCCCTTTCCCTTTTCTTCTTTTCTTCTTTTCTTCTGTATCCCTACAGGCATTATGTTCCTTGAGTATGATCAAAGACAGTCTGGGGGAACAGGGGAATACAGTCTAGTTGACAGAAACCGCAAAGTAGGAATGTAAGAGTCTTTGACTCCTTACACATATTTACTTTGCTGTTATAAATTGTCAACCCTTGTAGCATGTGCTCAGCCTAATATAAAAGATGCATGGTAACAAATTAACAAAGATTCAGCAGTGGTTATGCCCTCCTATGTCCTGTGTTTTTTAACTGTAACATGAGTATAGGTACTCAGAATGTTCAGACTAGCGTACTTTTGTCATGATTATCTACTTGTGTAACAAAGTTAGTTTTAAAATCTTTCTCCAAAATTATTTATTTTATGCAGGCATTTTTTTGAGGACTGTTATGAAGAAGAGTAATGATTTTCTTTCACAGTGATCCCCAAACCCTTTAACAGCTTCTCAGACTAATTCAGTATCTGTAAATGTTAACCAGAACATCAATGAAACACAGTCACTTCTGAAAAGAAATGCAGCAGTTCACACATCTTTCTTAGATAGGAACTGGATATGTTAAGTCAGCTGAAATCATACAAGTGTGCCAAAAAGAAATTTTAATGTCTAAAAAGCTGATCACTTTAGAATGTAATCATTGTCATAAGTATCTTATGGTGGTGTCTTTCTTTGTGGGGTGTGTGTGGGGGAGTGTGTGGGTGTGTGGATGTGCATATGTAAATAAAACACAATCAGCATTTTCACTGCTCAGCTTTATGGGTCACCATTGAATCATCTCTTTCCCAGCCACATCCCTGGTTTTAAGTGCAGAGAGGGCAGTTGCATTTAATATAACTTTCAACAGAACTGCTATAATTGACTCCAGCTGAGAATCTGTCCGACTGTTTTCTCATTTTAGTATTGTCTTCACATTTAAGAAGGTTTTAAAATAAGACTGCTAGAAACACAAGCATGAAACCTGCAGAAACTTAGTTTTAATAATATTAAGTGATGACTTCCTATGATTTCTGTTGTCTGGTTGTTAAGTTGTTTTTGGTGGTGGTGGTAGTGTTGCTGGTATTTCTTTTTAACAATAGTGGATTCTTAGCAGTTTTAGAGGTATTCGTCCTCTAGTGCACTAGATCTCTCATGAAGAGCTCCCCTCTTCATTCGTTATTTTAAAATACACCATCTTATCCATTAGAGACTGATGTATATATATCTCAGGTGAAAATTGTCCCTTGGAATGAGATGTGTAAGCTTTTAATCCCCTCTTGCTGTATAAAGGTAATTTAGAAGTCAATGGAAGATCTCAACATGCTATATACTACTGATGTTTTCAGGAATGATATATGACTCCAGAGAAAAAGTATTAAAAATCATAGAAATTACATATTTATTAGATTAGACTATGTTTTGCATATATTGTTGATAATGTACTTGAATCATGACCATAAACTAAAATTACTTGATTTAAAAATATAGAACTGATAAACAGCAGGATGGGAGAGGAGGCAAAAACATGGAAGATGTGACATTTATTGATTACAAGCCTTTTCATATATCTTACAGTAAAAGGAACTGGAAGAAACTAATTGACTAATTTGACCTTGGTATCACAGCCTTCTAAGGACAATGACACTATTCTATTACAATTTTATCTAAGCTATTTTGCTTCTTAACATCTGAAATTTTGTGATGAGTGTAAAAAAGATGAAAGTGTTCATCACTGTCAAATCTTGACTGCTAAAGTAGCAGGGAACTGAGTAACCAGTGCCAGGCAATTAAGTAACTTTTCTCCATGCAGAGGCACATTTTCTTGATATTTAACTACTGATCCATAGCAATCAGGTCACCTTTTTACCTTTTCAATAAGCTGAAAATGTTGGCTTTTTTAAGACTCTCATTATAAAGTTTATTTTCAAGCTTCTGAATCATTTCTGTACACCCCCTCTCAACTTCCTTTAGTATGTCAGCATTTTTCTTGAAGTGGACACCAGAATGGAAGAAAATATTCAAGTAGCAGTTTCATGTAGTTTAGATTACTTCCTTCCTCTTCAGTCTAATGTCTGCCTTTTAAAAATAAATCAAAGGGTCATTGTCAAAACATTTTGCTTTGGAATTGTACTAATCTAGGATGATCTGCAAAACCATACATTGCTATTTTCCAAATCCATTATTAAATTATCAATATCACCTACATTCATTGTTTCAATTCATATTATTTTAGTTGTTTTAAAGCACATTAGAGGACAATGTTTGTAAACTCCATAGTAGCTTAGCTGTGAATGTTGAGCAGCTAGTCACTGTCAAGTTTCAGGTAGTTCTTCATGTCCCTACAAGAAGACATGTAGTCTAGGATTCATTAAATAGTAATCTAGAGCTTAAAAAAGATAATAATCATGTAAACTGTTCATTTTGGGCTACTTTTCACAGTCGAGGAGAAGAAGAGTTTTCTCTAGAAGGTGCTTCATTTGACCTTTCTTAAACACCACAACCAGTTATGAAAAGAATTGCCCTCTGGAGGTCCCTGATCTTCTCCAGTGACTAGAAAAGCAGACTAAGGTAACTAGTTCAGCCATAAACATCTAGTTTTTAGATGGTCAGGTAAGGAACTTGAATCTCAACTTGAGATCTTACTCCTGAAAAGTTAGATGTTATGAACTTCACATATTTGGAGCTAAGCAAATATTTTGATTGGTTTGTGGGACAAAAGGGCAATTAGTCCTAAATTTCACATAAAAATACATTAGAAGTTGCTTATGGAAGCATATATGAACTTCATATACTAGTTTTCTATTTGGTTCATGCTATCTACATCTATTGGAACATAAACTGCATGATGCTCATGCAGTGTCAGATAGATACTATCTGACTTTAAAATAACCATATAAATAGTAGAAACACCCAACATAAATGTACTTGAATTTATGCAAGCGCATTCACACATTATTTTAGCTACAGCTGTCATGCACTTACAGCTCCTTGTATTAATTAATTATGTGGATTTTATGTTTGATGTTTAAGTTCTGTCTTCTTCATGATAGACCTAGATATTACACTTGACATTTAAAGTAAACTCTCAACTCCTTGCTTAGTGCATCTTTATTAATAAAACTGCCTGAAACATTTTGCTTCTTTTTACGCAATGCCCAAATACGTGCTTTTTTTTTTACCTCCAATGACATCTTTTGTTTAATAAAACCAAGCAGATTTCATAATATTTCTCAGAGGCAAATCTTTAGTTTTTGAGAAATTTTCAACCCGCTCTTTGATCATTTCACATAAATTATAAATTCACATACATGAGCTATCACTAGAAGTAAAAGCCAAGCAGATGTTGAGTTGAATGACACATCTGTTGGCCTGAGAAAAAATTATATGTATGCCAAATTGGATTTGCCCTTTATTTTTCTCAGGAGACTGAATCTCATAACTGAAGCAGGCACAACATAACAATTAAAATAATTGCTTTTAAGTCATCAGTTCCATTGCAAACACGTATTTTAATGATATTATTTTTCATAATTTTTTAAATTGCATTAAAAAAACCCATTTAACTTAGAGATGAACTGTATTTTGAGATACACAACTCGGCTTATAAAAATTATCATTGGATGTATTCAATGGCATATTAACAGTCAGAATAAAAATATAGAATTGGTTTATGCCATCAAGCAAATATATTTTGTGAGCAATATAGTTATTAAAATCAGTTTATAATTACATACCTAAACATTTTATTATTATGAAATAAATGGCTCAATCTATTTCTAAACAGCAAAAAGTACTAAACCCACTATAATTTCTAAACAACAGAGACCAAAATTTACCCTGGAAAGAACTGAGCAGGCAGCTTAGAAGAGAAAAAACCCCACACATTCAAATCATAAAAGGGTTTGGTCCCCTTCAGGGACAAGTAAGAATAATATTTATTCAGATGCACTGGAAAAGATCTTGTTACAGAGATGATAATACATTTTAAACATATAATAATGAAATATCTTGCACTTAAATAACTCTTATCAGTGAAAGATGTACAGAAATTCATAACACAGGAGCAAAGAGACACTGAATGAAATTGAAAAGCAACAAATATGAAGTTGGTGAAAGAGAATACATCTTTACACAATACATAATTAACTTGTAGTTTTCATTGCCACAAGATATCCCTGAGACAAGAGCTTAGCTGGACTGATAAAAGGATTAGAAACTTATGTCGGTAATGAAAACTCTCACAGCCACATTAGAGGAGAAAAAAAATGGATTCAGCACATAATCTAATAACTAGCTGGAAGAGCTGGTAAAACTTCTGCATTGTGAAAGTTATTTCATAATTGTTCATTACTGAGGTTTTTGTAACTTTTCTCTAATCAGAAACATTCATTGCTTCAAAGACAGGCAGTCCCTGATCTGTTTTTTCATTCTCCTCTTTGCTGGGAAACTCAAAATGTTGGTATTAATGGCTTCTTCCTCCTCCTCCTCATTATTGGATCAACTTACGTTTATTTTCATATATTTTCTTAATGGAGTCTGCTTACATGTTCCTTGGTTCCCTGTTACTCAGTTTTACTGTTGTCTTTGTTGTCTGTAACTGCTTTTACTGAAAAATATAAGGTGGCATTCCTTTAGTTGTTCCACTCCATAATTTATTCTAGAGTCACAGTCAATTCAATAACTGAACATAGCTACTCCCTCCCAGTTTAACTAAAGTTTAACTTAAACAAATTCAAATAATGTTTTCCTGTTACTAGATCATTGTTAGGGCAGTTAAACAAACAAACAAAAAATCTCAACTCAAGACAAATCCAGTCAATTCCCAAGTCTTTGCACTGTTGAGACAATAGAAAGTCTGTTATCTTTCATTAGTAAATGGAAAAATAATGTTTACTGGGAAAGTCATGCTAGCATCAGGCCTTTAAATATCTCTTATTCCCATTTAGGGTTAAATGAACATTTCTTTTTTGCATCTTTCTTCTCGTTTAAGGATTCACTTAAGTTAACGTTGGTGCTGGGGATCAGCAAGAATTAAATCATAGAATAAACTTAGAAACAGAATAATCTGGGTTAGTAAGGATCTCTGGAGGTCATCTGGTCCAACCCATTGCTGAAAGATCAGCTTGCAAAGGGCCTTGTCCAGCTGAACTTTGAAAATCTCTAAGAATGTTGATTTCACAGTCCTCCTGGGCAACCTGCTTCTTTACTTAGCTACCATCCCTGTGAAGAACTTTCTTCCCTATTTGTGGTAAGAATTCTTGTTGTGGCAGTTTGTGCCCGCTAATTCTTGTCCTTTTGCTTTGCACTTCAAGAGTGCATCTTCTCTGTAATCCCCTCCCAGGTCACTGAAGAAAGCAATTTTATTCTCCCTTAACTGTCTTCTCCAACCTGAACCAAACCAACTTCCTTTGCCTCTATTCGTGTCATTTTTCCACACATCTTAGAATCATAGAATCATAGAATCATAGAATCATTCAGGTTGGAAAAGACCTCTAAGATCATCAAGTCCAACCATCAACTAACACCACCATGACTCCTAAACTAGGCCCTGGAGTGCCACGTCTACACCTTTTTTGAACGCCTCCAGGGATGACGACTCCACCACCTCTCTGGGCAGCCTGTTCCAGTGCCTAACCACTCTTTCAGTAAAGAAATTCTTCCTGATGTCCAATCTAAACCTCCCCTGATGCAACTTGAAGCCATTTCCTCTCGTCCTATTGCTAGTTTCTTGGGAGAAGAGTCCAGCACCCGCTTCCTTACAACCTCCCTTCAGGTAGTTGTAGAGAGCGNCCAGGATGCTGTTGGCTTTCTTGGCCACCTGGGCACACTGCCGGCTCATGTTCAGCCGGCTGTCGACCAGCACCCCCAGGTCCTTTTCTGCCGGGAAGTACCTCTTAGTGAGGTACTGAAGGAT
The DNA here is from genome assembly GCA_013389945.1 of Fregata magnificens. Lineage (NCBI taxonomy): Eukaryota > Metazoa > Chordata > Aves > Suliformes > Fregatidae > Fregata > Fregata magnificens. The sequence goes on from WAAD01003264.1 coordinate 6,682, forward strand.
AAATAGCTAAGTTGTTTCAAATGTTTGTATCACTAGTTTCAAAATGTGACAGTACTTTTTAACTGAAAAAAATCCCATAGTTTTATTTCCTGTTGTATCCAAATGACACATGAAATGGGCATATTGAACTGTTGAAGAAACTGGCTGAGTATGCACAGCAAAATAATATAGAAATGCTAGGAGTAGTTTTAAATGAGCTATCTAACTAATTGAACTTCATGTTGCTGGTCATGTTTAACTGTAGCCATTACCTGACCTATATCTCCTAAAGCTACCTCTGAAATCCTTATCTTATGCTGAAACTTGCAGTATAGTTGTCACTTAAGTGATTTTTTGAAGTATTCCAACAAAAGATATACATCAGTTGACCTTAAAATTTCATATCCTCCCTTCTGTTGAGAACTATGAGATGAACTTTTCAAGGACCAGAACACAGAGCCCTACAACTGGAGAAATAATATAGCTTCCTTCTAATACTATAGCTGCTCAGAATCACAGCAAAACTAGAGCAAGAAGATCAAAGGAAGTATAAAAGACCAGAGTTGCAAACTCCATCAAGCCTTGTGTCTTTTAAGAAAAGAGCTTGAAAGTGACCTTGTTTCATTATCAGAGACTAAAGTTCACATTCTGATAATAACATCAGTCTTGGATATAAAATCATCTAAAGTAAATTAATTGAGCTATTAAAAAAAAAAAATCCAGGAAACAGCTATATAGAATACGGTAGATGGAACTTATGGGTTTTCTTGTTTTAGATAAAACAAAAAAAAAAGCATTAAACAGTTTTGACTCAAAAGGCAAAACCTTACATTTCATTTAGTAATAGTGTTTGAACAGACCCAAACATCAAATAAAAATAAAAACCACTTGATATACAAAATGTTTTGTACAAGAGAAAATAGCATAGAAAACCCCACAGCAAATAAGTGATTTTTAATGCTCTTAAAGATCACTTTTAAAAGAAAATTTCTTGAATTATTTTTAACAAATTTACGAAGGGAAACATGAAACAGTTAATCAACTCTTTGTCAATTGCTCTTTTTCTATTAGTAGTATAATAGAAAAAATTATTTCATCCTTTTCCCTGTTAACAGTTCTTCTGTTTTGCAGTTCCAGGATCAGATGGCAAATGGTTGTCTATAGAGAACCATTCATGATGGCAGATCTTACTGAATTTTTAACCTATAATGTAATGTACTCCATCAGTGGCATCAAATGCTTCCTGAAAATATCTCATGAAAATATCTAATTAAAACATAGGAGAATATTTTCCAGAAAATTGTCATTTTCCTCTGACATAACAATCCTGAACTTCAAGCGAAACATACAAAATACTTCAAAAGCTGAGCCTGGGAACTGAAATTAATAATTCTGCTACATATTAAAAATCACAGACTTGACAGAAGCAGTCTTTTTATGGATTACTATAATTTTTCATGTTGTCCCTTCCTGGTATCCAAGTGCTAATAACTCTTTCCCCCTGTTTCACAGGGACTAACTATCCCCTCCTTTAAAGTGCTCTGACTCAGTAACATAATCACATCATAAACAGAATAACTGCGTTTAATGCATTTTAGGTTAATTTTCCTGTTTCTTGTCTTACCTGCTTGAAAGTTTGTTCTTTTACATCTCAATTACATGGTGTAAAAACCTTTCCCTATGAATCTTGCCCCTCACTTCTTTTTAGGTTAGAAGCTGATCAATCTAGAATCTCTCTGATCAGAGATCCAGATGGTAGCAGACTGAATGACATTTTGGCAGCGACTTTTTCTTTCCAGTGACTAGATTTCTAAAAGTAACTCTTCAGTTTTATACCAAAAAAAATTATGTGAAAGGGGTAAGGCCCAAGTTAGTTGTGCAGCTATGTTTTTATAGTTATAATAATTCCCCTCTTTTAGCTGTTCTTCCTCAAAGCAGGGTACTGAAATTGTGCTATTGAGGTCAGCATCTGAGACGCACCACTCTGTAAACACAGTTCAACGCTCTGTAAAAGGAATAGCAGATATGATTCATCACACTGACATTTCATGTAAATGGAGAGAAATAAGCATGCGTGAGTGTTTTTGCTTCTCCCACCTAATAACTTACAAAACCTGACTGTGATTAGGATGTCAGATCTGGTGAGATCATAGCCTGAGTGGGCAGTCTGCTGGGAGAAAAGCAGCCCTGCCAAATTTTGTACCTAAAACTTAGGTGCCAGGTCTAATTTACAAAGCGGATTGAAGAGAAGCATGATCCACTGGATAATATGATACCAAATCTGTTTCCAAGTTGCTGTGCCGATTTAGGCAAGCCATACATTATATCTAGAGTTCCATTTCTCCATTACTAATAAAGGAATTAGCCTTAATAGGGAGGATTTTTGTTAGTCTGGTCTTTAAAAATGTAATGAATTAAAGAAGTGTTATAACTATTAATTCTTTATTCTCTCTTCCTACAATTTTCATGACTTTTTACCTTGCTTGTTTGTTTTAAGACCATCCCAATAAGTCTTGTAAGTCAACATCTAGGCTTCCCTTTTCTATCTACTTGAAACAACAGCTAGTCAACTTGTGTCTTTGTCTTTCTATTAGCATATTTAATTTTTCATATTTTTCTCGTATTCTAGATGGAACCCAACCCATCTCTTATTGATTCAGAACAAAGAAAATCCATAAAATATTCAGTTCTTACTTGGTTGTGAAATACAGACAGAACTGTTCGTCCAGTATACCATGCTAAGCTTTTCCGGTTTTAGTTCCAGCTCAGATGTTATAACTTCCATACTCATACTTCCATATTTAACTTCCACATTCCTTTCAATAGTATTCCTGCCTTTGTCCCAGACTGGATGTTTTATCAATGTTTTTTTTTTTTTTTAAATAGTTCAGTACGTTATTAAAATATTTTATTCCACTCTTTTTAAATATATCTTTCCTGAACAGTTTCAACTACAATAGCTCTTTCTTGTATTTAGTTGTTACTGTAATATCAGGGGTTTTTATTGCAGACCAGTGTGTCTAATTTTAGTCTCAAGACTGCATCTTGTAACCTGCTCAGGAAAGGAACTGCCACCTTCTGTTCTTTGTATGCGCTTGAGAAACAAGCCTGTTTTTTCTTCCTAGTACGAAACCCACATCATTGACAAAGTCCTGCCTCTTGTCAGTATTTGGTAAGTACGTCAAGTTTATTTTGCCCCTTATGCCTTATTCTCTCGGTTAGCAGATGATCCTGTCTTGTGTTTGCTCTCACAGTTACCTGTATATCATCCTTATTTGTCTTAGAGCTCTGGTCCTTCTTTACGTTTTTTCATCACAGGTTTTCATCACTGGCTTTCTATATTAGAATTCCTATAGAATATATCAATAACCACTTCTTTAATGCACTGTGTTGTTTTCAATTAGATCTATCATATCATTATTTTCTCCTTACAGTGCAGAAAATATTGTAGCGTCTTATCAGCATGCCTCGCAACAAGACTGTAGCTGCTCATGGAATAGAGATGCCCCAAAATGCCACAGTGCTTATCAATTTTCAGAAGGTTTCACATCTGATTTAAGGCCTTCCCTTCCTTCAGACAATTTGAGGGTAAAGTATCAATTCCTCTCTTAAGTGTATGTCCTTATTTTGTGATAAATCTTAGCAATTTATTGTCTTTTAAAAATACTTCTGGTCATTCTTACATATGATAACTTGTATGCTGGAAGTTGTGAGTTCACTTCAAGGAAAAGGGAAACTGTATTCTTTTTTATTTGTTCATTTTTGTTTTCTTTCTGTAGCAAGAATCTTATCCACAGCTTCCATCTCTCAAGGCTTTTATATTAGAGAATTACCACAGACATGATGAAAAAGGAATTCACTAACATACTCCAGTATACAAATGATGTATTTAATCTAAATTATAGTTGAATAGAAATGTGTGAGAAACTACCAATAAACGTTTATGGTTGAGATCTTTATCTTATTAAGTTTATTGTGTAACATTGTTGAAAACGTGAACAATTTGTTCTGAAATACTTTGAACCAGTATTTCTACCTCAGCAGTGTGATATCTGTGTATTCATAATAAATGGCAGATATGTCTTTTGTGTGCATTATGAAACACTATGAGGAGGAGGTTTGATGTAGTTATGTCAGATTGTTTACGTCCTGTGGGAACGAAGTGAGGAACAAAGGTAAGGAGCATCTGCCATTTAACATGTCAAACTTACAGGGGCCAGTGGAGTTGACAACCATTGAAGAAAGCATGTTTTGCAATTTATAAGGATTAGAATACTAATTTCCCCTGCATTTGTAACTCATACAAGACATGCAGACAAACTAAGCTACAGTCTTACTGAATATTTCTGAGGTGTCTAGTGTACACAATAAAGTAGCTAACCTAAAAGTTATTTTTTTGTGGATTTAGTGTTTGAGGTAAAATCAATGACAGTGCTCCCCTTAATTGTCATGACAAATATATCATAGCCCAACATTTGACAGAATAAAAAGTATGTGTAGTGTAATTTTCTCTCTCAAAATAGTCATAAGGGAAAGAACAGTGACTTAAAAGTCAGAAATGTGGCCCTGAATGGCTAAATGTTAACCACAGGCAGCAAATGTCTTTCTATGATAATGATAATTTCTAGGGAAAAAAATAGGACAAATAGAAATCAAACATGGAATGCAATAAAAGTACTTGCAAACCTAAAAATACTTGGAGAAATCAGTGCACACTATGACCCAAAAAAAAAAAAAAAAAAAGAACAGAACATATCTGGCAAGAAAATGCCTTTCTTAAATAAATTACTGTCTTTCATGTCTGCAGGTCTACGTCTATTATTTTACAAACAAAGACAATACCAAACTGTTGACAGAGTTAAGAACAAGAGTGCTAAAGGAATCAAAGTGGATTTTTAAAGTATTTTTTCACTTTTGAATTAAAAATCTCTATACCATAAATATCATTCTT
>WAAD01003281.1:0-132936 GCA_013389945.1 Fregata magnificens
TATTGTTTAGTTCCCCATCATTTTGGTTACAATACCATTAGAGTCTCATGAGCTTTGACATCTGCAGGATGAGGAGTGTGGACAGGTCAATTTTGCTGTAGGAAGGGAAGCTTTAAGGAGAGAGGATGTAAAAGGAGATGGAGGGCTGGGATAGAGCTCTTAAGGCTGGGGTAGATGCTCCTGCAGTCTTTGGCGAGGGGGGACACAAAAGTACGGGGGGCAGTAGCTGCTCTTCCCAGCATTAGTCATCACCCTGCACACCGAAGTCTGTCAGGAGCCCCAGCCAGCCTCAAGGGTCCTGGTGGAGGTGAGGTCAGCTGCAGGAGCAGGGCTGCCTTATATCTATCCGCAGACTGTCACTCAAGGCAGCTGCCTGTCCTCCCTATACCCAGATCCACCTCCACTCACCTTTCCTGTAAGGCCTGTAAAAGCAACAGATGCTGTACTATAACAGCCCTTTGCAGCACCTAGCACATGGGAATCCACCCCCTCCTTGGGGCTCTTAACTACAACGCACAAAGCCATTGCTACCATTAAAAGGCCATTATCTGATTATATACAATTAGGGATTGCAACACAGCTTGATTCTGCACCCTCTGAAACTGCTGACAAAGTCCTGCTAGGGCAGGAGTCCTTTTTAAGGCAGTGATGGGGTTCTCCACGTGATGTTCACACTTTGAGGAACTGATCATTTCACTGTCAAACCAAAGCCATACGGCTGGATTCCATACACAAATTACTCCATCTAGAAATAGATGTCCAATTAAGGGAAAATATGTTTCCAAAAATAATTGTTTCCTACAGTTTTTAAGCTTTTTTTTTTTTTTTTAACTGACTTGTCATGTCAGTCAATTTGGGATTGGTTTATTTTTAACTGAGTTAGTAAACTCCTATACACCAAACCCCCCGTGTAGAAAGAACAGTCTCTGCTATTTGGTTTGGTTTTTTTTTTTTAATAGCAGAACAGCTATCACATTTTCCACTCCATCTTTTGCCCCAAAGCCTTTTGTGCCATTGTAATTCAATGGATCTAATATCTGTTTTTAAGGGAAGCTGCAGAGGCTCAGAAGACCTCAAAAACAGGCCCTGCGAACTTCCCAGGGCTGTTAAGGATGATAAAGAGAAGCAAAAAGTTTTAAGATGAGAAGAGATTACTGCAATGCTCTAGTTTACACCCCTGAGAAAGTACATCCAACAGTCCTGGCATCAAATAAATGACCTCTAATGAGGAAAAAAGGCTGAGAGTTCTCCAAGCAGATCCTTCTTCCCAGCAAAGATCCCTGCACCCCTCACTCATAATCATTCCTTGGAGCTAGTGAAGACAACAGGACAGGACACATGAAGAGAGGAAGGCAAAGCTGCTTGGAGCAGGTGCGTGCTGGGCAGGTCTGGTTGCTTGGAGTGTTTGGGTGCCACATCTTTCTTCTGGGCTTGTCCATCTTCAGTGGCTCAGGATTACCATTCTTCAGCGAGTGCTAGGGTTGGATGGAGGTGAGGGTCCCTGTCCTTCCCAGGCCTCCAGCGGGAACTGAAAAGCCTCCCAGAGAAGTGTACTTTGCAGGAGTGCTGGGCTGCAGAGAGCAATGCTGGACTAATGTTGTCCAGCTGTTTTGGCACCAGGTTTCACCAGGATTTCAACCCTCTTGTGTTTCTTTGTTCTTCATCCCCCAACGTGTGAGCCTTTGGTACAGGGCAATCACAAACACAGGAAAGGCCAGTGGCACATGTGGAGGTACCTACAAGGACCAGAGGATGGGAAGGAGGAGAGGGGAGATTCAGTTCACCTTCACCATGCTTAATATGGATTTGAGCCACTCTGGATATCAGCGTGCGATGGGGGGCCTGCTGACCCTCACTGTGGCTGCTCTCCCCTGGCTGTCCAGGGGGCCAACTTGTGATTACTGCGAGACAAGTAAGGGAAAAGCAGGTTTCCAGTAACCTCAGAAATATTTAGGAGTCTGCAAACTGGTGGGAAAACATCCTGAAGTCAACCAACCTCCTAAGATCCTTGCTGGGCTTCTGTTTCACCAGAGCCGCTCCGCAGGGGTTGGCGTGCGGGAGAGGGGCTCCAGCTGTGCCCCGCGGCTGGCAGGGATGTGTGGGCAGTGGAGGGATGGGGCAGCGCATTTTCCCTGCTGGGGGCTGTCCAGAGAGCATCTCTCGCACACCTCTGCCACTGCTGGCAGCTGGGATCACACCGCAGGGCTGCGCAGGCCCCTCCTTCTTCACCCAGAGACCACTGCATAGCTCCCCAGACTGTCTCTGGGAGAGGTTGGGGGGGAGGAAAAATTAAAAAAACCAAAACAAAACAAACAAAAAAAAAAAAACCAGAAAAAAGTGCAGTTGCAACCGGGCCTGGTACCTGCAGTGGCCATGGCCTCTCGTCGGGGCAGCTGTGGTGGAGGGCACGAGGCGCCAGGACGCCATCTTGTGGCGCCTCCCCACCAGTGACAGTCCACCGAGGCAGGGGACCAGCCTCCACCCCGCGGCCTCCTTCCCGGCCCCCAGGCTGGCCCCGCACACCTTGTTCCCCCTCACCGGGCGGTGGCCATCCACCTCGGTGCAAGGCAGGCAGGTAGGGCCAGGCCCCAAGGCCATCCTCCCCCAGGGTGCAACAAAAATGCAGATTTCTGCACTGAGGGACTGGATTATTGGGGGGTGGTGGTGTTGAAACGCTTCTCAGCTTTTTAGCGACAGCAAAAAAAGTTGTTGTGACTCCAGTGCAGCTGGGTTGAAAGCGGTCCCCTGAAATAAAGTACCTCAAGACCTCACAGAATTCAGGGCGCAGAAGTGCCTTCCTCCCATCCTTCGTGCACCCTGAGCCTGGGGAGTGCAGCTGTGCAAACATGGTGGCTCCTGGGGCTGCCCCTCCACCAGCTCCACTCGCCAGGACCACGTTTCTTTCCCCCGAGGCCAAGCACAGCATGCAGCTCCCAGTGGCCCGGCTTTCCCAATGGACCAGGGAGGAATTTTCTGACAAAAATGGTTCAAATTAGCAAATGTCGGTTTGTTAAACCTCATGCTTTTCAAGGAAAGCTGCTTTAACCACTGTGAAGCCCGGTGGTATACTGGTAACTGAAAGCCTGAGTAACTGCTCTTTTGCCATGTATGCCAGGTGGGCAAATTCTCTACTGGGAAATTCGATAGGGGTAAGGTCTGTGTCTATGGGCAGCTTGCCTTGGCAGCATTACAGGAAAGTTCCCATGGCCCAGCACGAAATTCTGGTCAAAGCAAGAGGGAAGGCAAAAGAAAAGTCTCTATGAGCAGCCCTCAGGCAGATATCATCCTCTGTGCTCACCTCAGAGTGCTCAGCTGACATTCAGAGAAACGATGAGGATCCCAAGTTTGGAAGAGAAGATGGTGAAAATGAGTTCTCAAGCTTTATTCTAAGCAAAGTCCCTATGTGCAGCAGCAGAACTGAAAGAAAGATCTAGTATCTTCATCTCTGACTGAATTGTTCTTGACCTTCTTAGTCATTAGACTCAATGCAATGAGTCAAGGCTGAGAGATTAAGACCACCTGCATTTGAAAGTTTGTCTTCGTAGTGAGTGGTTTGATGCTGTTTGGCTTGGCTGCAAATTTGGCAATCCAAGCCATCATATCTACTGAGTGGAGGGAAGTCTGTTGTAACAGTATCGACCACAACATCGTATGTATAACTCAGCACCCATCACAAGAAATTTATATTTGCCCCAGCATCTTTGGTGTACCTTATGAGTGCAGTTATCTTCTTTGGATTTTTCTTCTAGTTCTTTTCTTCAAAGATGACAATGTAGTTAAGTCAGATTTGGCAAAGGAATTTCTTGTGTATTCTGAAATAAACATGACAGAGGTAAAGACCTATGGAAAATAAACTCTTGCATGCAATTTTCTTTCATTTGATCTCCTTAGAAGTTTGTTTCAAATTCTTTAGGAAATGCAAATTCCCTCCTGCCTATAGGTTTCCCAGGTGGTGCTGCTGTTTCTGCCAAAGAAAAGGCTACTTTAGACCAGAGAGCAGCCTCCTATCAAACTAGGATCCAAGTCTGGGTTTGAGCTCCTCTGAGAGGTTACAGTTCTCCTAGCCCAGTCTTGTAATATTGGCTGCCATATGGCATGGCATCGGGTGTAGTATCTTCTAGAGAAAATATCTGTCCTTCTGTTGCCTCTCTTTCCCCATCACAAATTCACATAAAACTTTTTCCTTCAAATCTGAGAAAATGAAGGGAATTGCAACATTTACTCCAAAATTCCCCATAGAAGAAGCCTTTGAACTTTCTATTTCTGTTCTTTATGACATCAGTGCAAATGTGCCCTGGACAAGTCCTGGTAAGATCCTTTACAGGAACTCTTGTGCTCTGTGTGCTGCATAGTGATACACAGACATACATATACACTCTGGCAGAGTGCTCTGTGTGCTGCGTAGTGATACGCAGACATGCATACACACTCTGGCATAGCTAGGTATGAACCTCATGTCTTGGAATATCACATCTCTTTGTGTCTTTTCCTGCATCTTGAAATTATCACATCCCATAGTAATGCACATGTTTTGAAAACATAAGGAGCTGTTCCACATCTCCTGTTTTGTCTGCATCCAGTGCTCTGTTCTCTCTGGGCTAACTCAAACGAGAGTCACCAGAAGTGCTATAGTGACCCTTCTGATCTTAAACTAGAAAAACAGGTTTGTTTTTTGCTTTAGAAACTAGTAGAGATCTTCTGTAACATCCGAGGTCTTCTTGTCTGTCCTTCAGTACAGCACGGCTAAATAATTTTCCTCCATAAACTTTGAGTTGAGCTCATAATTGAGCTAATGTTCAGTGTGTCATACTTTTTTTTATCAGCAACTGAATTCATTTTTGTTGCAATCTTCATCTCCTTTCCCTGGCTGCTCTGTAACCAAGCCAAGCTGCCTCTTGTCCTAACACTTTCTACCTGCTTGAATCGCTCTTTGAAGTCCGTTGTGTCATGGTGCCTATTCCTACAGATACAGTGCATTGCCTTTCACGACCAATCAAAGGAGTCGTGTGGAGAACTGGTAGATCCATTTGAGTGTATTTTGTGTCTGACTCGTGTTGCTTCTGTACAGTTTAAAGTGTTGCTTCTGTACAGTTTAAAGCTGTGTTGAGTGTATGAGGTCATGTAATGAAATAATGACACATTACCTTGTGCAACATGACGTAGTGTTTGGAAGCAAATGAGCCAAAAGCCTGTCTTTTGTTGAAGTGAATGGCCTTTCCTGGAGCAGGTTACACCTAGAAGAGAAACAGCAGGAGTCAACAACTGCATTTCAGGCAGGCTATGCTTACTAGCAGCTTTTCTTGAGGAACATTAGAAGTTGCTCTACAAAACTGCACGTGGTCTTCTGTAACAGTTATGCCAACACAAAGGTGAACCTCCAGCAGAAAGTGGGCAGATAGCTTAAGGAATGACAGTCATGCTCATCTTTTTTTCCACATTCGTGTGGAGTGAAGCCCCTGTAACATTACCAGCAGATTAACTTTCACCTTATTGGGAAATGGTCATGGTGCAGCACTCACTGGCAAGAACAAGCCGGCTCATCAAGGTTGCCTAGGCCTCTGTGGAATAGGGACTATTCATCTTTGGTGTCTTGTGCTTTGTCCAAACACACTGTCAACTCTCCACCAATTATAATAAAGGTAATACCTCAAACAGATCGAAAGCCCTTCATTGAGAAAGGATGTTTTTTCTTTCCTGTTCAGACAAACGATGTTTTGTGGAAGGGTAGGAAAGATGCTGTATAATGAAATCATGAAGCCAGTCATCTGAATGTGGAACTGACATAGTCCATTGCTATGTCTGTGGTCAAGAAGCAGGTTGAACCTGAAGATGCAAATGTCCTTCCGCTTGCCCCAGTTCTCATTCCAGTGTCTAACCAGATGTCCAACATCTGGCCAGATGTTGCTGTGTGAGCAGCTGTCTCACACCTGGGACATTGGGCGGTAACAGTTGTCTAAGTGGGAGAAAAAGTCTGAACCAGGAGTCCCAGCTTAATAGCTGTCTTGGTTTGAAAAGAACTTTAGGATTTACTGGGCAGTTGGGAGGAAGAAGTCCTTGGGTCAAACAATATCTCGTCCAGTAATGAAGGTGACAACATCCCAAGGAAATAAAGAGAAGAAAGATGAACTAGAACTAGTCACTGCTAGTTAAAGTTCTTCCTTTTTTTTTTTTATTTTTCCTTGCTCCGTTCCCCAGAGGACTGCTTCTTGAGTCAGCTGTGCTGTGCTACCAGGTGTGACTCAAACCGCTACTTGACTAATGTTTGGTACATCATTCATAATCTTTCTCTGCAGCCTGGGTGAGCAAATATGTTTCCCATTGCTGTCTCCGTCACAGGCCAAATTATTCAGACATACTTCAGGAAAAAAAACCCAAACAAACAAGTGAAATCATGGCAACTAGTTTAGGCTGTACTGGAGGTTTGCATTAATTACTCCATAAAAAGGAGTTTTCTTAAGAGGCAACAGTCTGCAACTCAAGGAGTGGAGCAAAACTTGGTATCATGTGATCTCAGCCTTCCCCTCTGAGCCACCCATGATGTTCATCATTTGTTTGTGAACTGCATGATCCCCTCTTCCACTAACTAGCTGGGCATGATACATAGCAATAACATGGCTGCAAGGGAAAAACTCCCTGAGTAGTGTAGGTGGCTCTTTAGTCTGGTTATGTCATACTGACAGGAGATCACGTCCCCTAAGTTAGTCTCACAAAGCTTGGTAAAATACAGCAGAAGTCCTTTTGGACTAGCAAAACCCTGATACAGAATCTACTCTGGGAGAAAAAGTGGTTATTCTGTTCCCTGTAGCCCACAGCTCTTCCAAACGAAAATACCCTGCTATCTTTATGCATAAAGTAGGGGCTTAAAAATTTGATTCTCAGCCACATTTTTTTTTCCTTTGGAAATGTAAAAGTGCATTCATGAGGTGGATGTGCCTTTTGGGAACTTCTTCTGAGCAAGCATAAATTATATTTGTTCTTATAACTGCCATGTCAGTATGCAGCCGACAGCAGCCATGGTGCTACATACTTTATAGTACCATGTATGGTACTTAATACTTTATTTCTTGTTTCCTGTTTGAGGGTGAGACCATTTCATTCATTCAGGCACTGATGAGATGGGCAGAGTGGAAAAGCAGAATGACAAGCCAGTAGGGAGAGGAGACATAGAATCATAGAATGGTTTGGACTGGAAGGAACCTTTAAAGATCATCTAATCCAACTCCCTTGCCATAGGCAGGGACACCTTCCAATAGATCAGGTTGCTCAAAACCCCGTCCAACCTGACCTTGAACACTTCCAATGATGGAGCATCCACAGCTTCTCTGGGAAACCTGTTTCAGTGTCTCACCACCCTCATAGCGAAGAATTTGCTCCTTATATCTTATCTAAGTCTGCCCTCTCTCAGTTTAAAACCACGGCCCCTTGTCCTGTCACTATAGGCCTGGCAAAAAGTCTTTCTCCATCTTTCTTATAAGACCCCTTTATATATTGAAAGGTCTTGCCGGACCCTTCTCTTCTCCAAAGCTAAACAACCCCAACTCTCTGAGCCTGTCTTCACAGGAGAATTGTTCCAGCCCTATGATCAGTTTTGTGGCCCTCCTCTGGACTCACTCCAACAGGTCCATATCTTTCTTGTACTGGGGACGGCAGAGCTGGATGCAGTACTCCAGGTGGGGTGTCATGGGAGTGGAGGGAGTGAATCACCTCCCTTGACCTGCTGTCCACACTTCTTTTTATGCAGCCGAGGATACGGGTGGCTTTCTGGGCTGCAAGCAGACATTGCTGGCTCATACCTAATTTTTCCACCAGTATCCCCAAGTCCTGCTCTGCATTGTGGCTCTCAAACAATTCATCATCCAGTCTGTACTGATACTGGGGATTGCCCCGACCCAGGTACAGGACCTTGCACTTGGCCTTGTTGAACTTTGTGGGGTTCACATGGGCCCACTTCTTAAGCCTTCAGGGTCCCTCTGGATGTCATCCCCTGCCACTAGTGTATCAACTGCACTGTTCAGGTTGGTGTCATCAGCAAACTTGCTGAGGATGCACTCAATCCCACTATCTATGCCATTAATATTAAATAGTATTAATATTAAACAGTATTGGTCCCAGTATGGACCCTTGAGGGACACTGCTCGTTACATGGTCAGGACACACCACAAGGACACCACTCGGCCTCCACAGAGTGTGTACCTAGTGCCACTTCTGCTCTTTGCTCCATTTGCTCCAGTCTCACCCCAATGAGAACAACCTAACAGGGAAAAACTCTGATGAATATGAGCCTTGGTTTACATAGGATTTTGTAGCCAAACCTTTACTATCCAGAGTTCTTAATAGGCCTCCATGGTATCCCACCAGGCTATTGTCCAAGCAGAGAAACCCTGCACTTGGTCAGCTCTGACACCAATTTGTCTAGTGCAGAGGATGAGAGTTAAATAAAATGGTTGGTAACAAAAAAAATCCTGAAAACATCTCAGCCGTTTCTCCTATAAAAGGATCTGTCTGAGCCCCTCTGGTTTCCTGCAACACTTACCCACCCATGCAGCTTTAAAGTTCATGTTTAAGGACCACCTGCTGAGTTGAGAATGAGTTTGCTGCTCTTAACTTAGGACTGAGGCTGGCAGTCATGCCACATGGATTTAGCCATGACGTCTTTGAGGATGCAGAGCTAGGCCACGAGAACAGCAGTGTCTCCTTCTCCTTGAATGCCCTCTAAGGGGGAAAAATGAAAGAGAGTAAATATGAAGCAGGGAATATAAATTGCAGCACAACTTCCCGAGGAAACCTAGCCTCCCTCCAAGTCCCAAACCACCAAAGAAGGAACCAAAGCCTGTCTTCACGTGGCAGGAGTTGGGTAACTGTCGCTGATTGGGATGGAGCCCAGCCTTTGAGCAGCAACATGACGAGTTCATTTTGACTCACTTCCATGGATATCTGCTTCTACTACATCTGCTGCAGGGAATTGCAGTTTGAAGGCTTAGCACTTTAAATAGATCACAGCTATTGCCACGAAAGGCACTAACAAAAGGGGCTCATACTGCAACTGATGAATAGATGCAGAGCTTTTTTCCAAGTTTCTACTGCATCATGAGCAGAATGAAATGAGTGGTCCCAGGCCTGTGGCAAAAAAATTGCTGTACGAATCCAGGCCTTTGAAAGGCCTCACACCCACTGAAATTAATGAGTGTTGAGAGGCTGTGTACCTTTGGGGGTCCAGAACAAAACATTTAGTTCTGTGTACTAACTATAGGCTTTGTGCTGTATGTACATACACACACACTCTCTCATCACAGACTTAATTGTAAGCTAAGCACTCCCAACAGGAGTGAAATTAAATGCCTGAAGAAAGGTTATTCCTTAAATTTATTTCTAAGATGTTCTGCCCTCCAGATATAAGCAATGTAGGTTCTCTTCCTCTCTCTCAATATACATTCTCAAGTATATATCCTCTCTTATCTCACCACCAGTGCTTGAAAGGATGATGTACTCTGCAGCACTTACTTATTCTGTTTTGGTCTATTTCTAACATTGAGAGGCTCTAACACACTCTTCTTCACAGATATAATTAACTCCCTTACTGCTGAGGTGGATGCAATGTTGAGAGACAGGAGATTTGTCCATCTCCAACCTGACTGTAGGTGGAAAAGAAAAAGCATTGCTTCCATTTCCATCTATTTTTCACCACTGTATGTTGCCAGAAGGATTGGTACTGAAGACTTCTCAGGCATGAGCCACTATGTGTATGAACACGGACATGATGAAGTTAGGAGAGGAAATGCTTCTCAACCATCATACATGAGATTTGTAAATTCCTTCCAGTCAGGCACAGCTGCAAGCTATCCTCAAAACAGAGCAATAAGGAAAGAAAACCCTCTTTCTCCTGTTGCACTAGCTCTCGTCCATCAAGAATTGTGAGTGCGGGTAGATCCAGATGTTACTGTCAATGAGATCAGAGGGGAAGTTGCAAGCGTAGCTCACAGGAAAAAAACCCCAAGCTCTCTGAACACCATATAGCAGGCTCTCACATAGCTTGTTGTTCCCAAACAGATCCTTCATGCTTTGCAGTATGTCAGTTAATCGTAGGCACTGAAATCTTTTCTCCCTCCTCTCTCCATTTTACTTTTCAAAGAGACTCCCTTTGGGAAGGAGTGGTCCCATCAAGATAGTAACAGCCTCAAAGGTGTAGAAGGCTTTTAGACAGCCCTGGTTGCTGGAGTAGAATATGAAGACTGAGCTACTTGCCTAGGGCTCCAGCACAACGCTAGAGAGTTTGGTGGTTCAAAAAGGATTCAGACAGCCATGTGTTGAGTGGGGAGGGCTATCTAAGTACAGCCAGTATGAAACCCAGCCCTGGGGTTTTTTTCCTTTTTTTAAAGCCTACTCCTTTAGAGCCTAGGCACCAAGTCAGGCAGGGATTCATCACCCAAACCTGGTCTCCTGAAGGCAAGCCCTTTCCAAAATGGACTGCAAAGCACAGCTCATTTTTAAAAGACCAGAGAAGTATGAACTGAGTAATCTAGGTGATAACAGGCATGCACCTGAACCTTGTTCACTAACCACACTGTTGGATGGAAGTGGCTGGAACTGCATTTTCTGGAGGTCAGATGTAGGCAAAGAATGACTGGTTTCTGCCAGATTAGGCAGAGGATGGTCACTTCCGAGGATTATAAATTAATTTAGGCAGATGAACACTGGTTGGCTTAGACCCACCCAAGCTGGTGGAAGATCAGGGCATAGCAGAGGCAGAACGTTAGAAATCAAGGAGGGGGTTACAGGTGAAAATGTAAGCACGTAAAGCATTATGGAGGAGGATTTGAGGTTCATACACTTGGATTTAGGGACCTCACATCTGCCAGTAACCTGTTTTAGATAGTTACGTCCTTTATTATCTTGGTCTAGGGCCTTTTTCTTTGGAAGTGGGATGATTAGCAGTGTCCCAAGTCATCCTATTAATCTCCAGAGCACTTCATTCCAAGTTCAGCCCAAAGGTCTTTACACTGCTTTGCTTTGTATGCAGCATCTGTAATCTATCTGGGTATTTATTTACACCACACCGCTGTTTCAACTGAACATCTACATACAGGATGTCCTTTGACAGCTGCTGAAATCCAACCACATCAAAGCAAGAACTGCTTACTGGCAGATGGCACAACTTCACATGTCTTCCTACACAAGAAGCTCACAATTATCCTCTGTCATGCAGTCAGCAGCCTGGCCTAGTGGACAGCTGAATGGCTGAAGCATGAAACAATGGATGCTCTGGTGCCTGGCTCTGCCTCAGTTTACCCTCTGTAAAATGGGGCTAATTGCAGAGTACTGCAGATGGAAAGCACATAGGTCTCTAACTAAGGTCTAAGGTAAAAACAGTATAGCAAATAACTCGGGCATACTGTAAGAAGGGTGCTGTTTCAAATAGTGCATTTTATAGACTGCTAGTTTTAAACTGGATGAAACAGAGTTCTTAATTACCATTAAACATCAGAACAGAGCTTGTCCCAGATGACACTCACAGTCAACACGTTTCTGATCTAAAACAGACAAGGAAGCTACAGCATAGCTGAACTAGAAAAACCATAGTAGGAAATGTGTTAAAGATTATTTTCTAATCATTCTTGTTGTTATGAGCTAGCAATTTGTGACTGTTACAAAGAACTCCATTTTGGGACAGAGGATTTTAACTGGAAAGAAAAAAATTTATTGTGTTATGCACTGAGGGATCATTTCAGCTGTAGAGGGAACATGGCAAAAGACATAGGGACAGCAGCTTAAACGTGACATGCTGAAATTAGCTGGGGGATTAGCTGGGTTAGCAATACGTGCTATTATAAAGGCAAAACCAAAATGCACAAAATGTTTCTTTCGCATGATTTATGGGCCAGCTTTGTGAAAGCATCACATCCATAGCCCTTGCACCATGAGAAAACTCCATCTTTCTTCCCATACAAAAGCACACAGATTACCAGCTCATGTTAGGAAACTCCCTCCATTGCGTTACAGCAGAGCGATTGTCAGAATGATGCTATTGCTCTTCAGAAGGCACTGATAGCAGTAAATAGCCTTTGGGGGAAGGTGGTTGTTCCTCCATTTCTGACCCGCATTCCATTTTTCATTCTTCCTTACAGACCCCACAGATCCATCTGCCCTCAGAGGGGAGTAACTGCAAGCGTGGCACATGGCATGCCCTGCCTGCTTTTCCTCCATCTCTGTACAGCTTGTCTGAGCATGTCTGGTACAAACCCTTTGCTCAGCGCTGGCTCTCCTACAGACCATGCAGGGACACAGTATGGGTGGTTTAGGCAAAGCTCTGTCGGGTTTTTTTTCTCTTCTCCCCAACCAACTCACAGTTAATCCATGACATACTACATCCCTCAAAGGGCACGAGACTATTCATCCAGCTGAGAGGTGAGTGAAAAAATACAGACCCACTTTGACACCATATCAGCTAACTCTCCAGATAACCCAAAAGCTCACCAAGAGCCAAGAGGACAAGCAGACTGTCATGCAAGCCCTGGGCAGAGCAATCCCAGATCTTAGTGAGGGTATCAGCTCCAGGAATTTTCCACCCCTTTGGTGAGAGTTTGGATGCTGGATTTTAACTTGCAGAAGGAAACAGATAGACATGTTGCAGGAGGACAGAAGATAGAAAAACTTCAATGAATAAAAGCACCATAACTTATACACACTGGGAAGCAACAGGAGATCCACAAGTTAAGCATGGAGACATAGAGAATTAAGTGCTAAAAATCCAGAAGGTCTTCCACCCAAAGCTATTCTGTCACTGGAACATTTGAACCTGCTTTAAGGACAATCTAAAATAAGATCAGGCACCCAGCAGCTGCGTTCGTACCGAGCTTTCCTTGCAGAGGGGAAACCGGAAATGGGCACAATTTTCTTTAAGCTCTACTCCAGACATAAGGCTGCAGCTAAGATATACATGGCAGCATTCGCTTTAAAGTAGCCTTCTTGGATACCAGTAACAGCATAGCTACAGCCCCTTCTCAGCCCTACAACCTGAGTAAACTCACAAATTCCTAGACAAGGGTATGTATCTGTGTTGCACTCATTTGTAATACCTGAGGTAGTTAACTGGAAAACTGTTCTGGGATCATGTCTACTGCTGGGTTGCAGGGTAGCCATACCAGCAACAGCCTTCTCTCACCAGCTCCGGGCAAATCCAGTAAATCAGCCCTACAGCCTCATGACATGTATCTGAGCCAGTGCCTTAAATGAAATGGAATAGCCTCATGCCTAGGCTGTCCCCACTGACCTTGCAGCACTTGCATTTGCATTTGCATGGGCATAACCCAGGTGACTATTTGGCCAGCTGAACTGCTGTTTCTCTCAGCATGAGGTGCTTGTCTTGGGACGGGGTGGGAGGGACCAAGACTCCAATACCTTCCTTGTCCCAAATACACATTCGCTTATCCATCCAGCTACTAGCCACACTGGTATGCCCTGTGTCAGGGCATGCCTTGCCCTACAGAGCCCCAGAGCTGCCTCTGCCATAGCTTACCCCAAGTGGCCTCTAAAGAGCTGGGGGTTAAGGTGGAGGCAGCCTGTTCAGTTTGTACATTTACAGGGGATGAAAGCCAAACTAGGAAAGGA
The DNA here is from genome assembly GCA_013389945.1 of Fregata magnificens. Taxonomy (NCBI): domain Eukaryota; kingdom Metazoa; phylum Chordata; class Aves; order Suliformes; family Fregatidae; genus Fregata; species Fregata magnificens. Next base: position 13,606 of record WAAD01003281.1, read on the forward strand.
CTTTGGTACAGTGTAGCCAAGTGGCTATAAAGTACTGCTTTAAAAAGCCACAAGGTCACCTTTACTGACATTTTGATAAGGATTTTATAGAAGTCACAGGACTTGGGGATGGGCTTGTTGTGCCTACGATCACAAGGGAGGGAGGGATTTGTGTGCTGGTCAGGAAGGCTGCATTGTTGTGACTCTTTCACGTTCATAAATGCTCATTTATTAGCCTGTTGGATAAAAGAGGCTGATTGGGATTTCTCTTCTCATTTAATGTAGTTCAGGTGGCTTCCTTGAGTCTGCCAGCACACGTTCATGAAATTTAACGCTTGGCTACTTACCAGTACTCTCCAGGTGCCATGTCCTTGCACAGTCTGTCTTCTCACTTGGTTAGACCTTAGCAAAACTTGGTTTCATGGCCACACTTCATTTAAGCACAATGTGAGAACTAAGGTATATCATCCTCTCAAATCAAGAACCAGCACACAAGCACGCAGGAATCTGATGGATTTGGACAGAGGGGTTTTGCTGATGATGTGTGTTGGGAACCTGGTACTTTTGTACAGATATCCATCCGTGCGTGTGTGCTTAGTCTGAGAAGCAGCTCAGACTCTGATTGTTAAGCCTTGTGCAGCCTGAACAAGCAATGATGCAGCCTTGAGCAAACATGAGAGGAATGAGTCCAGGGAAGTGGAGGACATGCTCTGATGCCATGCAACTTCTGGAAAAAACATTATGGACAAGCAAGTCTACATCAAAGAAACACATGGCTCCACCACTGGTTTCTTTTCCTCAGTGGCATAACATATGGGACAGGTTTTGGCCAGGTGGCAGAAAACGTAGCGATCACGACAAAAGTAATCCTCGTCTGAAAACGTGGTGTAGGTGAGAATTTGCGTCACCTTATTAAACTACAGTGCCATATAGACATTACATCCTTTAGGCACTGTCTGTGCTTCAATACCCAGAAACCAGACGTATCTGTTCAGTGACTGTGATGTGGATTGGAAACTTCCCTGCCCTTTCCTCACGTTAGCCCTGCAGGGAGATGCAAACATGAAGAATGCCACAAGCTTCATGCTAATGTGCTAAATATTTAACATAATTAGTCACTGGACCCCCATCCCTTTCTCCCACTGAAGTGACTGAGAGACAGATCACAGGATTAATAGTATGGTCCCCAGCACTTGCTCCTTGATGTCACTTGACATTGGCAGGTGTATTGGAGCCAGGCAGGATCAGCAGGCAGAAGTAAAGACAAGGGAGGCAGGCAGCACAGCCTACAGTATTGTTGCACCCTGGCTGGGGCTGACTGGCTCATTCGCACAGCGACTGGGAAGTGAGGTCCTGCTCCCTGCATCTGAGATCCTGATGAGTCTCTGGTGTCTGACACTGAAGCCCAAGAGAACGCAGGCAGGTCACTGGCTCAGTGCCATGGGGAGCTCTGCCATGCAATGGAAACTGCGGCAGTGGGAGAAGAATAGTATGTCAAGTGCAAAGCAGCAAGGATGTTTTTCAACCTAAGGGCGGATGCAGGTGTATAACCCATTTGCTGCCAGAAACAGCGTTATTAGCATAAAAGAAATTGCAGGACTGCATGGAAAGCATCGGACAGCCATAAGGCTGACCTGGCTGTAGTCAGTGTGTACGTGCTGGAGCAAGGAGGCTGGCAGCCACACAATCCACATCCCGTCGTGTGACCAGGAATGTGTATGTGACAGCAAATGGTGCTAACGGGGAGGAGGGCTCGGCACAAGCCCCTGGGACCCATCCTCCTTATGTAAAGCTATTCCTGGAAAGGAGGCAGGAAAATTTCTGAGCTTATGCTGATATGGTTTATCTCCACTAAGGGACTTTGTCCCATACATGAACCAGAAAAGCTACACGTGCTAGTAGCACAGTGGAAAGGGTGACTCCAACACAGATGCTGAATCAGTATAGCATGGAGCTGAAAAACCCTTTCCGCACCATGCCCTTTCCTCTAGGAAACTTCCCTTGTCCCTAAAGCAGGGGCTGTTGCAGGAGCTTTATAGACTCACTGTGTGGGAATTACGTGTATTGCTACACTATGGCAGGACTGCAGCCAAGAGCATACTCAGTACCGAGAGCAGCAGACACGTGGATTTCACCACAAGCATCCAACCCACTGAGCCTGCTGGAGATAGCTCCACTGTTATTGGTATCTGAACTTGCTGGTTCATTTCAGCTTGCACATCTTCACTGGGCCATTAGGCACAACCAGAAAACCTACATCAGGCCCCACATCTGACCAGCACAGGATGGTCCCTAGTGCACTGACACAGGGGGTAAGGCAGGCAGAGCGAAGGGTCAGTGCTCCCAATGGACCGACATTTATTCCAGTTACCTAATAACCAGTAGCTAGGCACAACATATATGCAAACCCTCCCTCCTCCAGCACATTGCCCTACATAAAAATATCTAGAGACGACTCCAGTCCCACTCAGACTGACAGAGGCAGCTGCCATAGCAGAGCTTTTAATCCTAAAGCAGAGTCTGTTGTCACTGGCAGGAAATCTTATTGTGTTGGACAGGCAATCCTAGACCTTAATTAAATAGGTCACCCTCCCCACAAAGCCAGACAGACTAGACTGGAGTCAGACGAAGCAAGTTGCTTAAGCCAGGGACCACCTGGCTGTAACTTCATCTAGGTGACAGCATATGCTTTTGAGACCCTCTCTGAAAGGTTGAAACACCAAGAAAGCGCCCAGAGGTAAAGTGAGGATTTGTAAAGAGCAAGAAATCAGAGATGCTCTGTTCTGGGAAGGAATCCATTCCTTCACCTTTCAGAGACTGAAAGTTTGTGGCCTTTGCCCTGACCAAACACAGCAGATCATGCTGGTTCAGGACTGATTTTTTAGGGAGCTGGTGGCTCCCCCTCTGTCTCCACTGCACACAGTGTAGCAGGGAGTGCTTTGAACCAGACCCTGCTAGTAGCTCCTAATACTGGGCACCTCATTTTTCTTTCTCATGCTTGCCCTCACACTGTCTCTGTGAGATAGGGCACATTACTTTCTCCATACCAGAAAAGAGCAGCTGTGTCAACTACACACATTTCCCCCAGCCACAACCCAGGTGCCTGCCTCTGTAGCATCCCACTGCTGTGCCAAGATGTGACCCTGCCATGAATGCTCCCAACCCTGTGCAAATATACAGAAAGATAGCACGCCGCTCATCCACCTAGCTTTCTGCATGGAGACAGCTTGAGTGCATATGCCATAAGTGACTGCAGCACCCTAGTGCTGAGGCCCTGAGCTGGATGGTGGGGATGGAGGAAGAGGAGGGAATGAGAACCACAGTGCTCACTGTGGGGTGTAACTGCCCCTCTGACTAGGTCCAGCCAGAGAAACTGCATAATTCCCAAAGAGTCAGCTAGTCTGCTATGAACCTGGGTGTCAGGTCAAAGCTTTGCACTCAAAAACCCTTTTCAGGCTCCAACCATTTCTGACTAAGCCTTGGGCAGCCTTAGGCACAATGTGGCCCTCAGCCTCTCCCCCACTTCAGTAAAATCAGGTCACTTGTACCTCACGGTGGTACCAGGATGGGGAGAGGGCAATGGGCAGAGGTAGGCATCTTGCTGCTCTGTGTCTGTCTCTTAAGCTCCCCCGTGGGACACCCATTTATGTTTGTATACACAGTGCAGTATGCACCACAGAGACACCCCAACAAAACTGCAAAATGGTACAGAGACCGAAGCTTGGGTCTTAAGAGCATACGCTGCCGTTGCAACCTTCCTCCTGGGCTAAGCAGTCCTGCTTTCCATTGCCTGGAGGGAGCAACACGCTGTGCTGCTGCTGGGACCCAAGGCCATGCTACCTCCATGTAAATAAGCAAAGGGCCTTCCCTCACCATGTCCCCCCTGCGCAGCAGTGGCCATGGCCTTTAGTCAGGGAGTGTTTCTCTCAGCTCCAGCTGAGCCTAGGCTGCCAGTTTGTGTTGTGAAGTCCAGTAACCAGGTCATGACTCCGTGGTGACATCTGAGTGCCCGGAGTCCCCCGGCTCAGACAGGTGCCACGTGCTGCTCAAGTCATGGACTGGCACCGCACCTTGCGGTGCAGACAGATACGTACGCAAAACACCTTTCCACTTTCTCCATCTCTCCCATGTCTCACTGGAGTGCCTGTAAAGCCAGGAGCAAACACACGACACTGGTGCAGGACTTTTTATTTTCTGAGAAACACATACTTTACTTCCCAGTGCAACAGAACTTCAGATGCGTAGCAGCAGCTGCCAGAAACCTACAGATCGCAGGGAGTACTGCTCTTTATAGCTTTGCTAACATGAGTTTAGCAACTAATGCAAGTTTCCAAGCTGGCAGACCCTGGAGACTGGCTGCGTTCACCCCCACAAAGCAAGGTAATACTGTGGTGGAAGCTGTCCACAGTAACCTGCTAACAGTTTCACCTGTGGGAGGAATGGGACGCTGTGCCTCTGTTCCCCATCCTGACATCCCTTTCATACCACTTGAGTCATCCTTTCACCCTCTCATTCACCACACTCCCCTTGTTCCTCCACATCCCTTCATCTCTGGCTGTGCCATTCCCCTCTCGGATGAGACTGGGTTTTGGGAAGGGGGAAAGAAAAAGAGGATAGGGATAGGCAGAAGCTCACAAATAACCCCTGACATTATTTTTCCTAAGAAAGCAGATTATTTCTTTTGTATATATGAAGCCAGGAAACAACGGTTTATCACGGATATCACTCTGAGTGCCTGTACGCTGCTTGGAGTGACTCTTGGCCTCTCATCAAAGCTTTCCCACACATTGTGGATGGCCAATTGTGAGAACTCCAAAACAGTGCTGGGGAAGCTACTCTAAGATGCATGGCCAGGCCTCCATCATGGTGTGCCTCTGTGCGTATGTGCTAACCCTGGAAACCAAACTCCTTGTACTTGCTGGCCATATCATTTCGGAACAGCTCCAGGGCCTTCTTCATCGCAGCCTGGGAATCAGCCCCAAAGTCTGCAGAGTGTTTTTCGGCAATGACCTTGATAATGACTTCAGAAATGAACTGTGAGGAAGGAAAGAGAGAGAGAAAAACAGAAGGGACAGTCAAGGTTTATTTTCAGAAAAGCCAGACTAAGAAATAGGTTGCAGAGTCTGGAAATATCTCCGAGCTAATTCAGTAGCCCTTCCCACAGTCTCTGGAGAGACAGTGAGGTCTAGCTTGCAAGGAGCCTGGGCTGGGCAGAAGAACTGGGCTCTATTCCTAGCTCTGACGCTGATCTGCTTCATGACCTTGAATAGACCATGGCCCTTCCCACTCTTTGTCTGCCTTGTCCATTAAGGCTGAAAATTCATGCCCTGTGTTTGTACAACACTTAGTTTTGTGAGTCTTGGTCTCCCATGGATCCTCCAGGGCTTACTCTAAAATTGTACGTCCCTTGTGTCCAGCCACTGACAGTTCTTATGTAATGTAGTTTCCCAGGCATGCAGAGGCTGCATGGGCTGGTTTATTATTGTCAAGGGTTGCTCACACTGCATGTGGTGTTTGGAATGGGAAATCTAAACTTGGATATTCACATACCATTTGCATACCATGAGCACTTTCTGTGCCTCGTCCTGCCTGTACACAGAGACCTCGGACTTGAGGGAGAGCTCACTGAAGTCCAACTATCCATCAGTAAATAAGAGCGCAACTCTCATATAGCTGTCTTGCACACATCCACTACCCATCAGACACCAAGATTGCCTGCCCTTTTCCATACCTCCAGATATTTGACAGGGATTTTGTGCTTGGTCGCATGAGTTTGAGCCAGGGGCTTCAACTCTGACTCATGATTACCCTTCTGCTTCAGGATTTTGCCCAGTTGGGTAAGGACGGTAACTCCATGTTTCTTCAGATCTTCAGAGCCCTTCATCTGATCAGGGGTCTTCAGGCCTTTGAACCTTTCAAAGCGATCCAAGGTCTCAGGGTGGTCCCGAAAGAGTCTGTGGACAAAAGCAGATGGACTTTTGAGACTTGAGAGAGCTGTCATCCAGACCAGAGCTGAGGTCCAGCTGCCCCGGGTATTTCAGAGTATGTGGACAGGCAAAGGTGTGATAACCCATTTCCCTCCCCAAGGAAAGCTCTTAGCTAGTCCCTGCTAGTAGAGGCTACTTTAACCTGGGAACTCTTGATACTTTAGATGCTTTCTAAATTACCACCATTCATCATCATTCCTTTTCGCATGTATATAAGCCAGGGAAGCATCTGACCCTACTCTGAATCTGGCTTAAGTGTTTTTCATCCTTCCTCTGGTAGGTTGTTCCACAACCTGATGACACCCTGTGTGCAGAAGTTTCCTTTCTATTTATTTTGTACAGTCTGCTTTTTATCATTAACAAATGATAAAAAGCCTCTTGTCTTTGGAGAGCAGAAACTCCTGACACACCTCCCTTTGAGTATTGTATCTACTTCAATCCCATCCTCTTACACATGTCCCAACATGATCACCGCTGTCTTTTTCCATTCCCTCTGGCTGTGACAGAGACACTGCCCTCAACATGTCCAACTAGAGAGACAGAGCAAGTGTCCATATTTTTTTATATAGCTCTGCTAACTCTTTGGCACCAGTCCCCTGGGTTATGTCAACTGTATTAAGATAGAGACAAGAGCCAAGGCTGGTCGTGGTACTGAGAGGTGAGTGCTTGCTCACTCTTCTTCATCTGAAGGAAAAACAAAACCACCTGTCTTCATTGACTTACTATTGCTGAGAAGCTAACCTGTAGACCCCTGGCTCTCAGCCAAACCCTCTTCCCAGCCCATATCTGCATTGACCAGGAAAGAAGAGTTCTAGAGGCTTCTCATACACAAAAAAAAGGGACCAGCCCCCAGCCTCAGGTCCCTCACATCTGGGGCTCAGGTGTTCTTGAACATCAGCTGATGGGAGAGCTTACTGTGCCCCAACCCTATGATTGCAGACACCGAGGAGTTTGGTTCCTGTCCTTTTTCCCACCCCCCAGCTCAGCCCAGCTGCCAGCAGTGTGGTTCCTCCATTGGGAACTGTAGCACCTCAGAGAGTCCTTGGGAGCAAGTGGGTAACAAGAGCATGGGGCCTTCAGGCATGCTGGTGCCATGCCATGCAGTGCTATACATAGGCACTCTGATCCCAAAATGGAAATGAAAACAAGAAGGTGAAAGGAGGGCTAAAAGACAGGCTAGTGTTGTCCACCCTGATTCGTCCCTGCTGCATTTCCTAGGAGACAGGATGCAGACACCACTGGCAACCAAACAAAGATTTCACTCTTTTCCCTGCCAGAGTCCTACAGTTGAGGTGAAAAGGGGATACTGCCTTTCCTTATCATTAGGAGCAGTCTAATAATTAGGTGTTGAGAGGCATCAGCTCCCTTGCACAAGTTTATTTTCAGGTATTACACCCTCTGACAGGCATAATCCAACTAGTTGAAGCACCAGCAAAACCAATGTCTGTCTTTATAGCCAGGGCCCTACAGCTCACATCCGTGAAGCAGCTCACCCAAGTTACCTGCAGCAGTCTTTGGTGCTCCAGCCCAGGACCTCAGCCTTGTAACCAGCCTCCCTCTCATGGTACAGTGGATGCATGCTTGCTCTGCCCTCCAGAGGGTGCTGGTGCTGGGACTACCGGGGCTTGCATCCCATCTAGAACTGCGCATTCCTCCTAAGTATGTTGCCCCGAGGGCCAGGCTCTCCACTGTATGATGTAAGTATAGGTTAAACTATACTAACAAATACCTCAAGCACATGGACAACACAAGCTATTCTGCAGCGAAAACATTCTGTGAATGAATCCCCAGTCTTTGCCGGTGTTTCATTTCAAAGGTCTCCAAAGGATTTCTGTAGTCTACCAGGTGCTGAGCATACCACCATCAGCCTTTCCTTTTTTCCTGTATCTTTCCATGACACAGGTTGTGTCCCACCCAGACAGATGAAAAAACCTTGCACCCTAAAATGAGATGGAGTTATTTCTAAAAATCTCCCTCCATTGTGTCTGGCTATGGCTGAATCATGTTTGCCAAAGATGATATACTCCTGAGACTCTTGAAAATTCTTGTGAGTATTTTTTTATTTCATTTGGAAAACTTCCAGTTGAATCAGTGTTTTCTAAACATATTCCCAGGATATGACATCTACCTAAGAAGTCTTTAACAATGCACACTTGGACACATTTCTAAAATAAGAGACATCTGCTGGGCTTCCCCTGCCTCTCTCCTCCCTCAGAAACGCCTTGAAGGAACAAGAAAAGACCTGGGTTGGCTGGGGAGCACAAAGTCACAGGGAAGTGGGGTGTCATCTATTTATTTAATGCCCTACGATACCTGTAAGAAAAATGGTATTACCTTTTCCATTGGAAACTGCTTTTACTGTCTTGTGGCAGTTCCAGAGCCAAAGTAGCCACCTCACAGAGATGGACTGGTAGGGAGGGCTCAGGTTCCTGCTACCCCTCCAGCATGCCTGCTCTGGACTGCATCAGCAGAAAGCCATCACATTGCCACCCAGGTGCCCCCATCTCTCCCTCCACTTCAAATGGCAGCTGAACTGGGCCACGATAAAGAAGGTAAATAAAACAGCCCCCTGCTTTGGCTCATCTTTGAAAAAGCTTTGAATGGATGGTGGATTTGCCCAATGGTGTGGGCTCCTTCCTTTAGCCATGCTTAAGCTAGGAAATCCCCCAAGCGAGTGCCACATCCCCACTGCTCTCCGCAGCATCTGTACCCTTCCAGCACATCATACTGAGCACAGGCTGAGGGGAAGATCTGGAGAGTCTCCTCAAAGGCTCCATCCCTGCTGGTCTTTAAGGACACGCTAGGATTCAATGCCCACCCAATGTCGTTTCTCACTCTGCAGCCCTGACGTCCCTTTCAGGTTGCATTTCTGTGACTTGCTGCTGGTGCCTGGGGTGTTCTCCTCTCAGGGGGCCAGGACCACAAGGACAGCATGGGGGTGGGGGGTCCTCTCAGATGGAGACCTCTCAAGTGCTCCCACTCTGACCCCAGAATCATGGAGGAGGGAAGCAGGGGGAAGGATGTGCCTCGTTTCACACCCAGACCTCAAATTCATCATCAGGAAGTAGACAAGTGTTACCACCCAGATTTCTGGCCAAAAAGCAAGATGGGCAGGGCTCTGCCAGGTGAGACTAAGCTGGGGAGAGGGAAACACTCAGGTAATTCACAGTTAATTTGACTGAAATCAGAGATTCTGAGAAAATTGTCACAGAGGTGCTTTTCCTCTCCTTTCTCTGCCTCCCCACATCCTTGCTGCAGAGCATATGAAGGCCCGGGACACACAATTCACTCCAGCATTTGTCGCTGCAGTGCTTGGGCAATGAGGATCCAAAGCAGAGCTTTGCCAACAGGTCGGGCAGAGGGAGTGACAAAGTCCCACCATCTTTTGAAAGCAGCAATGGCCCACTCCTGCACCCACAGACAGATGGAGAGACAGAAGCACAGCCACTTTACACAGTGAGTAATTTTTAACCCAGAAACAATAGCAATGGAGAAACCACAGCAATGGAGAAACCACCACCCTACAAAAAAGAAAACAGCCTGCTGAAATAAACACTGCCAAACACAAGCCCCGATACTAAATATACACCTTCCTTGGCCTCTCATCAAAAGCTCTCAGCTTTACTCTTAGGACCGAAGCTTCTTGCCTACCTCATTAAAACTTCATGCCCATGGCCAGGGAGGTCGGACTCCACCTTTCCCCAGATGGTCAGGACCTGCTGCCATTCCTGATCACTGAGCCCCATGGTTCACTGAAGGCAGGTCCCAAGTGCTCCCTGCAGCCCTTTGCCTTTCCCCAAAGGGTGGCTGGAGAGCTCACCCGCTGGATTTATAGCCCCTGCTCACAGACCTACACCTGTCAATCGTCAGCTGGACGTCTTGCTCTCATTCAGGCTTGTCTAACCTAATCAGCCTCCCTATTTTTTTCCAGGAAGCTATTTTGGGTCAGGTGCTATTGTGGGTGCCACTGATGGCATCATTTCTGCTTTTCGTATTGGACTGGCACATGTCCCACTCTAGACAGAAAGGGCACTGCCGAAACACAGTGCCAGGAGCCTGTCCTGGGTTGCCAAGGTCCCAGAGACAGTGTCAAGCTGGAGACTCCTGAAGAGCACTGTCATCTGCAAGGCCACCCCGCCTCCCTCTCCCCTGGCCTGCTAAGGACAGGCGGGAGAAGAGACCAGGATGGTTAGTAGCATCAGCTCCATTGCTCCAAAGGCCTTTCCTTTCCCATACTGAGCTCACTCTCCTTTTCCCTGGGGTAATGCACTCCTTTTACTAATAGAGAAGAGCACAGTGTTAGAAGAGACATGTCTTCAAAGAGCTAACCATATCCAAATTGGCCCAGGCATCTCCCCAGCCTCACAGGAGGGAGGAAGGGGATAAATGCTATCTAGGAACCAGTTACCCCACACCTGCAGACCAGGGTCCTTCTGCCTGCCTCTCTGGGGAACACTCAGGATTAGCCGCTGGCTGAACCTGGATATTAGAGCCAACAGATGTACAGCTGAGCCAGGAGGGTAATCTGCAGCAGGCCAGAGACACAAGGACACAGCAGGGCTTCACTCAACACGCACCTAGACAGCGGTTAAGGTCTCTGGCTACTTCTGGCAACCCAAATATCAATGTTGGGAGGAAAAGCTACCAGGCTGACAAACAACATGGATATGCTTTGGGACACCTCCCAGCCTTTCTCCTCCAGCCCCTTCAGGACTGATAATGGCCTGGCACACCAATGGGGTGATTAATCCCTTCCAGGGGGTGACTGCAGTCAGAGCACAGCCCGATAACAAAGCCCAGCTAGCGCTGCTGTCCAGAAGCATGCACCTACCTCTGGATGTTTCCAGACGGGCACACACTGCAGGCCTTAGGAGGCGAGAAATGTCAACCGAGGCCCGTGCCTTGGGGCTTAGGAGAACCGCATGCAACCCCACAGTCCCTACCACAATGCTGCAGGACCTGAGGTGCATCGCTGCCTCTGCACCCGTCCACCCTCTGCAACTTGGGAACAGTCTCCCTGCTCCAGCCTTGCAAGGGGAGAGAAGTGCCCACATACAAGGGTAATCAGGCAGTGAGGAGGACTGAGGCACAGGGCCTCGCACCCCTCAGAAACACACAGGTTTAAGGGGAATAGTTTGGGTAAGAAGGGTGGCAAAAGCCAAACGGAGGTGTCAGCAGTGTCCGAGCCTAGAGGTAAGGGAATTTGGGCTGTTGTTACATGTTGCAAGCCGCTGTCAGCCAAATCAACCTGTGACCCTGCAATCCTCCCCTTCTCTCTCTTCTATGCTCCAGTTCGCTTCACATCCAAAAATCCATATCCTAAACACTTGAAGGCCAAGATTTCATCCTGATTTACCTGTGCAAACACCAAGCCGCTACCAATGACCCAAACTAAGCTAAACTGATGGAAGAGAGCTTAGGACGCCTCCAGCTCATTCCTCGTGTTGTTCTCCATGGCGCGGGGCTGAGACAGGAGAGATCACATACCTGCAGCCTCACTGCCCAAGTACTTATAGCAGTAAACAAGCATTTGCACCATCCCCGGCTCGGCCTTGGGTAGGATCCTGAATACTGACCTTACTGTTTTACACACATTTCAGACACGACAGAAATGTGCTCCTGGTATACGAGAGGCTGCTGCTTATGCACTGAGCCCTGTCATATTCCCCAAGTTGAAACTACTCAGTTGCCATAATAACTTCATTTGAAGTTGGTCGACTCTCTGCTCTCTGTAGCTTTCCGCAGGGCTGCAAAGCCAACAGTCTCGCTATGGACGTTAATGTTAAATGGTCAGAAGTCTTAAAAAGAATATGGGATTCCGTATTGCTTTTTTTTTTTTTTTACAAGTGAAACAGTAATGAAATGAAACCATAAGCTCTTCTCCCTAGAGCTTAAATAAATAGTCTACAGAAATACTAAAAGCTTTATAGCGTACCAGACTGCGCCTCAACCCTGCAGCCGTGAAAAGGACATAACATTTTAGTATCTACAGGCCTCTCCTCTCCCCCTTGGGGCAAAATCTATCAATCACTTGCATAATCATCTCGATAAACGCAGACTACAGAGAGCCAACGTATCGGCCGCCCCCTTGAAAAAGCGCCGGGTGATTGAATAACCTATTTCAAAGAGCGCTGGCCACACGGTAGCCGCGCTGACGCGGGCGGCTGTGCGCCTGCACCCACACATAGGGTGCTCTCGCTAAACGAGCATAAAACGTATCGTTAATATTTTTGGCCACATTTTGGGGTGCATCGCTGGCGCGATGCGGGTGCTGTTGCAAAGCCCCCCGGGTGGACCGCGACCCGCCGGCGCGGGTACCCGCCTGGGGGCTCCCCCTGCCCGGGCAGCAGGCGCCGCAGCAGCCCGGTGCCGTCGGCCAGGGCTTGCTACCATCTAGTGGCCACGGGCGACAGAGCCACGGGCACTGGAGGCCACGTCCAAGCCCCTGCCAGGGATTTGCAGGCTCGGGGAGGTGGCCAACACGTAGCCCTCAAATTTCGGGGGCAGGGGAGTGACCCCAGGACACGCAGGACTGCCGCCTCCCAGCGCCGGCAGCACCACAGGGCTCTTGCTGCGGTTGGGTGGCAGGCGGCAGAACTTTTGTAAGAAGGGGCTCGTTTTCAGCAGGGGACGTAGAGACGGTCTGTTTTCTTTGGAAAGGACCCATGTCGGGGCGGCAGGGCCCTGGCATGGCCAGGTGGCTTTGCCCCCATCCTTGCAGCAGGTCGCTGGCGTGGGCAGGGTGCTGCTCCTTCCCCCCAGCCTTGATCACTGGAGAGGGACGAGGTGGTGGGATCCGGTCAGAGGAAGATCCCATGGGACAGCAGCAGAGCCACAACCAAGCCTCAGGGTACTGCTGAGGAGGAAGGCTGTCCTAGGGGCTGCATGGGGCTGGTTTCTACCTAAAAATATCTACCAAAAGGTGCTTAGGAAAGGTCCCCCCCATCTAATAGGCACAGCAGACAGGGGAAGAGCTGTTTCTGCTGAAACAGTGAATGCAATCTCACCTCGGCATGGCTCCTCCCTCAACGGATGGCAAACCTTTCTACAGGCATTAATGAATTTAGACCATGCCGCAATCTCGTGAATAGAAAAGCCGCTTGTTTTCCCCATTTATGAAGGAACAAAGAAGTTCCTATGACTTGTTCAAACCCGCAGACAGCATCAGTGAAAGAGCAAGGACTGGCTCGTGGGTATGGTTTTAGAAACACCAGCTGTTTTGTGGTTATTAATACAGGGTGCAGCCGCCTGGGCAGAGCTGGGAGGCACGGTAGGAATCACACACCAGCCACAGGGAGGGACCAGCTCCAAGTCTGTTTGGCCACATTCAATTTTTTTCTTAGAGTATCACTGTTGTGAAGAGACAAATTCAGCCCTGGCCTGTAAAATGAACATCAGAGAGCCCAGCAGTCCCCCACATTACCTTGGCAGTTAATATAGCAAATCCCCAATGACTGCTAGCCCCATCTTCTCTGCAGCCAGACCTGCTGCAAGTGGAGAAATGTGTACCCAAGAGAGAGGCACTAGCAGAAATCATAGACATTATTTTCCTTTGAAGTAATTTTGTGAAATAAACTGCAGCAAGGAAGAAAAAGGGATGCTCCCCAAACCAGTCCATTTTCCTCAACAACCCAAACCATCCTGTGTGCTTACACAGCAAACAGATTTTTTTTTTTTGACCGAATACTTTTTTCTTTTCAATGAGCCATTTCCCCCACAATACAAATTTAAAAAAACCCCTGAGAGCAGCTGAGGGTCCTGCAGCTGGGAGTGGTGGCAGCCCCAGCTCTGCCGTGACCCTGGGCTGTATAAAGCGTGGAGTGATGTAAGCGTGGTACACGCTGCTGTGCCAGGGGAGCAGTCGGGGGGAGGCTGGCACTCCGAAAAAGCCGGGAGTATTATATAACTCCAACTTACATAATTACCTATTGCATAATACCGGGGAAAAGGCCTTCCGTAACACAGCTGTGGTTTCTATGGCATTTTGCTGATACATGGCTGTTCCTAAGAGATTCATTTGCACTTTGTTTTAGGAGCTTGCAGCTCAGTCCATGCAGACAGACAGGTGAGATCCCACGCTCCCAGCAGCGTTAGCCAGAGAGGTAAGAGCAATAGTAATGGGATCTTATAGCCATAGCAAGGCAAGAGCATTGGGTCTTCTGCAGCTGTGCCGTTGACTTCGGTATTCAGAGGATCAGAAGACTGTCAGATAAGAGCACCATATGAAGCTGCACGCATTGCATAGCTTCCGCCGCTTGTAGCAAACAAGGTGGAGTCTAACTGGTGGTGGCGGTAGCCAAATCCCTTCCAGGCGCACTCCTCTCTTCCCCTCGCTCTTAAACACTATTCTTAGCAGTGCCTCCAGGCAGGGCTGCTGCACATTGATGGATTTCAGCAGCTGACAGGTGACAGAAGCCACTTGCTTAAAAGGAAGAGGAAGGATTAGGAGGAGGAGAAGTCAGCATCAGGACAAGATTTGGGCTGTGGGTTTGCAGAGCCATGCTATGTACTTACCAGTATCTCAGCATCGATTCTTTCAGGGGTCGGGCCCTGCACCATAAAGTCAGAGGCAGCTTTACCTTCACTTCAATGCTCACAGGATCCAGCCTTTGGTGACTATCAGACAGGCAACTTTACAACTCAGTCACTTTTTTTCTCCAGAAGGTGCACAGGATAACGCAGGCATGACCCACAGCTCCCATGCAATCATCTAAGCATTGCATGGTATACGTGACACTGCATAGCACCTGGACAAAACATTTATCTGGGCTAAGCAGGATACTTATTGCAGGCCAGTACTTGGATTCAGTGGGAGAACATGCAGGAAAGCAGCAAGGCAGTCCAGGACCAGAATATTTAGGCTCCAATATAGAAGTTGAGGCTGCCTCCGAGGCTGCATGAGCTCTCTTGGTGGATGCAAACCTCCTCTGAAGGGCTGGGAAATGGGAGCACAAAAGGACTGAGGATTTCTGTGGGAAACTATGAGTGCAGTTAAAGGAAGGAGGAGTATGATTAGAAAACAACAGGCAGATGTTAAAGCCTTGCCTATCCCAGGAGCAAAGGAAGGAAATTATTTTTTGGAGGTAAGAACATGGATTATACCAGCGAGACCCTGCAGATCTTTAGAGGTCGGTGGGAAGACATGAAGGAACTGTGGCATACAGCAGTCCCTTCAGGTGGATTAAACTTCATAACACCATAATGGCACACAGGGCTTTATGTACTACTTACTGAAGTAATAAAGCAAGAGGGGAATTCCTCCCTCATCCCTCATCGCCAACAAAATACCGTAGCTAGAGCCTGTGAGGGACAACTGGAAAAGGCAAGGGCCACAAAACCACACATGGGCAAAAAAAACAGTCAAGCAATCAGCATGCCTGCAGTATTGTGTGTCTGCCTGACACCCTGAACTCGTAGCTCAGAGCTACACGTAGGAAGCCGTAACAGAGATGCTTGCAGAGCGGCCAAGGCTGGGCTTTCATGATCAGGTTAGACCGAAATCCAGGCAGCTGGAGGGGGTGGCTGTTCCCACAGCCTTATGTCTGCCTTATGACAGACATGGTCCTCATCCGCCTCCTCACGGAGCCTTGGGAATATGGGTGCCAGGGGCACCTTGCAAGTTGCCTTGCCCTGCAAAAGTGCAGGGTGCGCTTTGGGCATGGCTGAGTGCTGCTGGAGAGGGGTTCACACACCTGCAAAGGCAGCAGCAATTGCAGCATGGCCAAGACCAGAGCAAAGGCAGCATCGGAAGTGATAAAGCTGAGCCACCGTGCAAACAAGCACCCTTTCTGCAGCCCACCCTTCCTTGGGACACACGTACACACGTGCCCAGGATCTGCAGGGAGAGGTCAGTGCCTGGCTGTTGGTTAAACTCTCAACAATGAAAACTTCTTCACATGTGGGCTGCTCCTCTAGGAAGAGGAATTAACCAGGCCACAATGCACAGTGCACAGCTCAGCTGTGGGCTCTCAGGCTCCCGAAGAGGGGTGGGAGAGCCCATCACTGTGTGGTAAAATTGGGTGATACATCTGCAAATTGCCTTGCCCAGCCCCAGTGGGCAGGCAAGTAGCCCTCAAGGTACCAGCACTTAATATGAGGCTGTGCATGTTTTTAAGTTGGATTTGGAGGCAATGCTAGCAGAGCCTCCCCCACCCCATGATGCTTGCAAAGCTCTTTATGAGGGCTTGAAATGAACTGGATCAGAGAACAGGTCTGTGTTTAAAGTAATCATATTTATCTTTTGGAGAGTTTGTTTCAAAGCCAGATCAGTTCTGTGGTCTGGTTTGTCACATAGCTGGACTGGCACATGCTGGCAGGGGGGGAAGGGGGAGGCAGAGCTACTTATGTAGGCATTGCTTGTAAAAGAAACACCCATCAAGACATCCTCCAAAAACCCAGGCAGCACTGCCTAGCCAGTGGCACAGCACAGGCAAATTAGGGTTTCCCTTTGCCTGAGTTTCGTAGGGTGAAAGGTGAGGAAACAGACACACTTTTTCATTCCCTTTGCCTGCAAAATGGCTTCTCATCCACAAAGCACGGAGCTTCTGCAAGATAAGAGGCCAAGGGGAAGCCAAGATCTACCCCTCGTTTGTATTGATGTTTACACTTGCCTTTTAATGAGCTCCAACAGCTTCTCGCTTCCAGCTGCAGTTGGCCCTTTTCAAAGTTCACAGTCTCGTTTTGCATTATTGTTCCAATGCCAAGCGTTCCCTTAGGGAGGAGAGGGACAACCAGGTCTTTTTCTCTTCTGAGAAGCAGCACCAATTTAAGCAGTCCCTAATCCAGTAGCGCTTTCTGTGCTCCGCCAGTCTTATGGGGAATGCCTGCAGGGAAACCGATCCCTCTGCAAAAAATGCTTGGCAAAAAATAAATGTTTTCTTCAAGCAGATCAACACCGGGTGGCAGTGAGCACCCTAAACACAGCACTGGTGGCCTGGCTGCCCGAGCAGAGCATTTACCATTGAATTTGGGTTGGGGTCTCTGTTCTGCATCTCTTCCCCGTTATTGTCATTCTTGCAATTTAATCTCATTTTCATTGCTGTGCTTGCAATCAGATCTTTTGACTTCTCCACTTCAGGGTCCTGCTGGCAAGACAACGACAGTGGTGGGGCTTGATACTGGCTGCAAAATACTGGCCCAAAAACCAAAGTACTGGAAGATCTCACCTACGCTGAGAACCCTGATCCTGCAATTGCTTTGGTAGTGGTACAAGTATTACACAGCATCCCTGCCAAACACTCAGCCTGGCTAGCCCTCTCGGCTGTTTGGTGTCTAAGGTTGCATATACGGATGCCCCAGGCTGGGCACCTTTGGAAAGCTCACCTGTAAGCATCTTGCATACACAGGATTCATGGACACCTAGAAGCTCATCTAGCCTCTTTTCCCAGCAGCATCCAGAAGCAGATGCCCAGGAAAAGTGTAAGAAGCAGGAACAGTCCTACTCCATCACAGCAACTTGAGGCTGTGAGGACTTCCCAAGGTTATATTTGCATGCTTGTGCTTAACAGCCTTAGGCAGAATTCTGCATGAGTTTATAATCTTTTAATCCTCTTATACATGCTCCCCAAAACATATTTCAGACATGGCTGCAGTCTTACTAGGTCAAACTGTTAAAAACAACCTGCTGACTTGGTGACTCCGCAACAGATTAACCAATGCACAAAGACAGAAATCTGCTAATCACTTTCTAACCATTCACAAACGGCTTCAAGGCATATCCATTAAAAAAAAAAAAAAACCAACAATAAAAATGAAGCTCCATTACCCTCGAACATCTCTGTACTGCGCAGGGCTCTCACCTCTGGTGCCTTTTTAATTGCGAGTTCCCCACACACAATGTTTTGATTTTTTTATCTTCTTCCTTCCGCTAAGCGCTCCAGTGCTGGTGGCTCAGGTGGTTGGATCCAGCTGGTCTGTGGCAGCATCTGCCTGGACATTGCTTATCTTAGCCTGCGGTCCTTTTTATTTCCTTCCCCATCAGCTGCAACAGAGGTCTCACTGCACGTGGTGGCTCTCTGCTCTAAGCGAATCCATGCTCCTTCTCCGGGTTTCGGCATTAATTTCCTGTTTCTCTATGAGTTTTCAGCAAGGGCCAAATTACATTGGATTTATAATCCTCCTGAGCAAAAGGCCAGTGTTTATCTGCTGCTTTTGCAGACCTGCAGCTCATAGAGCTGAGTGAGGTACGTTGGCCCGCACAGCAGGACAGACCTGGCCTCTTCTGTTTATTGGGGCAGAGAGAGTCCAAATCATAAAAAATCAGGCAAGGGACAATGCTGGGACCACGGATCAGTCAGGACAAGAAATGGTACTGCAAATATACCAGAAAAAGCAGATAGACCTTTTGTGGGGAAAAAAAAGTGTCTTTCAAAAGTGTCACCCACTGAGCATAACCTGGGCTAAAAGGTAGTCTTTGGGGTCAGAGGGAGAGTTCAGATGGAAATTCAGGTGGAAACATGGGCAAGTGATTCTGTTGGGGGTTTTTTTAAATAAAAAGGACTGACCTGAGCAATATGAGAGGAGAGCAGGAAAGTGAAGTCCTGGCCTGTCTGACCCACGAGGAGTGAGCATGGGAAGTCATTGATTCAATATCTGCTCCCTTTTCAGAAGTATGGGTCCTGCTTTTGGGTGTTTCACTTTATGGACAGAGATGTGCCCCTCGTCTGCTGAGCAACAAGCCCGATGCCAAGGCACTCCAGGTGCCAGCTCTGCAGATCAGCCCACTCTTTTGGCCTAATTCACACAGATATTTAATACAGGAGTTACTATGAACCATCACATCCAACCATCTCATTACAGCTTACAATAAAACCATCAGAGGTTCAAGGCTGTTAGCAGCACTGGCAGCTACCAGACACTACACAAAATATAGGGGAATGTCCACAAGAGGGAGAGATGGTGCCAGTCTCGACAGTGATTTTGTGCAAATGGCACTTCGCTGCTTGGCAATTGTGAGAGAGCCGTTCCCCTTGCTTCACTTCATCCAGCAGAAATGTTTCCTTCTCCTGGCGATTCCCCTTTCCATGTTATTTTCCTGCCTCCTCCTCCTCCAACCAAATGGTATTTCATCGTATTTGCATGGGGTATGCCAAAAGGCCACACCATACAGGCACTAGACATGGTGCCATCAGAAAGGCGCTGTGGTTAAGACGGTTTCTCTGCTCTCGCTGCTGCTCTGCTCCCCTTTCCTCCCACTTTCATTGTGCCCTGTTGGAAAGGCACCCCCCACCAGCCCCATCACAGGCATCCCCTTCTCTCGCCTAACCCATCACTCAGAGGTGGCACCCCACATCGGCTCCTCTGGGGAGCCCCGTTAGCCTCCATGGGCACACATACAAAATACCAGTTGTTCCTGCCGGGCTCTGTCCTCAGCCTCAACACCCCAGGCCTAAAACAGACTCCACTGGGACATGGGATTTTCAATCCATTTTCCAAAAATAGTTGATGGCTACCAACACAGAGAGCCTGGAGGTCTCTGAGCTTCCGCAGGACAGAGCTTACTGTGAGGAAGCACCAGAAGACACTGGTGATGTGGAAATGACACAGGATGGGATGGACCGGGAGAGGTGAAGCCAAGAGACCCAATGGCCAAAAGAAGTTTCTGCATACACGCAGATTTTTCTTTGGGGGTCAAGGCCTGTGTATGCAGCCACATCCAAAGAATCATGAGATGACTAATGTAAAGTTTATTGTACCACAGATGATTTTCCAGAAAAAAAAAAAAGAAAACCAGCAGTAAGCTGATGTGGGAAATCCGGTGTCCTGGCAGCTACCTGTATGGTTTAGGGTTGGTGGAATTTTTATCAGGTTCACATATGGTCCATAAACAATTGAGAGAGCAGCATCAGCTATATCCAAAGGAAAGCAGAGCAGCAAGTGATCCCCTTACAGAGCTGTCCCTCCCCAGCTGTATTTCCTGCAATTTCCATCAGATTTTTTTGCAAATGCTACCCTGGTCAAATATCCACATTTAGGAACATTTTGGGGTCTCAGTTCTGCAGAATTAGTAGGACAAGTAATTTTCTATCATCTCCCCTCACGGTTCCCCTACATTTGTTTTTCCCCTATTTTCCTTGCCTTGCCCTTTTAATCTTTTCTCTCTATCTCCCTGGTAATGTCTGGAGCTCTGAGTAAATTAGAGTCAGAGAACAAGGTGAAGGACCAGCCCCTCAAACCAATGACCTTCCTCCAGCCCATCCCACCCCAGAGAGATGTCCAGCCTTGGCTTAGTTTCCACAAGTCAATGTGGGCTGGGGGCACCATAAGCTGCTCTGGCAGCAGCTGATCTCTTCCCTACTTCCTTCCAGCCATCCTCACATCCACACAGGGAGGAGGCACGGACCAGTGGTCAACTATGTGCAACAGGGGTGAGCACCTGCCAGCTGCAGGTCCATGTGCTTCTCCCTTGCCGCTGTCCATACACCCTGCACTATGCAGCCTTTCCCAGGGTGAATCCTCTACCCTGAACAGTCAGGGCCCCACGCCAGCCTTAGCTGATCTTGCTCTTCCCTTTTCTTCTCTGCTCTCTCCCACCGGGGTTTTGGTGAGACCCTCTCCACTCTGCAGCCTCTGCGGTTGGAGGTGCTCCTTGGTGCTGACACAGCATGAGTACCAATGGGATTTCCCCTGTGGGATCATCCCACCAGCTCGACAAACAGCATCCCCAAGCCACCAGGTCCAAAAGATACGTTTTGATGAGTTTGGCTAGTGATTTAGCAGAAACTGTAATGAAGCTCATAGCATTCATGGGGCCGTTTCCTAACTGAAAGCTTAGAGAAATGTATCCAGAAGAGATCCGTATGAACCACATCACCAGGATCACCACAAAAACCCCAAGTGTGGCTCCCAGCACCTTGGCCACCCTCCGGCCACTGTTAGCCTCCGACTGCCAGAGCAAGCCTTGCTTGTGCCCAGCTGGCTGTGGCGTGGTGGCAGCAGCAGCCAGTGGTGTTTCTGCAAGCGCGCAGGAGAAAATCAGCTCTCCAGAGGAAAGGAACAAAGCAGGGGAGCTGCTGGCAGAGAGGTGATGCCAAACGGGGCTGCTGGCTCCCTCTAGGGAGAGGAATTTCCAGCCTGAGGAACAAAGCTATGGATACTTCCTCTGAAGCACGCTGTGCCTGCTGGTATTAATATTTCAGGCACTGCATACAAAACTGCCCTGGAAAGAAGCATTGACATGCAAGCATATGAGCTCCTAAGTCTGACCACTGGCCAAACAGCTCACCACAGCAGTGAGCGTGGTCCATAGCCCAGCCAGGGGCATCGGGCAAGCAGGGCAAGGAGAGCTCTACCATGTCCAAAGCAAGATGATTTATCAGCACGCCCAGAAGATCTGCCTTGCAGGACAGCCGCACTGTTGTGAAAGATGCTGCATGTTGAGAGGGAGGGGGGGGAAATGCAAATCTATAGAAAACACTGTGGGAAGAGAGAGAGATGCCAGCTTTATTGTAAGCCAAAGCCTTAATTGCTCTGCTCCAAATTATAAGTCTTGGACTGGGAAAGCTCAAGCACCCAGCTAGCCTTTTACAGCAGCTTATCACCATCCGGCGGGTGCAGAAATGCACAGCATGAAGAACCAGCACCTAATCCCAGCTCCTGCAGTCAGTCGGAGCATCTCGTTCAGCATTACCTGCTTGTATAAGGTAAACTGAGCACATACAATAATAAGACAACAGTGTAAGCAGTGGCTTAGCAAGTACAACTAACTACTGTAGGCAGCATATTTTAACTTAGCTTTAGGCATGCTGACAGGAAATAACATAACTAAAAGCCATCAGAGGTGAGAAGGTAAAGAAGAAAGAGAAGGGCCACCCCTTGGCAGAGGTAAGACAGTGAGGTTATTTACAAAACAGCCAGTGGATATATATCTTATTTATACAGGATAAGAAAAATAAAAGCCTCTACTGCTAATACAAAGTTATCTTATGTTGAGTGGGATCATTTAATAATATACAATTACTTCATACAGACTAAGATAGAAGTAATTAAAAGAAAGGTTGTGCTCTGAGGCAGAGTTCCCCTAGCACTGAGTCCAGGTCCACAGGGAAGCTCTCACTTGTAGATGCTCCCAAAATCAAATCCCCAAACTTCAGACCATTTTCCCTAGTAGTTTAGCTACCTGTCATGTCCTTTGAAGTAACATTTTAGGTTTAAATTTAAATCTTTATCCTCCTTTCTTACCTTTAATTTCTCTCTGTCATCCACACAGCCATGAATTTCATAATTCCCTGCCCTTGTTAACATGCAAATATCCCCAATCTGTGTTATACCATTCTTCACTGGGCAGCATTTGAAATCCAGAGGCAACTCCCTGCGTGCATTGCCGAGAGCCCAGGTTCACTGGGGCAGGTTCCCAGAGGCAGCAGGGCGAGGGAGCTCCTGGTTGTGCAGCGTCAGACAGTGGGGAGGCAGCTGTGACGCTGGCTGGTGGCTTGCTCCCTGCCCTGATGCAGGACCTGAAGCTTTGCGTTCAGGAGTATATTAAGGGTTAGAAGGAGACCTGCCTTGGGACTGGAGCTGAAAACAAGATCTCTTATGAAACAGTTTCATCTGAAAGCAAAACGAAACTGTGTAGACCCCCTGGTGCAACACACTGCCAGGATCTCAAGAGGCTTTTGGCTTGCCAGGAACCTAAAAGAAATATTTTCAGCCTGAGTGAGGCTGACATCAAAATTTTCTTTCTTTTTTTCCCCCCTGTGAGCTCACAGGTGAGCCAGAAGCTGTGGTTTTGGCCGTCTCAGGAGTGAAATTACAACAGCAGGAAATGCTTTTCAAGTGCCTCAATGAAGTATGAAACTTGCTCCTTCCTTTCTGTCTTTGCCCATGTGTGCATGCATGATCAGCCTCCCTTCATCTCTGCAAGAGCGTGACTTTAAGTGCTCTTGCAGCAGGAAAACATTAAACCATATTCACCCCAGACCTCTGTCATTTTCCATACCTGTGCCGCAGAGATGCTTCCAGCACTGCCACAGCACGTGGGGCTGCATCGCACCCACATCAGGGGGGACCCAGATGACATCTTTGGGTCGGAGCATTGGCTCTGCAGGGATGAGAGCCCAGCTGGGGAGACAGCACTGAGGAGCCCAGCCAGGTGGGGAGATGTTGGGCTGAAGACCTTTCCCTCACCTCCATGCACACAGCTACAATATCCCCAGCATGTCCTGGCTTACAAACTAATAGAGCAGATTTTCAGAGTGATGAACCCAGGGGAAAAAAGAAACAGAGGGATGTTTTGTGAAGGCTAAACACCCACACCAGCTTTGCAGAAGCGTTTTGCTCTCTAGCCGCATATTCCCATCATGCTTAGGCAGCCTAATACTGACTTCTCGTTCATACGTTTGTTTTTTTTTTTTAAAAAAAAGCATTTTAAACAAAACAATCTCATTACGGTATAAATATTTAGCTTGAAATGAGCAGACAGACATTCAAAACCATTTTCTGACATGACAGATAATCTGAAAGGAGCTGTGCTGCGGGCATTGTATGCCATTCAAGCCCAATTTAAAAATACATGGCGTAGTAGCAAAAATAGACATGACCCTAAGCACAAACATCACCACACAGACAAATGTCTCCTGTAAAATGCCATCGGTGATTTGCATGGCAGCTGAACCTGGCAGCAGTGGAATAGCATCGCCCACCTCCGTGGGTGCTGCCACGATAAACCCATGCGAAAACCATTGCAGCAACACATGCACGTTCCCATGGCAGGGCTTGCCCAGCTGCTCCAGTTTTGGGACCCCAAACTGGGTCCCAGTCTTTCCTGAAAACCTAAGGGAAATTCCTGTCCCCTTATGCACATGACCTAACCTCCAACTCTTAGCATGCTGGGAAACACCCAAAATAACTCTTGCTACCTTTGCCACGTCTAAATTATTGTGACATCCAAATGACAGGTGAGAGGCAGGTAGTGTGGGAAGAATAATCTTTTCACCCTTAAACACTGAGGAGCTCATGTCCAAGCATTCACACCCAGAGGTGCTGAGGAGCAGGGAGATGCAGGAGCAGCATCACCCCCTTAGCAGCTTCAGCTCCAAGCCCACATGGCATGCCTGGAGATCAACTCACTCCAAAAGCTTTGGCTCAAACCCTGGTGCTCCTGAAGCAGCCCTGAGCTTGCAGCAGAAGGGGATGGAGGCACGACCCCAATGTTGGTGAGAGGGGTTGGGAAACAGGAGCTCAAGGGCCACACACCACCCACGCAGGGGAAAACCACCTCTGAGTGGCCAAAGCCTGTGCTGGGTCCCTACGGGAGTGAAGGGGTATGACCAGACGTGTGTATGGCTCCACATGGGAAACGCAGCTACAGGCATAACCTGGTACAGTCTAGAGATAAGAGAGGTATGAGAGACCTCTGCAGACCCACCTCACTACTCACACTCCACACGTGGCAGACCAACAGAGCATTTATGGGGTTAGATATAGAAGCGAAACCCTAAAGGCAGTAGCTCTGAGACAGGAACACATGAATGAGCAAATCACACAGTACCGGTGAGTTGCTGTGCCCACATCCTGGGAAAGACATTAACTGAGCGTCACAGCATCAACACGAGGTCCTCCTGACATCTAATGACCCATGCGTTTTGATATCAGAAATATGTAAAATCACAGCGATGGCAATGAAAACATGAACGTTGATGGCTCCTTGCAGAAATGTTCTCTAGAGCACAAATATTAATGAAGCCAAGTTCAAGCGTGAGCTACTAGCCCTGTTTTTCAGATGGAAGTGACAAGCAGGAGGCACCAAGCCTGTTCTCCTGTGCCTCAGGTTTGGCATGAAACTTCACAGAGCCCCTTCCTCCTGATCCCTTCTGGAGGCCCCAGTGCCAGGATGCCTCCCCAAGGCTACCCTGCCATGCTCACCAGGCCACGTGGTCCCTCCATCCTTTGGTCATCCCTTTGACCTAATTTTTAGCATTAGGACCATGCTGGCTGTCCTTTGGTCCTCCAGATTTCCCACCCAGGGGCTTGTTCTGTTTGCATGAAGCAGCTGTAATCAGACCACCAGCAGGCCAGGTCTGAGGCTGGGTCCTGGGTTTGCTGCTCTTCACTGGTCAGTGACTCTTGCAAGGCCAGAGAAGAGGAGAAGCCAGTCCTGTTCCTGGTGTGACCACAGACCCTCAGCGATGCAGCACAGCTCTGGCTCTGGAAGTGGCCTTCCTGCACATGGAGAGCCAGGGGATCCCTGGGATATCACAGACCCAGGTGCCTTACCATAGTTTTTGGAGATGATAACTCCAGGCTCTAGGGCGTACCCAAACTGTTTGCAGAAACACCAGTGAAAGAAAGGATGTGTTAAAAAAAAAAAAAAAAAAAGTAAAATGAAGAGGAATAATAACTGTTCTGGGTACAGGAATCCCAGAAACGTCAAGGTCGTGACTGTCCTGGTGGGTAAGACAACACAGCTCCGGGTGCTCAGGGTGCTGCTGAGTCCTGCAGCCACAACCAGGCAACCTGCATGCAGAGCCAGTTGAGAAGGGATGGTCTGTGTCCTGGGAGGCAGGCTAGACCTGGTTTTACTGGTCTTGGGTTCTCCTTTTAATTTTATCCATGTGAACAGACTATTAAACCACCACTCAAAATCTGCCTTTCTGCTTTTGCTGCCTTGGACCATCCTGTCTGCTCCAGCCCCGTCATTCCCATGGGCCATTCCTTTGGGCACGTTCATAGCACACAGTTTCTCTGACTTAGACTATGAAATGACACTCTAAAAGCATTCCTGTTTTCCCCAAAGCCTGGAGTGAAATTGGGGCCAGAAACATTGCTGGGCATGAAGCTTGGCTCTGGGCATGTTAGGACTTTGTCCTGGGAAGATTGCTTGGCTGCCGGAAGGCAGAAGTGAAGGGTTTGGAAAGGGTAACTCCTGCTCTGCAGCACTCCCCAAGCAGCCACCTACCAAAGAGCCAAGGAGTTGGGCAGCATAGCAGAGCTCAGAGCTTGGGACCTGATCATTTGCAGTGCAGAAGAGAGATTCACCCATCACCTCTTCTCTCCCTGGCAGCTCTCACTGTATTTTGGGCATAGATGCTCAGACTCAGTGCTGGTAACTGATCTAGAAACACGTGGCCCCAGGAGATCTGCGTAGCTGCAGCTGCAGGGAGAGAATGGAGTGGATGCACACGGTGAGCAAAATCTCCAGGGTTCGCTCTAGGGAGGTACCATACCAGGATCTGGCTGTTTTTCAAGATGTGCTTTCCACAAGCCCAGGCGCACTGTGGGCATGCAGCCCCTTGGCCGGGATCTCAGCTTTGGCGGTGCCCCTAGGGATGCTGGCACCCTGCCTCCTCTGTGCCTTCAGGGCCTCTCAGCTGTGAGGGTCCCCACTAAAGGCTCAAGGGGACACAAAGCCACACAAGGGCACCAGAGAATCAAGTATCTCACATGTTCCTGAGAAGACCCAAGTATAAACCCACCAAGCATCGGCCCAGGACCAAGCAGGGTTGGGTGCTGCTGCCCTGCAGGGACAACCAGGCTCTTGGCTCTGCATCGTGGCCACTCAGGACTTGTCCCCGGTGCCATCATCCACCGGCGGGGAGAGGGATGCTCAGCCAAGGTGTTTCATTTCTAGTGGAGAGGCTGGGTGAAAAACAGCCACCAGGGACTTGCAAGCAGGATGAGAGCATGCCAAAGATGGGCAAGGCTCCAGAGCAATCATTTATTTTTCTACAAGTGGGTTTATCACTCGCCTGGTGGGGAAGGGGGTTGGTTGCCTTTTTCCAATAGGAGAAACGAGGACGCTTGCCGCTCACCCCCAGCCACAACTCAAATGCTCCAAATACTTTTTCTCCCCCCAAAATGAGAAACATAAACGCCTGGGCAAAGAATGAAAACTGGTGAAAAAAGCTCTCTGCTCGCCGAGCAGCGATTCACCACTGCCGAGAGAAAATCTCCCCAGTTCCCTGCCATGGCACTGGGTCATACCTGGCCTGCAAGGCACAGCAGGTTTTCTGCGTGTGCCAGGATGTCCCACCTGAGGCACCTCCCACGGGCGCCGACGTGGCCCTGAGCACCCCAGGCTATTGCTGAGAGCCATTGGACGGTCACCACTCCCACAACCTGAGCAGCTCTGGCTGGGCGCAAACTCATACGTCCCCTGGCGTGAAATTTGGCCTCAGCCTCCTCTTGTTTTTTGTTGAGGGCACCGTTCCTCAGTGAAACACAATGTGCTTGAGAGCTTGAAGGCTCCAAGCTCAGCTGGAGCAAAACCAGGAGGTCTGGCATCCCATCCCTGGGGTTATTTGTGATCCCCCTCAGTGCTAGGGCTGCCTTACAGCCACCTCCTGCACGCTGGTCTCTAGGGGGACAACTGGAGCAAACTTCCTTAGCTCTACATGCGGGGGTTTTGCCCAGTTTTGGTGTGAGGATGCTGGCTGACTGTGAGGAAGTGTTTTACTGAGCCCCACAGCTTGCTGATAACAGCGGGGACCGGTGACTCACCGGCATTCATGCCACTCAGCAGAAAGGCCCCTAGCGCTTACTCGTGCTGGTGTTGACAGGTCCTGACTCCATATTGCAAGAGGTATTTAATGCCACTAACAAGCCTGTGGGAATGGCACGTTTCACTCAGCCCTGCGGTTACTCCAGGTAGTTGCTCCTTTCAAGTCAAAGCTATTTGAGAGCCCAGGGCTGAAGAGGTATTTTGCACAGCCACCCAGTGACCCGATTTGCCGAGCCGGGCTCTGCCTAGCCTCTCCCCCCAGAGCTAACAACTCTCTCAACTACAGCAGGACCTGGATCTTAACCAGGGATGAGTCAGCTTCACCAGAAGCTGTCATCTCCATTGCTTCAGGGCTGAGTCTCACCCAGTTTGACCTTGAAGAGTACGTTAGACTCATCTTTCCAGACCTCTGGCTGCACCGGCTCTTGGCTCGGTGCCAGTCATGCCGTAGCATTAATGGCAAGTGAGGGTGGGTCAGATCCGATCCCGCACCACGAACCCCATCCCTGGTCCGTGGAGGAGAAATAAGAGTGTCATCCCAGGGTCACTCCCCTCAACCCCCCAGGGCAAGCGTGCAAGCTCAGCAGCCACCAGCCTTTCCCCAACACTGAATTTTTCATTTTCCCCCAAATTTTTGTTCATCCCCCCATGATGCAGATGTGGAGCTTCCTACCACCTGCGCAAAGCTTTGCACAGGATGGCGCTGGTTTTCTCTTTTCCTTTCTCACCCCCCAAGCCCCGCAGCAGAGTGGGATGGTGGAGCAGGCAGCTCAGCCTGGTGCCTGCCCGCGTTTGCACCAGGGCGAGCAGAAAGCCCTCCAGAGCCTCCTGGGCTCAGGGCACCAGTGTCTGCGGCCATCCTTCGCTGGGGGGAGACCTGCTTCTGTGCTCAGCGAAAGCACAGGCACAGCCCAGCGGCATCTCGCCCACGCGAGCTGTGCTTGGCCAAACGCAGGAGCTATTTCTGGAGAGCAGCTTCTCTTGGAGC
The DNA here is from genome assembly GCA_013389945.1 of Fregata magnificens. Taxonomy (NCBI): domain Eukaryota; kingdom Metazoa; phylum Chordata; class Aves; order Suliformes; family Fregatidae; genus Fregata; species Fregata magnificens. Next base: position 41,996 of record WAAD01003281.1, read on the forward strand.
AGAGGTGGCAGAACTGGGGTGCACTGACTGACAAAGAAAAGCCCTGGTGTTTTGAACGCAAAGCGAGATTTCCCAGCCTCCTGCTGGGGAGGACGGGTGACATCCTTGCAAAAATAAGAGAGGACTGCAGCGCTCTGTGGCAGGAGGGCTCCAGCTGAGTGCAAAGGCTATTTCAATAAAACTGTAAACACACTAGAGCTGCTGTTGTTGCACAGCTCCATGAAATCGGTGATTTCCGAGCAGAGTTCAGCTGGAGAGCACTGGTGCTATAAAAAGCAAAGTGACTTTGGGCTTTGACGCTTCCTCCTGACACACAAAAAGGTGATTTGTGATTCAAAAGATGAGGAATTTATCATCAAAAGGAGCTGGGACAGAGCTCAGTGTTTACACATGGAAGAACAAGACAGGCACCGAGAGCAGATATATTTATACCCATCCATACCTTTGCACTAAAGTTAGAGCACAGCACTCAGCATGTCCTTAAAAAGGCAAGAAAGTTTCCGCAAACTGGGACAGCTGCTCCTGGTGCCGGCTCTGCACATCCCCTCCCCAGCACGCACAGGGGTTCCCGGCGTCAGTGTGCTGCAGCGGGAAAGGAGCCAAACACAGTGAGGCTCCTCCAAGCGAGAAGGCTGACTCCTAGAGTCTGGTCATGGGCTGGTGGCCACGGCACCTCAGGAGCCGAATGGTTCCTGCTCCACCTTCAGAGACCTGCAGAAGTAGTCTGCTTCTTCCCAGAAACAAAAATCCTCTGGTTTTGATTTCAGTACCCTCTTTGCTTCCCCGGTCATAGGGCTCACACAGGCCAGGAGCCTTCACCTCCGCTGCAGAAGAGATGAGGGCACGCTGGTCGCAGCACACTTGGGCTGGCCTTGTGGATCAGGACTTGGTTTGTGGGGCTGTCTCCATCTGCTAGCAGAGGGAAGAGGAGCAGGACCCAAGCATTACAGGTTTGGGCTGTCACTGACAGGTCGGTGCGAGCCCAGGGTGAATAGAGAGCACCCAGGACAGTAACCCAATGAGGTTAGCAGTAGGGCTGGCCAGTGCAAGTCACTGGAAGCTCCTGGATTAGGACTTGATATTTAGAAATGCTTCAGAAATAACTAATTGCAGCAAGTCTCTTAACCCACAGGTAAGGTTGGAGTTGTCTGGCTTCACCTCCCAAGCGCTGGGGTGTGTTACAATGCTGCCAGGTAGGAAGAGTCAGAAAAAGAAAAGTCAGATCTTTGTTCCTTGCAGGGTGCTTCTTGAAAGCAATTAATTGTCCTTCTTCCTGACAAATACACAGATGAGCTCTTGCAGTCGTTTCCATGTTTTTCCTCTCTTCCCCCACACAGCTCCAGCCCTCGAATCACGCTGGAAGCTCTTCACTGAATCGCTCCCAACTTCAGGCAAACTGAGAGCAACTACAAAAAATACATCTTGTCTGAATCAAAGTGCATTGCAGTTTTTCTTCTCCACACCCCAGTGAAACAGCTGCAAGTGACAACCAACTCTGGCCTGTGCAGGGAAGGAAACAAGGCTGCACGTAAGCACAGGAGGCCATGGGTCACCTCTCACCTCGCAGGACGTGATCAAGTTGTTGGCGCTCCAGAACACATTTTACCTCCAAGCTTGTGCTGAAGATGCTGCAGTTATATGAACTTGACTGACCTTTGAGCAAGTTATAGGACTGAATGACCTCCACACCTCTCTTCTAACCCAAATTATTCTATGACTTTGTAATTTTTGTATAAAGACAGAAAGGAAGCATGCAAATAACCCTCACTCCCACATCAGCTGCTAAGCTCTCCTATCAGAGGGATGCTCAGGCTACCATCCCTGAGCCAGTAGAGTCAATAGCAGGCCAGTGGCCAGCAGCAAAACCCCAAGAACAGGTCAGCCCCGCCACTGGCACAGGGATCAGGGCTTCTTCCTGGGCTTTTGGGCTCAAATCTCCTGATGCAGCTTGTCAGTGCCAGACTAAGGCACAGCCTTAGCAGTTACACTAGCCTCACCCTTCAGTTTTTCTGCAAATTCAATTTGAATTCATAACTTACTTCAAACATGACCCAAGCAACACTTTCCAGCAAACATTATCATTTATTGACTAAATCCCCACCACGCAGCTGCCAAACACAGCCGTGTGGCACAGGGATTCGCACTCAGCGACCGCATTGGTGGACCTCGGGCTGGCAGCAAGCCCCGTGGCCCAGAGCCCACGTCCAGGTTGTTACCAAACCCTCTTCCAAGCTACTTCCTGACATGACAGTGGTATCCTCACTCTCAGTGGATGCTACCTACACATGCTGAAATGTGTGGTGGCTTGCAATCAGCTATGACTGACTCTCATGATTTGTCTATTATTTATTGTCATTATTTACAGCTTATAGAAGGGGAATGTATTAGATCAGCAGCACTCATTTCCTTAGCCAACTTGCAGTCCATTCAAAGAACCCATACCAGCTTCCTTTGACAAGCTTTTGATAAACCCCTGTTGAGCAATGCAATAATACTACAACACTTTTAACGACTTATTAGTGAATTCCAGAATCAGCCATTTTATGGCGTTGCCTTGAAATGAAGGTAGGCTGGAAGACCTAGAATGTCTTTGCTTCACTTTTGAAGCATGCCTCTACACTACCTTTCTCCCAGCGCAGTGGAGCTTCGTTTCAAGACCTCTCCCAGTCTCACTGATCCAGAGTCCTTTAACCAGCTCTTCCACAACAATTATTCAGCCCTGATTTCCAGGCATCTAATTTTAGCAGTTACTGTTGAACATCCTCTCAAGTTATTGTTAGAATGAAATGAGGATCATCTGACAGGAACACATTGCAGCTCCTTGGTAAATACTGGGGAGGAATGCTTAAGGAGCTCACATGCCTTCCTGCATCATTATTGACAATCTTGCCATCCGGGGACACACCTTATCCCATCCCTTTTGTTTCTGGTACTTTGCATTTCCAAAAGCGATATGAAAATTCTGTGCTGGCCTCAACTGTATTAGGCATATTTTGCTGTATCATTTCGCTCAGTTATCCGTTTCTATAATTACTTGCAAATTGGCCTCAGGGATTTATTATTTGTTATTTTTAGGATCGTTTCAGCAGAAAAGGCATCTGATTATATGGATATATATTTGCATGACATCTTTCACTTGAGGATCTTTAAGCACTTCATAGAATATGAATGAATTTCTGCTTGTCTGCAGTGATACTCCTTTTATAGGCAGGACAACAGGAGCAGTGATTAAAAGACATGTCCAAACTCCCAGAGGAAATTTATGCCAAGCACAGGAACACCGGCTTCCAGTTGTGTGTGTTAACTATTAAACCTGTGCTAACACAGACAGCGGGAGGTTGGCTACACAGGCATTAAAGAAAATGCTGATACCGTAATTTGAAATGGTTGTCTCTCCTTCCACACTAACAGGTTCAAACACAGATTAGGCTTGAAGGAATTAAAAAAAAAAAAGGCTCCCTAACAAATACCAAACAAATGGCCCTTTTCTGCCAATAAGCAGCAACGGGAAAGGATGGGGTTACGGAGAGCTTGGTGTATGGACAGGGCTGGGATTTTGCCAGCATGATTTGCCAAGGCTTTGCCCTTTATCACTCTGTTAAGAAGATCCTATCTCCCAGCTCATTCTTCAAACCAGCTTCCCTTCTTTGCATTTTACCTGCCAGGGAGATGCACCAGTGAAATTCATCCAGATGCACTGAAAAACAAGACACCACACGGGAGCCAGCAGAATGGTGTTTCTCTCTTTTATTTAAAAACAGTGCTTCATTACCATTTGCAAAGGGTTAGGAAGGGTTTCCCCCCTTGCTTAGAGTTTATAAAAGCCAGCAACATGATCAATAATTTATACACATGGATAGTAATACAAAAAAAAAAGGAATAAAAGCTAAAGATCTAACTACTCCGACCTTCACAATTCCAGCTACTTGATAATAATAGGAATAACCCAATGAATACTGTATGGTCTGAAAGCTACTATACAATATGATACTTAACAAGGGAGGGCGGGAAGTTAGAGGCTGTCACAAAGCCCTGGGATGCAGATACTGCTTCTCCAGAGTCAGCAGGGAAATGGGACCCTGGGCAAGCGGCTCGGGCATCCTAGGAAATGATACAGGGGAGGGGAACGCATCCCATTCGGGACACGCCCTGTTCCCTGGTGGTACCTGGCAATGGGAGGTGCTGGGGAGACCACGTGAAGGGGCAAGTCCGTCGCTGCCATTGGAGGTGCTGCGGCATCTCAGCCTTGCAGTGAAAATCTCCAAGTCTCAAGTAGATCAGCCTGTGAGGTCAGTAAAATACTCCACCAGCTCCATATCGCTCTACAGCCCTGGTTCTCATTTGCTATCAGCCCCAGGTTTTAGCTCCAGCTATTTACAAGCAGAATTTATCATATTAAAAAAAAACCCAAAAAAACAAAAAAACAAACCCAACAAAAAAAATTTTCCCCTGGGGTAAAAGAACATTATTTCGTCACTTGGTAATGGAGCCAAATCAAGCTGCCAAAACTACAACACGCGCGCACACACAAAATACTGCGAACAGAAAAAAAAAATAGAAAAACATGACCAAAACTGAGACTACTAATGTGGGAGGCCCGATTTCTGTAAGGAATTCACTCCTCGGGGAAGCAACAAGCCCCTCCACCAGCAGAGAACTGGGAATCTGGCAAGAGATTTGACCCACTTCAGGGGGGGGAAAAAAAAAAAGAAAGAAAAAAAACATTCCTAAGATTAATCATAATTTTGATGACTGCCAGCCAAATGAATATTCCGGTGGACGGCTTTAGACACCAGCAATCTCCTGGCGAAATCAAGCAAGATTTTTGGCTGATGCGTTCTTGCTCTGCCACGAGTCAAGAGGCAGTGTGGGAAGCTTGTCTCCTGCACAAGCCTGGACCAGCTGCAGCCCGCTACCCAGAGAGGACAACCACTGGCAGTGCTTTCAACCACTGGCAAGAAGCTGCCTTCCAGGGTTAGCAGTGGCAATGGAGATGGGACTTGGACATCCCAAGTCCCATTTAGGCTGCCATTGATGCACGCGTTGCAGAGGGACGGGGGCTATCCTGCCAACTCCTGGCTAGAGCAAAGTGTACCGGGGAGAAACCCCAGAGCCTACTTGAAAAGGGCCCCATTTCACACCCTGGCTATCAGACTCCTGCTTGCCTTGTTGACTGGAGTTTTCATTGTAGAAGGGAAGTTTACCAGGGTTGGAGGGCATAGAGGGCAATCAGTAAGGTGGGGGTGGAGGGAAGGGGCTTTTCAGACATTAACATCACCAAAAATAGTGTTTTATGCAACAAAGAATCAAGTCTCACTGGTGTATACTACAAAATGTTTGACATTTTCCAAGAGCATGACAAAATAAAAACACAAAGAAGTTTACATTGGATGTTCATCTTGTTCACTAGGTTGGGTTCCCCCCCCCCTCCTATTTTAAAACAGTGCAAACAGGTAACACTTTAAAAATCACCCCTCTGCACCAAGGACAGCATCCCCCCAATCCTGCCAGGCTGGAGGGCCACAGGCAGCAGGCCATTTGCTATGCTGCCCATGTGCTTTCCCTTTGGAGCTAGACTCAGCAAAAGCACTCCCCAGAGCTGTTGTCTGGGTTTCCCTTTATTGAATTCCTAAGTGCTCCCCAAACCTGTTCTCCACTTGCCTCCTCCTTCAGGGCCGGGATGGGAAGATACAGATAGGGACAGGTTGGGGGAAAACGTGGGTAGGAACTGGAAGGCTTTGCTTTGTATTCACCACTGCTGAAGTTCTGGGTACTGGAATTGAAACCCCAGCAGCCAGAGTCTCTTTTCAGGCAAGGAAATGGTTTCATTAACCGTTTCACAACTAGCACTTGAGCCAGCTATTCAGATAATCCTTCTGAGCTCTTGTTGTGCACTTCACATCCACAGATCTCAAAACGGGTGAGAACAGGGATAAACTTTCACTTCACTTTAGGGATGGGGAAGCCAAGTCTGGAGTAGCAACACGACTGCTCCATGATGACCCTTGAGGATCACTGACAGAGCCCTGCCCAAAACACAGGTCTCCAACTCCTGAGCTAGCGCTCTTTCTTGCTGGGCAAGTCTGCTCTCTCTCTTGGGCACTGAGACAGCCAAGCCACAGCTATTTTAAAACATGGCTTTGTCTATCTGAACTCATAACACAGGATCCACATAACTGCTTAACCTGGGAAAAGCTGGCTATAGCAGGCTCATAGTGAGCTCCCCGTTGTCTCCAGGTCCTGTCACAGCTTTCTTAGAAAAGCTAACCCACTTACAACAGTGCAGCCTCCCTAGCACAGGGACAGTGACAACAGTTTGTTAACGTGCTGAGCATCAATATAACTTATTCCCAGTAAAGAATATGCTGTACCAGTAGAAGTCATCTTTGTACCAGCACAACTGTACCCACAAGGAAAGACAGACCAGCACATTAAATAAATCAACTCTTCAATCCAAAATTTTATCAGTATAATATCATGTGCTGGCCAGACCTATTGCAAGACAGTACAAACAGCAACACTTAAAGAAACATCTTTTCCTCTACATCAAGAGGAACCCCGGATGCCGCCAGACTAGAAGGTAACAAACAGCAAGCTATTTGCCAGGCTGCCTGTGCAGTTTCCCTCGGAAAGCCAAGCCCTGCTTTGCGAGGGACCTGTGACTGCAGACTCATCTTGGGGACAAGCACTAGCTGCCATCAGTCAAACAAGCCAGGGCCCAGTTTAATTCATTAAGTGTAATTCATTTTGCATAGGGAGATATAGGCTTTGTCCTCACTTCTTCAGAAGATGGATATAGCCACAGCTTAGCTACTCTGAATGCATCTCAAGCCAGTTCATAATACATCTGAGTGAAACCAGAGCTGTTGTTTGCCAAGAGGGAAGAAAGGCTGAAGAGCTCTCCCGCCACGGCACAACACTCACTCGAGAAACCTTGCTGTAAAATTCCAGCTGGCGTGCAAGTTTTTGGGAGGTCTGGTGCTCCGGAGACCTGGAACCAGCGAGCTACCTCTGGCTCCCAGCTGTGCAAGCATCCTGGCGTCCCCTCTGCAGCTCACTGCTGAGAGCAGGAAGCGAGGCTATCAGTGAGCTGCCTCGGTGGGGATCTTGCAGCATTAACTACGGAGTTGAGGAGACACCGGCTGCTTAATGCACCAGAGAAGCCTGGCAGGGAGCAACCAGAGCAGGCTGGGCTCGGATACAGGAGGAATCAGGCTGGATGGTCTAGAGCAGGTATTACTTGGAGATCATACAGCAGGGGACCACAGCCCTGCAAAAGTTGGGCGCTTCTGCACTAAACCCCTCATGCTCCTAATACACTCAGGCGGGCTGAAGCTGCCATGCATAGACTCTGCTCAGAGGCAGAAATGGGGCTGGCCTCCCTACTCCCAGAGAGGCCAAGTGGCGGGGGCAGGGATTCCAGGCAGCACTGCCAGGGCAGGGGAGGGCACTCAGGGAGGGAGAACCCAGCTTTTCAGGAGCTGCAGTCAGAACCAGCTGAACTGAAACGTAAGAAAGGGGAAGAGGGGTGAGCAGCTGCCCCTGCTGGGCTCTGCAAACTGCGCTCCTCCTGCTCGCAGCCTGCAGACCTGCTGCATGAGGAACAGCCTGTGGGTAAGGGAAGGGCCGGACTCACTCAGCCCCTCCACCCCACAGGTGGGTAGAACAAGTCCAATAGAGGCTTTTGCTGCATCTCAGCTCCAGAAGTCCCCTGGCTGCCCTGCGGTGGAGATGGCTCCCTTTGACTATGACTATTTCTACCACAAGTCTTCCCTCCCCTACCCCAACTCAGACAGTAAAAGCCCCCAAATGCCCCAAGTCCCCCTCATTTCCTAGATTTTGTGAAAGCCCCAACACCCTGTTCCCCCCTCCCCATTTTCAAGCTAACTAAAATATTTATACACAAACAACAAAAAAATTGTCATAACAGCAACAAACCAAACTTTGGCTTGGAAAAAAAAAAGTTAAAAACCAACAATAAAACCAGGGGGAGGTGGGGGGGGGGGAGGGAACAAAACCAAAACCCAAAACAAACGGTGGCCAACAGGCTGGCAGTTTGGTGTCCCCTTTGTCTAGCTATTCCTCCAGAGAATCAATAGCTTCAGGGTCTCTAGCTTAACTAATGGCTTCCCCATTCTTTGCATTTGAGGTGCCTCCTCTCTGCTGCACACAGAGAGGCTATGTGTATCGCTGGGGAAGAGCAAAAAAAAAATGCGTGGTTGTGCGTGGCTGGGCCAGGACATCTCCCTGGGAGCTCTGCTTGTTGACATCGCATAGTGTTAAATGCAGGAGGTTTCCTATTCTGGTATCAGCGGTGGATGGAGAAGCAGGTGTATGACAGGAGTTGGAGAGGCTCCACCAACAAACCCACGCTCCAAGCACCCCTTCTGGGGGTGGTGAGCTCACCTCACTACCAATTGAGGGAGTCGAGGCAGCCTAATAAAACTGCACTTCTGCATTTCTCTAACATGGTTAGAGACCCTGCCTCTGATCACTGGGGTTACTGGGAGCACTCTAGGAGCCAGCAGCTGAGCAGGGAGGTCTGGAGAGCAGCAACTCCCCATCACAGCACAGCTCACGTTGTGATCTAAAAATGCTAACTTTGAAACACAGCGAAATCACTGTACATGAGAGCAGAAGGGGGATGGTCTTAGGAGTCATGGAACCCTCCCCTAAACAGTCTCTCTGCTTCCAAATCTTCTAATATGTAGTGTCTATATAGACTCAGCAGACCAGGTGCACAACTTTCTATGAGAGGCTGGGCAAAAAAGACCCAGGGGCTCCAACGCAACTATGTAATGGCCTGAAATAGCTTGTGGTGGGAAGTTCCTATGAATTCAGAGCTTGCACAAACTGCTTCTGCCTCCCCTTGAACTCCTGACCAAAACAAAACTACTTCAGGATCACATTTAGATATAAAAGACCCTCTTCCCCCACACAAACCCACATGCTTGCCCCTTGCCTCAAGCAGCTTACACATCACTTGTTCTTCCTCACTCATGTTATTTGAAACAGATTACTTGCAGAAGTGCCTAAGCAGCTCAAGATGAACAGGAGGAGAGACCTTGCACGCTGGAGCTCAGAGTGCTTGAGCACAGCACTGATGTACGGTTCTTCTGCTAGCTTTCTTCCTCTGCAAGGCTGCATATGCTTCACCTCCGCAAGTTTAACGGCTTGCTGTCCACAACAGAGGTATTCTGTGTGACGCTGCACTGCATCTGCCACTCCTCCAGAAAAGAAGGGGAGGAACAGGACAGCAAAGGAGAAAGATCTTGAAAAGGAGGAAGGAAAACTAAGATAATTACAGCCACCAGCAATGGGCAACAATCAACTAGAATAAAGTTGTGTGGGGTGGGGAAAGATCATCCTCATCAAAAACTCCTTTCAAAGTCTTGTCTCCTATACAGCAGATAACAGCCAAAGTCTTTGGGCAGGCTGAGGAAATCTTCTCTTGACAAGTCTAAAATCCTGACACTGCTGAAACTGTCCCAAACCTGTGTGCATCAGATGGTGATAAAAACGAGGAAAGTGTCTGTATTTCCCCCATTTTCAAATGTAAATGACTACTTCCCACCAGTATTAAGGTCCCAGCCACAGCCAAAGAGTGCTTCCTTCTGCAGACCAGAAACACAGCAGGTGGAGACTTCTCCCTCACGTCCTCCTGTCTCACAGGCACCAAGCACCAGACCCAGGGAAGTAACTCTGTCTGCGTGTTCCTTATTAATCGCATGATATCAGTTTCTAACAGCTTTCCTTATCGCTAATCGCCTTTTCCGTGATTGGTAGGATAAGCTATGCACCAACATACAGACACGGAAATGCATTATTTTTACCACAGTTAAAAAAACCCCCCAAAAACGAAAACAAAAAAACAAAAAAATGCACAATCTTTGGAACAAAAGAATTAAAGGCAGAAATTTAAAGGAAAAAAAATACATATTCAAAGAACATAGTGAGGTATAAAAAAGTATTTTCTCTTTTGTTTTTTGTTTTTCCTCCTCAACTTGCTATAGAGTTCCTCTACTAGTAAATATTGCAATAGCCAGGCCTCATGAACTGGGGGGGCTGTCCCACTTGCAGGGGGCTCACGTCACTTCAGTAGGGGGCAAATCGGCTGTAGCCACCTCGGTATAAACTCGCCTGTAGAAATTAAATGAGAGAAGAAGAGGTCGTTAGGAGGTGAACTGTGAAGAAATACTCAGGACAGCACCCAAATGCTCTCAGAAGGGCTAACGGACATGTCCTGGCACTGACCCGCCACCATTAGCACCTCTAAGAAGCAGGAGAGGAGAACCTTGCCTGCAAAACCAAAGACATGGGTCAGGAGGACATGCTCATGACCAGCCAGCTGGAGGTGAAGTTTGGCAAGTCTTGGTTGAAGGGAGTTCAGTACCAGAGATGGGACTTACGAGTCCTAATCTCTGAGTCAGTTGTCTAGGTTGTCTTTATAGATAGCAGAGACCAGGACGTCTAGGATGCTCTTCACCTCACCTTAAGGTAAAGGTCTAAAATAGACATGATGACCTGGTATCCTAGAAGTACCTGCTTTTCCTTCATTGACCCTAAAGAGAATCCACATGATGAGCTGAGGCTCAAATGGAGGTGCTACACTGCAGATATCTATATTTAGGTGTCTTTTTTTCTGAACACATTTGTGTTCCAGCCTTTGCAACAACACAGATACTGTGCTGGCTAGCAGCAGATGGGCAAGCATGTGTTTTCACCAAGCTGCTTCACTCCCCTCTGATGCCAGCATACCTCACTCCTGCCCTTGCATAACTACTGCTGGCAGGCAGGACACTGCATCCTTCCACTAGTGGAAGAGGGAACCAAGTGGAGCAGCTTTGCTGCAAGATGTCATGAGAACAACTTATTCCCTTGCTTCCTAGAACTGATTTCTCAACATGCAACATGAGCCTTTAAAGTTAACGAAAATGGTAAGAAAGGGTGTCTTCCATCTCTAACTATTGCTGATTTTCGCTCTACATATCACCTTGATACAGTTCCACTGATTCACCAACAACGTTCTGGCTCCTGACATTTCTGGTCATTCTTCTACCATCTCCTTTGTACTATGCGATGTGCAAGACCAAGTAATAGCTGGTCTCCTACAACCTGGCTCTTTCCTAGTGCGCATACACACAAACATATGAATGCAGAACAACTGGGAACCCAGCACTGCAGCTAAGGACCTCCTCAACAAAAAAGCATTTCTAGGTGAAGTTTCATTACCTGACGCCCAGTGAACCCCCACGCTGGAAATGAGAAACAGCACAAGAAAGAAAATCCCACTTACCACAGCGCCAACTCCGTAGCTAGCGGCAGGGGCAAGGGCATGGTAAGGATCTGCTGTGTACACCCTGCCATAACTGGAGAGAGGGAGAAGAGATATTAAAAAAAAAAAAAAACCCACACACACAAAAAGAGAAAGAGAGGGGAAAAAAGAGTCACTTCAGAGGGGCAGAGAAACAGCTGTCTGACCACAGGCAATGGAAAAAGCCGCATGCCCTTCTACACACATGTATGCATACATGCACACACATGCAGGCAGGCAGCCCCTCTTCGAAGAGATCCTATGGGCATGCTGCCATGCATCATATGAGATGGGCGAGAGAACTGCCTGCAAGGAGGAATGTGGCAGAAGCCGTGAGTTCAACCTGTAGAAAAGAGGTCAGTGCCTTTGAAATGACAGCTAGTGCATCCCTTACCTTGTGTGACGCTATTTGGGAGGAGAGTGACTGCTGGCGCTAACGCTACTGGTGCAGCAACAGCTGCTAAATGGAAAGCAGCGAGGGATTCTCCAGAACAAGAAGGGAGTATAAACTTTAATGGTCTTTCATGCGCTAGGATTAAAACACGGCCTCACTGCACAGGAGATGAAAAATCTTAAGGCAAGCACTCTGATGATGATAATCTTTTGTATCTACACAGAGCTGCACGTTAAAGCATCCTAGAGTACTGTATGAGCTGAGCAATTTTTACTTTATGGATGGGGAGAGAAATGCACCCAGTCATTAAACAACCTGCCCAGAGTCACAAAGCAAAGAGCTGGCAAGGCAAGCCAGGTCTTTTGACTCTGAGGCTGTAACCACACTGCCTCCTTTGTGCAGAGAATCACAAGGATAGGGAAAAAGCCAGGATTTGTGCCAGCTCACATACACCGGAGGGCAATACTGCCTGGGAGCAGAAAGACAAACCGTGCATTCAAGTCTTTCATGTTGGGTTGTGCATGCATGTGTGCGTGCACGAGTGCAAGTAAGACAAAGAAACAGGGAAAGAAGTAGAAGTACTGTAGTGGATCAATGCTCCTTGAATCCCTTAGCACAGCAAGCTAGCCCCCGTGGACACCTCCCCCTTACATACCCATCGCTGTAAGCTGCTGCAGCGGCTGCAGCGGCCGTGGCTGCTGTTGCAGTAGCAGGCTGTGCATATCTGTAGGCTGCGTATCCACCCTGCAGGAGAGAAGAGAACTGACTTTACAGATACCTGTCCACTCACACAGAGCATAAAAAAAATAATAATAAAAAAAAGGTCACACACATCACAAGGAGAGGAAGTGTTTCAAACTGCATCAGCTCCCATGTCATGTCTATCGCAAGCATCGCCCATTAACTCACGTATATTCCTTTCCTCAGAAGGACCAGGGAGACTCTTCCATTACCCCATCTAGCAGAAGGAATAAACTAAAGCAAGTCTGAGCATGGTTATTATCCCTGCAGGAAATTAAATTTGGTATGGAGATACTGAAAACCAGAAGAGAGCTGGAATCTTGCATGCAACAGAGTTTTTATGTTCCCTTCCTCTTACACTGGGGAATCAGAGGTAGGCACTTTCTGTGAAGTGTGTATTTTAGAAAGGGGACCATTCAGAGAAATTCCTGCTTTTTTTCCCCTCTATCTATTTTTTAAGCCTGGGAAACCCAAAAGGCTAGAATTTCATTTGGTCCAGATGAGTAAAAGTATCAATAGCCAGAGAAGCCAAAAAGCAATCAGGAAAAGATAGTCAGAGAATACACTCCCTGGTAGTCTCAGGGCTGGCAACAAGCAAAGTGACATTGATACCAACCAGACCGTTCTCCCCTCCCTCTGTGTAAGAAGGAAACAGGTCAGGGGAAATTACGCCAGAACAGTTTGTATTGCTGGTGCATTTCTGCCCACGCTACGCACCTGTAGTAAAGGTCTTTAAAATGCTTACACTAATAACAGGTAGTTACTAAAAACATACTTACAGCTGGGTTGGCAAAATGTGAATCCTAACCCACAGGAAGACCTGCAAGTCTCCTCCTGGAACTCCCACAAGGAGCTCTTGGGGCAGAGGAAGACCTGGCTCAGACAGGCAGCTCTGCACACCCTGCAGTAATGAAGGACAGAGGCCAGCAACCTTTCAGACCGGGGCAAAGGCTGCATGGCAGGCAGCAAAAAGGGCTCTGAAGCCCAGGTTAGATCTTTATTGTACACTTCTGAACACATTTCTGTTAACTTGGGGGGCAGGGCAATGGTAAACGAACCGTGGCTTTGATTTGCTAGCAACACGAGCCATAAATAACATCAGAAAATTCCATATTGCTTCTCCCCCGCCCTCCAACTGACATTTCAGAGTTTGAAGGACCAGCAGGCAGACTTATGCTCTTCACCCCCAGAATCAGCTCAACATACCTCTACCACTTCTTCCCTATAGATCTTTTGCATATATGTAACTAAGAGTACAAGATCAGCTCTAATACAGGACTGTGTGTTTGCTCAGCAGTGCTCAGTTTTGGGCTAGGTACCTTTTAAATTAGGAGTAATGATTTTAAATTAATTTTGGTTGCTTTTGTGGGGCCTGTGTTAGCCCCACGAAGGCCAACATGCTATCCAAAACATGCCTGGGGACCCTTTTCCTACTCTGGAGGAGAGGGACTTACAGCCTCTTCAATCTTCTAGTTAACAGAAGAAAGAACAACACAAATCTACACCTCTGAAACATCACCACATTGCCTGAAAGAGATGTCTTGTCACAGTTTTGCCTTTTTAATCTCATCCAGCTGTTCCAATCCCTGCATTTTGGATTGATGGTTTGGGGAGGTTCAGCTTGGTTTTGGCATGCTATCGTTGCGCCACCATTACTCCCACCTCCAAAACATGATGGAGACGAGAGGAATGAGGTGCAGCCTTGATCCATATCAAACCTTCATCGGCCTCACTAAATTAAGACAAAACTTCATACCAATGTGGTATTCCTTTAAGTTCACGAGCTTCCTGAACTCTTGATGGGGCCTGTCACTTGGGCACGGTGTATGAGGCATTTTCACCTGGCACAACCCTCCTCAGGGCAGCCGGCTTCAGCACGCACCCGGATTCCCACTCTGCCCCACACTCACCAGCCACATTTCAGATCAGAAGCCATTTCAAATGTGCCTGGCACATACTCTGAACATGACAGCAAGATGCAGTTTGAAACCAAAAAGGGTTATCATGTAATTCTCTTTTAACTCATGTCTCTTGTAAAGGAAAATTAAACCAAACCAAAACAAAACAAAAAAAAAAGAAGAAAAGAAAAGAAGGGTTGGAATCAGGTGTGGGAGGGGGAATGGTGTAACATTTATTAATCAAAATTAAAAACTAAGCATGCTGACATCTGGAGCTAGAACAACCAGCAAAGTCACCACGTTCAGACTCATATTGGCTAGTTCTATCCATCCCAGCATTCTCTTGGGACAGCAGTTTGCCCTAGGCTCTACCACAAGCTCAGTGAAGTACACAGCCTCAAGTACTAGAGCGTGCAGCCACAACAACCTGCTATTACGGAAACAGTCAGTCACCACTGGAGTTAACATTCCAACCTTAATGACTCCCGCAGCCTCCCGCCCTCGCCCCCCAAAATGGCTCCCACCCTAGCCCTGTCCCACACCACAATGTTAATAATTATAACAAGCAATAACCCATCTGTTATATCAGAGAAGGGAACAGAGACTCCACTGAGAGATTTAGAGCGGGATGTTAACATTTCTTCAGTCAACTGCACAATAAACAAAAAAAAACAGGAGAAATAATTCATTGGAGAAATGAAGTTAAGAAATAGCTGACATGTGTATTGCTTTTTAACCATGCACTGATGCAAAATTGAAGCTACTGTTAATTTTAAAAAAAAAAAAAAGTCACAGGATAGAGGTACACACGCACGGGCAGACCTGCTCAGTTCAAAGCAGTCTGCAAATTCTACTTGTGTGTACTTCAAATAAAACCAAAAATGGGGATTATAATGGCCATGGTACATTCCTGTCATAGGAGCAATGAGCGTGGACAGCCGGGGAATTTCTGACACAGGGATGTATTTAGCACGACCAGCAGGTCCAAATACACCAAAACAGGGTGAAGGAAAGAGGAGGGAAGTTGCGACTATTGCTCGTTATTTCGTAAATGCTTTCACCAAGCTCTGGGACCAGTACAGAGCAAAGGAGATACTGTGCAGGTTGCCTCACCCAGTTGATGCTCCTGTTCTCCATAACCCAGGACCCACCCATAACTCCATCAACGCATCTGAAGCCCTGCTCTGCTTGTCCAATGCACCAGTTATTTTCTCCTGCTATTCCTGTTCACACACAACTTTAACTGGTACGCAGAGCTCATCCGTAACCTCAGCTACATGGGCCTACCACCCCTAGTGATTTCTGACATCACTCACTTCGGGTACTCTAGTAAATATAAACTATAACAGAATAGAGCATCTTCAAGAAACATGAACAATCATGTTTCCCAATAAAAGAAAGAATAATAACAATTTCAAAAAAAAAAAAAAAAAAAAAAGGCCCTTGCTAGCTGCACCACACTTCTCCAGTGCCACAGCCAAACTGCAACAGAAGACACCATTGAGTGGCATAGTCCCCGAAACCCAGGACAGCCATGCAAACTCCCACTCCATCTATTTAAGTGAAGTGATTCCACAGGGACAGGTTTACCCATCTAGGTTCAGCTTTTAAAATCTTTAGCCTCACCTCAAAAGAAATGAGTGTGGCTGAGCTTCTTGTGAAGATGTTAAGTCAGAGATGTTTCTATCAAAGGGACAGTTTAAACACTGCTTGGACAAGGAAATAGGGGAACTAAGGAAAAGGCTTATGCATTTTGACTGGGCAGTAAGTAACAACCAAAAGGACTGTCTAAATCAAGATCGCTCCTTTCCGGTACAGTCTTTTGGATTATCTGGGGAGCATGTGCGAAAGATGAACACAACCCTAAATGTTGCTTATCTTAATTCAAGTTCTCTTTCTGTGGATATCCTGCCAGTGAGGCTGTGCTAAACCCCTTTCCCCATGTGAATGTGTAGTGCTTGAGCCTATAGATTTCAATTGTCAAACAACCATATTTGCTCAGGTATTCACAAAAACCCAAATTTAAAATGACTCCTCTGTGATGTTATCATCCTTGGCTCATCAACGAAGCAAGAAAATATTTTTTTAAATTCCTTCTTCAACATTAGATGATAGCTTTTTCAATATTGTCGTATATTCTCTGAAATAACACAAACAGGGCAAAACAACATATACAGGAAGCTGCAATCCCAACTAAAGCAGCATTCCAATTACTGAGCATGTTAATGTAGGTAAATGAGCACTTTAAGACTATACAGTTCAGCTCAAAATAAGTCCATCTTCTCTTCCATTCTTCAGGTCCATATTAGGCGATCAATCCAACGAGAACATGAGGAAATCCAAAACTACAGCTTACTATGTCAGCGTATGCTATGGTATAAGCCTCCCTTTTCTTTTTCCCTTGCTGCCTTAGACGGCCACACAAACTGTGCCGCTGGCCCTCTTTACTCCAAAGAGCCTTTATGCCACTAAGACACAAGGGTTCCCATACCCCTGGAGAAATGTGTAACTCATGGTACCAGTTAGATACGTCTGACCACCTGCCAGGTTTAGGCAGCGAGCCCAATTTTAGGACCTTCTATTTGTCATATCTCAAATGTGTCTTCTCCACCCCCAAACTGCCCTATAACAGAAGTTAAGAAGCAAAAAGGGCTAGAACCATCTCCAGTATTTCTGTATCAAGAAGGGTGGCATATGTGCACCAGGAATGAGCATGAATGAATTAAAAGAGGTGACAGGACAACGGTGTCCATTGCAGCAGGTGCTTCTACATGGTAATGGGACAAGCATGACCTTGTTAACCCCTCCATTGAATTTTTTTTTTTTTTTTTTTTTTTTTTTAATGAAATGCCACTCGGTGTGAAAACTGGACACACGCCGCCCTGCCATAGCAGGGGCTTGGATCACACATGAGTCTGCGCTGCCCTAAAAAAGCCTCTGTTCCCATCTCTAATGTGGTGCTGGAATGGTTAGTATAATTCAGTTTTTTCCACTGCAATCCACAATCTGATCGGTTGGCAGGTCACACTGGCACTCCTACCTGAGGTATTTTAGCGCTAATGATTGGTTCCTGTAAGACTATTCTATAACAGAACACAGGAAGAGCAGTTCAAAAAAACACAGCTGTGGAAAGAAACAATCATACAAACAGCCCGCAGCGGGGCTCACCAGCCTTTTCTTTCCAGTGGATGCAAGCACGCTTTTCACAGGCAGGAGCGGTCTTCGCACACGTGGGTTTGTTTGGGTTTCCCCCCCCGCCACCCAGATTGACCCCATTGTAGAAGAAAGATAACCTTTCTTATGATCCGAAATGAAGCACTCTGCATCCTGGGGCAGGTTGTTTTATGAATTCAGGTGTCTTGCCAGAGTGGGACGCATCCAACAAGAGATGGAAAGCCACCTTCACAGAAGAAATGGCTAGCAGGATGGTTGCCCCAGGAAAGAAAAAAGGAGTGAGGAAGAGGAGGAGGAGGAAAATGAGAAAAATCGGTGCATAACATGTATGCAGAAAAAGCAGCCCAAACCTGGGACACTTCCCCTTCATCTTGCCTACTACTAACCACTCCCTGCCAGCTAAGCTCCTTTCCACCCTTCCTTGACACAACCCTAGGGACTCAGACGATCTAATGGAACCTCAATTTAACTTTCACCCCAGTCCTAACTGAAGTACCCTCTGCCATCCCTTCCACAATCTGGACAAGCCTTTCACAGCAACCAGACGGACGTAAGCACTGCAGTGAAAAGCATGACAAATCAGTGGAGCACAGGGACACTGTAATAATTCCACCTGTGCCAAGCAAATCGTTAGGAATGGTAACTTCATGTTTGGATCATGACAACTTTTTCCTGAGCTCCATCGGAGGGCTCTGGGCAGCAATAACATAGGAAAAAGCACCACCATCTACCTTGATGAGTCTCCTCTTCTATCATCCTGCTTTCTGACAGTGAGACCAGAGCCACCAACAGCAAAGTCATCAGAAGTCCACGTAACTGTTCTAACCTGACTTGGGGGCTTGGTTTTGTGTTATGTGATGCTACTGCACCGCAGCACCAAGTGGTTACAGGGATTCTTCATTACTGAAGTCTCTGTCCTTAAAACACGTTAAATAAGCCTCTCCTCCCCACTTGCAACGTAAGCTCTGAAGGAGCTTTCTCAAAAGAAATAGGGAGTAACCCTGGCCAGTCCTCCCTTTCAACATGACAGCCTCTTATATGCCATACTCTGAGGGAAGAGGCACTAAGCATTGCTCATTTGCTTGCTTACTTGCTGTGGCAAAGTCAGTGATCTGTAAAGCTGGTGTTTTAGGAGTGAGGCAGGAAAACCCAGAACCCTCTGTAGTCCTTGACACAGTTTTATAAAGGAACACTTGACTAGGCAGATCAATTTTTAAAGGACTGCGCACACAATAGTGTACGTAAGAATGAAGAAATGCACCCAATATCCCTATGCTCAGAGAGCACGTCTTCCAACTGCTGTAACTGTGTTGGGAAAAGTGCCTTTACAAGACTTGACCCTCCATATAAGCCAACAAAATCCAAAAGCTAATTCCATGCATTATCTTGAGTCTAACCCCAGGGTCCTCTTTATAAATGTCAGGAGTAGCACCTTCAAAGGAGCGGGGATGTGAAATCCATGCCGACAACTGTGCCACTGCCCAATACAAAACTCCCCCAACTCCACAGAGCTATTACCTACAATACCATGAAACGGAACCCTGCTAGAGCTAGGCAGGCCACAAGTTGCGATCGCAGTAGCGGACGTGAACATTTTGGCTTTGAAAGCATATTCCTACCATAGCTGCTCTGCAACAGCTCTCCCTCGGAGAGGGAACCTTTTTTCTCACTGGCCAGTCAGAATCCCTCCATCCACGACCCACCTACATATACACAGATGCCCTGGAGATTTGCAATACAGACTGGCTGGGTAGGACAAAGACAATGAGAGGACAAAGTCTCCCGTGGTATCAGAGCTAATTCCCAGACAGGAGGAGGCTGCTGACTCTTCTAACCGAACATCTCCACATATTTGTACTTTACAATTCCCCGAAGAGGTGACAGAATCTAGCCTATTTAGGTACCATTTCTGCCAGCAAAATGAGATGTCAGTTTTCACTCTAGCATCTCGGTCTCCATTTTTAATCAGTCCCAGTGTCTTCCCCAAAGGGATAATCTCCACATCCCAGTGGCACATGAACATTTTTAAACATACAGCTCGCTCAGTCTAGTGTGGGCTGCACAAATCAAACCTGAAAGGGCCCCAAGAGGGGAGAGAAAAGGGAGGGCGGAGGGGGAGAAGGAAAGGGAAGGTCTGAGGCTAAACCAGTCCTGTTATTTTTATATCCAAATTATGTAAACGAGAGAAGTGTTGAGAGAAAATTTAATTCGCTAATCATCTCTCAGGTTGATTAGTAGCAGTGTGCATGTGGGGGACAGGACACCCAGTAAACTGACCCTGGCAATGATCAGGAAACCCAAAGGCTTAGGTCTTGCACCCAGGGGCAAGCGCAGTGACAGAGAAGCATGCTTGCATTCCTAAATATATAAATATATATATATATATCCACAAGGAAGAAGAAAATTAAAGTAAATGATATTTTAAAAAACCAAACCAAACCAAACCAACAAACCAAAAGAAAAGAAAAAGAAAAAAAAAAAAGGCTGGCTTGTCAGGGGTTGGGGACGAGAAGGCTCCGGTGTGTGTACTTACATAGAGGTCAGCACCGTAAAATCCGTCCTGGTAAACCACACTGCAGAAAATCCACACAAAAAACAAAAAAACAAAAAACAAAAAACAAAAGAACAGAAAACACATTCCGGTTATTGAGGACGGCAGCATGCACATGCGTTTTACACAGGCAGGTGATGTATGAATCCACAACCTGGGCTTTTGGCAGGAGCAAATCAGCGAGAGAATGCGTGTGCGCACGCACGCTAGACGGCTCCAAGTCATCTTCCACGGCATGCAAAGGGGGAAGGGGTGGGCAGAGGGGGAGACAGTATGCAAAGGAGAGAGGGAGGGGAACGACCATCTTGTACAATAAAAATAGACTCAAAAAGATCTGATGTCCTGAAGAAGAGAAACAAGGGTTTAGAAACCTCCACTCTGGTTATTCGCCTGGAATGATTTTAGTTACCCCCTAAACACATAGAAACATTGGCTTCATGAAGTGGGCTTGTGAAATCGAGGAGCCCCTCAGAAGGCATCCCACTGGGGCTGGAGTCACCTATGTTAGAAGCTCATTTCAGAGAGTTGTGTATGATTACGTATTTCGAGCTTCACAGGGCTGCATGACTTTGTTTCTGACATCCATACATCACCTGCTTTTACCCTGCACATTAGACATGCGATAAGATTTGGCTGATCACACAAGCATGCAAAGTATTATTATTCAGCATCTTAAAGAACCAATGCAACACCTCAGGAAACAAGTCAATCAATTCTGATCAAAGTAAACACAGAGAAATGTAATTAAAAGAAAAAACCAAAAATACCCACAATGCATTGCTTTCACAAGCAGAGATAATGAGCTAAAAAGGTTAGGTGACTGGTCCAAGGTCCGAGAATTGAAAGGTGCAGTGGGAGTCCCTGGTAGTAACGACCTATTCCGTAGCAGAGAGGAGCAACTGGAAGGGTTTCCATGAGATGGTGCTTTTTCTGCTTTAAGCCATAGTTTTCTTTCTCTCAGAACTTCAAGCAGGAAAACTGTTAAACCAGAGCCTGGGGTTCCCAAAAAGCCACTCTTACCAGAGCATTCGCTAGCGTAAGACTACGCAGCTTGCTTTGGGGACAGGGGTCGGGGAAGGATGAGGAAGGAAGAGAGGGGATACCCCCCACCCGTTTGAGTTCAGCATGTGCTTCATAATGAGGAATTTCCTCCTGCTTTGTCCTCTGAATAGCTCCAAACAAACTTGCTCAAGGCTTTAAAAACCATTAGCCCCACCATCTGTGATGTTCATGGATCTGACGTGCATGACTTACCAGTAGCATTAAGGAAAAAGAAGGTAGGAAACACTAGCTTTTCTTTTGATTATCATGTTTTAGTCATCAGATGGAATGTGAAATGCTGCCAAGAGCCTGCCACCCTCAGAGACCCACCTATTGTAAGGCACGCACACACAAAAAAAGCCCAGCAGATCTTGCCAAAATTCTGCATGCTATTACTAAAAAATAAAATAAAATTAAAAAAAAAAGTCTGTTGCAGTGTTAGCTACTGCTTGAATAATTTAGTCTTGCTGTCTTCCCCAGGAAAAGTACACTCCATTCCCAATGGACAGAGTTACTATGGTCTCCAAGAGCGTTGGGAGCAGATATGAAGATAGAGACCCTTGTTAGAGGAAGAGGGAAGCCACTTCAGCAGGGAGAAGCAGGCCATAAGATCATTTTTGTTGAAGCTAAATTTTTACAACCACATAACAAGGAATTTGGCTCCTGGGGCAGTGACTTACATTGCTGGGTTCTCTATCTAGGACCAGGAGTGTTTTAGCAGTGATACTCCACCTGCTCCTGCAGGAAAGGCAAACGTATGACAGAGGAAGTGACTGTTGGTTTATGAACAGGTTAGCAGTTTTAACAGTTATTCTGAACACAATCAGTTGGATGAATATAAGCATTACCACATTGGATCAGGCCACTATTCCTGTAACTTAGAATCCTGTCAGCAAGAGATGCTAGCATCAGCTCTCCAGAGAAAACTGCAAGGAACACTAATAACAGGTAAGAGTAAGAATTCCTGAGTCGAAACAACACAGCACATGTGCATCCTCCATCTCTCCTTCAGTTAGGACTTGACTGACACCAACTGCCAGGGCTGAAATTTAGCAAGGTTTATTTATGTGCTAGGATTTGTGATTCTTAATGCTAGCAAAAACTGAGAGAATTCCTTCATTTGAGAACCACAGAGATCATTCTGGTTATGTAGACTGACCAGAAGCATAAAGCAGCCCAGCAGCCCATCAAATCTCAGTGGCATCTGCAAAAATCCCACTAGCTGAGCTAAAACACATCCACGAGAAAGAAATATGCTGGTTTTGTAAAGCAGTCATCATATCATTTAGGCATACCAACAGTCGACTTTGTTGTAAAAGGAACAAAAAACCACTCCAAACCCCCAAAGCTCCCTACTGCCTTATATCTAGTCTGACTTTATCTACTTTTGGTTTCGAGTCAGTGAATCCTCTATATATTTATACTCCTAGACTAAATTATTCTTTACTACGGCAAGCCTACTCTTCATGTAGGTACTTAATGACCATGAAGAAGTCAATGTCTAACCTATAGTTTGACAAATAAAATTGATCAAGCTTATTTAGTTTTGAGAGTTTTACAGTAGGCAAGTTTTTTTTCAGACTGATTTAATTCTTACAGCTTTTGGTCTGAAGTGTAGTTTGCCAGCATTCTTGTTTAGAAAGCATGGCCGCTACAAATCAGGGCAATATTCCAGTACGGGTTTCACTCATGCTATATATCAGAGGTTATAATGTCTCCTTACTTCTATTGAATACCGCCTTGGTTATAAATTGAAGGTTGCATTTGCATTCTGAGGTCAGGCTCAGGTGACTATCTAACATCCTCTCCAATGGTCTGAGCAATTGCTTTCTAAGGTATGAAT
The DNA here is from genome assembly GCA_013389945.1 of Fregata magnificens. Lineage (NCBI taxonomy): Eukaryota > Metazoa > Chordata > Aves > Suliformes > Fregatidae > Fregata > Fregata magnificens. Next base: position 64,952 of record WAAD01003281.1, read on the forward strand.
AGCCTTCCCTGGATAAACGTCCATGTCCATACATAAGTATGTACATTCTACACATGCATTAGTAAATCTTGGTTTGAGTTCTTGAAATAAATGTTAAAACTATTAAGAACGATATGATTTCTTGCACCTTCCTCTGGAGTATCTAGCACTAGACACTGTCAAAACTTACTCTAACCTGAATGGCCCTCAGGTCTGATCCAGTATGGCAATTCCAACAAGCTTTTATTAATCTACATTCTGTATTTTTGGAATTCTGCTAAGCTCTCAAATGCAGTGATACCATTAAGTTTTGTAACTTAAACTTAAACACCACTGAGGTTTGTGAAAACCAATTCCTTCTACCAGGTTTGAGTTAACCTGCAGCTTACTTTACTGTCATCTTCCACATTACTCACTATGTCTTGATCACTGATGTGTCGCTGACTGATCTTATGGTGTCATCTTTCCACTGGCCAGGAAGAAAGCAACTGATGCAGGGTAAGGTGTCAGGAATGCATGCCTGTCCCTGACTCCATGGAGGTCAACAGTGCCCACATGGAGCGGCGGCTGTCCTACGAGTTACTGCAACATGGAACTGAATAGCACATTTTGTATTATTCCATGAGGAATCAAATTCCCTCTACAAAATACCTTGTAGAGATTCAGACTACAATGACAATAAACACCAGAATTAGTTAATTACATCCCAGTGCTTGGGACTAGGGACAGTTCTGGGCCATTTGTGAACTCGCCTTGTTTACTGCTGCCCTGCAAATGTTTACTGGATAGTATGCTGTCCATGAAGACATGAAATCAGTCAGCAGGGTCAGACAAATTCAACGTTAACATAAGTAAACACAGTCATGAGACAGTATTTGGAAGGGATAATCACTGGAGCCTGGCCCATATTCCAAATGGAAATAAACCTTTTATACGGGACTCAGGCTGGATTTATAAAGAGAAGCCTAGAGTCCCTCCCAGTGAGCCACTCGTGACAGCTTCTTGCTAGGAATGCTCCAGCCGCTACTCCCAGGGATGAAGAGCACATCCCCCCTCCCTGGTGCAAGTTATTTTGTATTCTGCTAGACGGCAGCACTTAGCTCAGCTTTGCTTCTCTGTTTCACTGTGGAGCATTTCCTAACAAAACTGGACTGGGTCATTTTTAGAGCAACAGACAGACAAGTTGCAGGTCAGAGGCTATACTTAGAGGATATAGAATATGAACTAAGAACAGTGGCAAAAAGAGGTGGAACTGAAAACCCAAAAGAAACACTGTTCGGAAGGCCAATGTGTTTAGACAAGAGGTTTCATTTAAAGTCTTCCAGTGAATTAAATACAAACATTGCCAGATTTGCTGGAGAGCAAAGCCAGACAGATACATGACCACTGCAGCTTGCTTCCTTAAGCTCCGCTTTAAATATCAGACTGGACTCTAAAAAGAAAGGGCCACAGCAGCTCTCACCATTTAACCTGCTACAGAAGGTACTGCAAGCTTATCCAGCATATATCAGGCCAGCTCCTTGCACTGATGTGTGTGGCTTCCACCTCCCTTTTTAATAAAAGATTTATAATTTATTTTCTTTCCTTTTGGGGCTAGTCTAAAGTAAAAAAGGGTCAGTTCACTTGTCTGTGTTGGAGGATTCATTCCTACTCCTATTCCTTCTGAGAACATTGCCTGGAAAACATGGCAAATAAAATTCCAGACACAGGCAATATGCATTAAGCATCCTCAAAATCAGAAACAAAAAAAGACCATTTGGAAGGGATTTGCTGATTTACCTGTCATTCCATCACACTTAAACAAACAAAAACCCAGAACACAACTCACATACAAACCTAGTTCCCTGTATTTTTAAACAGCAGAATACTCTTTTGTAACAGCATCTATTCCACTGCATTACTAGTGAAAAGTCAGAGGGCAAAGAATGCTAAGGCCACGCATTCACCATTGCTTCATACAACAGCTAGAACAATGCTGCACTTTCGTTCTCCCTATATCCCAAACACTCCCAACTCTAAATTAATGGACTTGATTAATCTTTGTTTTAAACCTTTTTAAACCGTCTCCAACAAAGAAAGCAAATCCATTGTGGGTAACTGGCTCTTCTGTGTCCTACTGCTAGATGGTGAGGCATGAAGGTAATGGATAATATTCCTCATTCCTGGATATGAAAACACAAATGGAGTGCAAAGAGCAGAACCTTTTTGGAAATTTTAGACCTTCTCTCTTTGCGTCCTTCTCAGCAGCACTATAATGTATTGGGCCAATGGATGACGAATACCACGTAGACAAATTGAGAAATTGTAAGAAGGAATCCATCAGCGCTTTAAGCTGTTGCAAGTACTGAAAATTGTTTCAGTCAAGAACTTAACACAGAACAATTTAGATTTGCCCCCACTGGATGCCACAGTGTGCAGAATGCTCTGGCACTAGCAATATCCTGACTCTCACCATCCAGATAATTTTAGTTATTTTTTGGTTAACCAATCAGCTATTTGACATGGTTGTGCAGAGCACTCTGCTCTCGTGACCAGTGCTTACCCTGGGTAGGCAGGGATGGCTGTGGGAGGTACTGCCCGGACTGCCCCATACACTGTCCTTCCTCGGCCCCTCAGATGGGCTCCCCGAAACGCGGCTGCTGTGGTGGCTGCAGTTGGATAAGGGAAGCCTGGAACTGTAAAGACAGACAAGGTGGATGGTGAAAAGGATCCGAGCTCCGGCCCAGAGAACAACCATCTGCTTCAAACAAAGTGACACAATAGCTCCACAGCAGTGGGACATTTTGCATCAATCCTGCAGAGGGGCATGCTTATAACCCAGCAAGCATCCTGCTATACCATGGCCTTTGGGGGAAGAGGGGTTGCAGAGAGGTTTGGCATGCAAGAGGTTAATGCTTTGGCATGCCTCACCCACCACAAACAGGGTACAAATCCCCCCGCCTTTTGACACCGCCATGCAGTCTGGTTAGAGTCCAAGAAGCGCAGAGAGTTACTATCAATATAGCAGGCGGCTCTTCCAAAACTGCAGAGGCTCTTTAAAATAATTTGTCAAGAGGCCCTTAAAGTCAACCAACTTACATCAGTCTCTTCCCTCCTTTCCCCTCCCACTCTTTGCCACCCAATCCTCTGTATGTTCATTTTAAAGCCTGAAAGACAAGATAGCCCATATAACAGCAGCAGAAATTTCCCATAAAGTGCCAGTTTACTGAGAGCCCACCTTCACTTAACAAGTGTGACCAATAACTGGCTCCATGTATAGTGGGGCCTGCTCTATTACGCTTTACACTGAAGTAAACTGGCTCGTGATGAAATGATATAAAACCTCAGAAGCATCTGCAAACATGTAATAAACAGACACCGAGAGGGAAGGAGTCCCAGGGCACAAACCCAACACAACGTGCGTCCAGGTACATGCCACTGGGGGCTCTGCAGACTCACGGTTTAGCAGCTTGTATAATATGTACTTTAGGGATTTGTCTGTTTGGTTTCTTTGATTTCAAAAGGGGGAGGGGGGCAAGGGAATGGCCTATTCCTCACACACACCCTCCCCTTGTTCTGCATCCTCCTCATTGCTCAGAAAGACCCATTCACCAGTACAGAAACACACTGCAGATGAACAAGTTACAGCCACTGCACAGTATACTTTGGCTCAAGGTAAACTCATTCCCAGTGAGACCCATCCTTTCAAGTATATATTATACAGACTGGAGAGAAGAAGGGTAACAGGTCATCATTAACTCAAGCACAGTAACAATACAGGGGCCAACGGGGGCTACTTACTGATTAAAGGAATGTAAGTGTTAATACCCCCCCTTCCTGACAGGGGCACTGCGGCGTCATTGCCGAGCGAGACATCTGCTTGAAAGCTGGACGCTAATTTAATTTTTAAAAGAATAAAGGAGAAAAAAAAAAAACAAACACGTAAAAAGGTTATAAAGAAACAGCAGATTGAGAACATAAACAAACACCACTGCAGTTAAATGGCAGAAGTGGAAGTGTCTACTTAAGCTCTACCTGCATATAACTCAGGGCCGTACACCGCTCCAACCACAGGACTCAACTTCCAACCTGAAACAACAAAGACTGCAGTGAATGCCAAAATCTACACCAAGAGAAGGAGCGGGCAGCGTGGGTAGGGGGAACAGTCTGTTGTGTGTGCCCCAGCTTCACATTCACAGCTCTTTCCAATTTCTGCTTCGCCTCAATCCCCCTTGGTGTAGATGGAGGCCAACTGCCTTTTTCTAATGTCAAGTTCTAGGTATAGGTTGCTGTATCAGAGGAACAGCAAAACATCAGCTGATCCACAGCACGGGAATGCCAACTACCTTATATGCATATTCGCCACGAGCACCGTGGGATCCTGCATTCCCTGCATGAACCTTGCTGCCAGCTCCTCCAGCTCCTCCCTGCTTTCACTGGGAACACTGCGGATCCAAAACCTCTCTAAAGCCACCGGCCCAGACGGTCATCCTGGACAAGTGAATTTATAGCCTTAAATTCTCAAAACACCCTTCTGTCTTATTTGCTAGAGATCTGCTAAAATGCAACAATGTCTGAGTTTCGTCACTAACTGAATTACACGACTACGGTGCAGAAAAGCAATTCAGTCTATTCAGCTCACATTTTCTCCTCTCTCTGTTATTTTAGTATTTCCTGTCTTCTTTATGCTGCTTTTCAGGTGAAAGCCTTCCCAGAGAATCGATTTTAATATCATCTGGATAACTAGCAAGAACTGCAAATCATCAATATAAAACCTACAAGAAAATAGTGCTTAAAGAAGTAATCGCTGGGGTATGAGGAGGAACATATTTCCCAGTCAGATCTAGAAACATATCTGTCATCCCCCCCCTTCTATCTGGGGAGAGAAGTAAGGGCTGTAAAGCTAACATCATGATCTGGGGCTGGCTTCCACAAAGCATTTCTTGCAGGAAAGATCTCAGCTGTTCAGCTACCAATCACACAGGTACTTTTATTTAAATAAATCCATACCCTTCCCCTGTCTTGGAGTCCTGACGCACTTACTGCGCTTTAACAACTCTAACCAGCCTAGAAACCATACGAACAACTCTGTGAACTGCAGCCCATCAACACCACCCCTTCATCTACTGGCAGAGTATCAACGAGAGATGCAATGCACACTCCCTCCGCAAGACTGGGCACACTGCCACTGTGTGGCCCGCTTTGACAGCAAAATACACAAGTGAGTGGTGGCAATGAGAGGACTGGGATCAATCCTCAAATTTAGTAACAGTTGTACGACCACTTGTCAGTATGCCTTAAGCCTGGCCTAATACTAAATACCTTTGCGTAGCTTTAAAGCTGGCTTTAAATTGCTGGTTGCAAAAGCAAAATATTCCTGCCCGTTATCAGGGTTTCACTAGTAAGCCAAGTTTTGCTACGAAACAGTCACACTCATTTTCTGCCCTTGTTTTCAGGACAACATAATATGGCTGTGTTGCCTTTTATTATAAAATCTCTTGGTTCCTTTCAGGCACTGAGACTCAGAATCCCAGCCTTTCTGCCTGTCCCTGTTTCCCCAGTTCTGTAACCAGAAAAGAGATTTATTTGCCAAGACCCACAAAACAAGTCAGTAGCAGAGCCACAAATAAAATTCGTATCTTCTGACTTCTGAGTTTTACGTTGTAATCAAAACAGATTATCACACTAGCAACTATCTATATGCAGCTTCCTGCCTTGTTGAAATTGTTTGGGAACATTTTCAGGCCAAGAAGAATTTTTCTGCCTGTTTCAGGACAAAGACTCAGATTCAGAAATCTGTATCAAAGCAGCATTCAGTTCTGTCAGGCGAAGAACGACTTTTTATGCTATATATGCCTATGCAATAAAATTACTGCACAGACAGAAGAACCAAGATATCCTGATGAAACAGGATTCTTCATTACCCAAACAACTTAGTCTTTCTCTATTCAGGTTCACTGGAAAATGACTGAACATAGGCGCAGTCTGTAACAAAAAGCAAGCGAACAAGCAGCGCAATGCCTCTGTTTTCCCGGCTGCTTGCGGACAGCTGTACTTTTACAGTTAGAACCTAAACTGAGATATATCCAATTATGTATCCTAAGTTATGCTTCTGCATTCATATTTGGGTATCTATGTGATGGCAATGAGACTCAGGAGTACTGCACATCCTACTGTACAGCATCAGCTTGCAGTAGTGGCAGGAAACCCATCGGTCCTTGGCTTCTTTTCTTAGCTTGGCCACATTAGGCATGTCACTACTCCTCTGTCCCCACTACTCCATCTGTAATCTGTAAATTAGCGTTTGTGTGGGTTTTGTTGGTTTCTTGTTTGGGGTGGTTTTGTTTTGGGTTTTTTTTTGGTCCTGAGGACAGGCCATGACTTCTCCCTCCCAAGAAGCTTTTGTCTTCCTTCAAACCTTTCAGCTCATCATTAGTACAGTCTCTCTTACCATTTGCGTAAGGTGTGACCATCTTCTTATTGGTCATCACTCGTGCTGTGGCGTTGTTAACCTAAAAGTAAGAAAGGGGAGGGGGAGGAGAGGGAAGGAAGCATAGGACGTTAGGGAAAACGATGGAAAACTCTCAGATACCACACACACACACATTATACTTCTCTGAGCAAAAAAAAATTTAAACAACTAATTTTACAAGAATGCAATCTTTAAATTATTTTTAACAGTTGCCATTTAATTATAAAAGTTACAGCTAAACATGGCACTTTAAGATTATGCATTAAACAAAAGGCCAACGAGAGTAAAGCACAGATTCTCCACCACCCTGCCACCCCTTGGCACATGCTTATTTTCAGCTCATCGATCAAAAGGACAAAACTTTGGATGTTTTGTCCAGGTTCTGTTCAAGAGGCAGCGATAATTTGTGCAGCCCAGGGCAGGGGAACTGAACCAGGTGATGCACAAGCTGACTTGTTTCTCAAGCTCATTCTTGGGATTGGGGCCCAGCAGGTCACGGGCAGGCATACTTTTTAGATAGAAAAAGGTAGCCTGGAGTCCATCAGCTTTAGATCTGAACTCCCAAAGCTTCAGGAGATTTCTGGAACGCCACCAAGCGTTTGGACAGTCTGCATTCACTGATGTCCTCCCCATCATTTTCAAATCTTTTTCCAGGTTATTTTTTCCTTGTCACAAATCTCATGGAGCAAAAAGTAAGAAATACATAGTAGTAGACATGGGTCTTTTTTTTGGTTTGACTGTGCCCTCCACCCTCTTTACAGAGCTCTGCATAGTTCCAAGCAGTTTGATTGCTCAAGCAAGTGGGGTGTTACCACAGAGATGGTGCTGGTAAAGAAAAGATGGACCAGTTTGGAAGCCAAGTTACTGCAGCCCCGTGTCAGACAGCCTCAAAGTTCTTGCAAGGAGGGTGAAGTCTTTACACAACATCAGTAATTTATCAAAACCCATGCCAAATGGGAATTGAGGCCAGGGTAAAGAAAAAAAAGAAATGGATATAAAAATAAAAGCTGCCTTGGGCCCTTGAGACTTATGGATGGTGAGCATACGCAGGGTGGGGAGTCTGGAGCTACATTTACTCTCATTTCAGCCCCAAAACAATAGAAACATTACACATTTAAAAAGAAAGAATGGAAAACAACAATGATGAGACTGAGAGCATGCAGTTAAACACACACAGATAAAAGAAAGAAAAAAAAATTTACACAATTGATTCAGAGGGTGGGGAGGGGAGGAGGGAGGAGATAGGGTCTCACAGACAATCATTAAGATGGAGCGAGTGCCTGAAATCAGCTGCTACAGCAAAGTGCAACACAAGCACTTAAAGGAAAAATTGCCAGAACTGATCAGAAACCACCAGTCAGCAAAGAGACCAACAGCTGCATTTAACCAAGTAAAGAAAGAAACCAGGGAGGAGGGGAGAGAGAGAAAGAAGAAGAGAGAAAACAAACAGTAACAGCTACAAACAGGTCTCAGAAAGAAAGAGCAGCAGAAAGAAGGGGCAGGAGAGAGAGAAGAGGAAATGGGTGCATTAATAAAAACCAGCCAAACTGGAGTTCAGTAACTCTGAGTAAGATGTGCAAGGGGAAATCACCATGAAGTCAGTAATCAAACAGCTCAGACTGCTACAAAACGATATGTACATCCAAAGTCCAGGCGGCATTACTCAACAGCATTGAAAATAAAAGGGGGAGAAGGGGGAAGGAGGTGGGTGGGGACAACAAGTCAAATCACATTTCGTAGTGTTAATGTGAGATGGCAGATGGATTTTTTCTTTCTTATTTAATTTTGGTTTTTTGTAATTTTAAGAAAAATTAAAAAAAAGCTTCTTCTCTAGCGCTTTTGTTTCACTTACCGCCAACTCGTACCATCGCCAGCATTGTGTATAGTTACCATGGAAAGAGTGAGTCAAGTGAAGGGCCCTAAACGCTAAACCATTGAAAAGGGAAATAAAAAAACAAAACAAAAAAAAAAGGCAAAATATGCAGACATCTTACTCAAAAACGGCGGCTTTTTTGTTTTAATATTTGTACTTTTTTTTTTTCTTTTCTTTTTTTTTTTTTAAAAGAAAGAGGAAGAGAGGGAAGACGCCAGTTAGCCTTCAACATAGTGGAACACCAAACCGGTCAACACCAGGCATGCCCGATAGATGGCCATGTTGGCCAGCCAACATTAACCCTTCACTTCCCTATGGTGAGAGCTAGAAACTTTAAGGATTAGCTTTCACCGAGCCGACTCCTGACCGTGGGCACATCAAGAAACCAGTGGTGTGTATAGCACAGCCCTCTTGGGGATTCTGCCCCACGTCTCCCCTCCCCTCCCACCACGGGCATCATCTCACACTTGCGTGGAGGAGAACTGGCCTCGGAGGAAAGAGAGGATAATGGCTGGCCCCCTGCTTTCTTTTTTGGACACAGAGTTAGAAGTCGGACAGTACTCTTTCAGTTAGTTTTGTTCAGGCCTGGTAACAGGAAATCGGAGCCTCGCAAACTGAAGCAAAGGAAAATTCAAGACAGCAGAAGGGCAAAAATTCGGAGTGGGTGGGAAAAAAACTTAATAAAAGAAGAAAGAAAAGAAAAAAATACCCAAAACAACAATAAAAATATTCCATAAGGGGTGTAAACTTTTATACATTTCAGTGCAGGGAGGTGAAGGACACAGACACAAACACACACGCACACACAAGACTGGGATCCAAATGTGAAATAAGTGAGGCAAGACACAAAAAGAAATCAAAAGAATAAATATAAAGAAGAAATTGAATTACTGAAGACATGCACCTCGATTTTACGGCCCTCTACCACGGTGCCGTGTAATTTCTCCCTGGCCCTGTCTGCATCAGCACTATTCTCGAAAGTTACGAACCCGAATCCCTGCATGCAGCGGGAGAAGGGGGGAAAACATGCACATCGTTATATATTGAAATACTGATCTCTAGGTAAATAGAGAAAAAATATCACAGTATGAAATTGACATCAGCACAACTCAGCAATAACCTCTTAGAGTCACATTGTTGGTTCATGCATGTTTCATAAATGAAAGAAATTAAATTCAATAAAATAAAGGAACTGTAATCATAATAAGAATAATAAGAGTAATTAAAACAAAAAAGAAAACATAAAAGCAATTGAGGCCAGACCAAAAAAGAAGTACAAAGTTACTCGAGACAATTTTTTTGTTTTGTTTTGTTTGTTCAAAAACACTAAACCCTGCTCCAACATAGGCAAGCTGGTCAAGCCCAAGCAGGGCTTCTCTCCCCTCTGCTAATTAACACACATGCTTTGCAGGACCCCCACCCGCCCCAGACACAGTACAGGACATCAACACTGAGCAGCACTTCGTTCTCTTGAGAAACTGCTACGAGAGTGAGCAGCGATCTGAGTTCACGCCTGGCACCAGGAATTCTGCGAAGCTTTGGGCAAATGAAACACTGAACCTTGCTTTTCCCACCTGTAAAATGGAGACAATAATAATTACCTACCTTAGAAAACTGCTGAGAGGAAGGGCTGTTTGTAAAGCATCCCTTGTAAGCTCTTCGGGGCACAGCTGATGTCTACTCCTATGCCTGTAACTTCCCTAATAACACATGGGGCCCTGAAACTAAGCAGGGCTTCCAGGTGGCATCATCAAATAAACACTACTTAACATGAAGGTTTAGAGTATCACATATTCTAGTTTCAAAATTTTCCTATCTATGAGTACTGTGTTGGACTTGAGTATAAATCTAAACACCTAAATACTGATTCATCAGTAAAGGCATGTTTTGTCTGACACTGCTGACCTACTGCTACCTCCCTCCCACCCTGCTATCCATCTTCCTTGGCTTTCTTCTGAGATGGCAAGCTCTGCACTGTGAATAGTAACAAATCTCTGCCTAGTGAGACCATGAAGTTTGAGTAAAATTGATGTGCCCTGCTTGGAGCAACCATAAAAGCTCGAGGACTACTAAAAACGTCCCTTTAGTTAGACGAATTCGGTTTACCGCATCTGTGAAGGCCCATGCAACGCGCCTGTCCTACATGCTCACGCTGCTGCCAACTCATGCAGTTGCATAACATGGCAGGGCAACAGATCATGCTTCCTTCCACGGAGATGAGTGTGCTGACATTAAAACAGAGCCAACATGACTAAGTGAATTAGGATTTTAGCTAGTAACAAACAGTATCTTACTACAGACAACTGTGATGAGATATTCTTCATGCCATTACAGAGAGTGGTGCCAAACAAAAAACTTTGTTGCATTCTGCTTTCAGGGTATCTTAAGAACAGGAGTAACTGGCTCCTGTGGCTTGGTATAAAGCACATACCAGTTTAACGTACACAGAGTAATCTCTGCTGGCTGCGATACCCTCAGGAGCAGGAAAAACAAAGCTTGCATTTGATGCAATGGAAACTCCTGATATTAACTGGAGAGCAAGGCGATGTGAGTGATCTACAGCTATGCCTTGTCAGGGAAATGGCATGCTAGCCTTGCAGCCCATTCCGTGCACCTCAGGGTTGATACGTATGGACTGGACCACCCCACCCCACCCCCAGCCCCCTCCAAAAAAAACCCCAAACCAAACCGAACAACCCCAAAAAACAAAAGACATCTTGATTTCTAAGCACTGTTAGCAACAAGACACAAGCAAGCCATCATTCTTCAAGTGCTTTTTAAAGGTCTTTACAGTACTAATCTTAAAAAGCCCAAGCCGTTTGCACATGCTGGCCTTTATCATCCACAGCTAGGTTTCCAGCACAACACTGTTACACATGCAGGTTTGTTTTTTTTTCTTTTTTTCCCCCTGAACAGCAATAATAAAAGAACTTAGCCAAGTACTGCAATGTTGAGATCAATGAGAGTGCTCCTTTGGGCTCCAACCCAATAATCTAAAACTTCAAGATAATTTCATTTCTCCAGCTATAAATAAAAAGCTATATAAATAACAAACTGATGCCTTTTTCAGAACAGCATAAAAGTTTTCTGTTTAAATGAATTAAAATTGGAGCTACAAGAGATCGGGGCTAATAAAACAGCCCAACTGCATATAACTCAAATATGTTGCAGGGAACCAGGGAGGGTGCAGGGGGGCTCTAAGAGCAAAGCTGATGATGAAGGGACAGGGTATTATGTCTGCTTCAAAGAACCCCTACAGAGAAAGGCAAGACTCAGAAATAGAGCAACACCTTTCCCTCTGGTTCTATATAATGGGGAAAAAGCATCTTTAAAAGGTTGGGGGAGGAGGGGAGGTAAAAACTGCAGCAGGAATCTTTATTTCCCTCTTCTCTTTTTACATTAAAATTTCTGTTTGTTCTAGACAAGCCTGTGGAGACCAAATGAAATTTATGTCTTCGGTGATGATGTGAACTGAAAGCTGGAGAGCAGAGGGAAGGTAATTTTTTAGACAATCTGTGCAGGCTAGAACCAAACTAAGACTATTTTAATTCACATTTGTTTGCAATTAGTGAAGTCTGTATGGGATTTTAAAAACCACATTATCATTAAATATCTTTAAACTGATTAGGAATTTTCACCATTTTTAGTAAGTTAACTAAGGTAGGGTATAATCCACATGCAGACTATATGAAAATAATTAACAATGTGAATTAAACCAGAATTAATCTGATTCTGAACAACATAACTAATTAACCACAATTTTTGTTTTATTGCAGATCAGTCCTTAGCTTGTGCAACTCTCTTTGTTGAGAACCATTTAATGTCAATGCTGAATTAATGCTTTACATAGTTGACTATGGCAGAGTCAGTATTTGTGCCCCCTTGGTTTGTCGTCTTAATGCATCTCTTAGACATTCAAATTTTCATCAGCAAAAATAGGTGAGCGATGCTTGACATTTTTGTTATTTCTGAGTTTAAAAACTAGCAATTATATATACATATTTTTGATGTGGGAGAGAAAAAAAAAGCACATACATATAATTTTAATTCCTTCTCACAGATGACCTGTAAAGAATAGGGATTAATTTGTACCTAAATACATATACAACAAACAATTCTCAGTTCTCCCTCCCAAGGTTGTCTTGCCCTTGGGAAAAAAAAAAAAAAAAAAAGGGTGGGAAAAAAAAAGGTGGCAGATGTCCAATATCTACTAGCTTAGCTTTATAGCAGGTATTGGTTTGCTCCGTAGTAGTAGGTATGGAGCCAGAAGCAGGGAAGATACAATCCTGGATAAAAAAAATACTTAAGGTTTCTAAAAATTTAGATTATACAAATAGCTTGGGTTTAATAAGGCTGTTATGATAACAAGGCTGAAATTTTCAACAGTTCCTTTCCACCAACAACTGCCAGACACTTTTCCCAAGCAGAAAATAAGTTTAAGCCTCAGTGTACCCAGGGAACGCTAAATAACCCCAGCAAACATTTTTAGGACTTGTGAGTAATTTGCAGTGCCAGACTAACCCCTTTTTACCCAAAGGTTTATTCAAAGGGCCTGAAGAGACCGAGTAACTGCCACCCTTTTAGTCTGGCCTCAGACTCTGCAATAAATAACAAGCAACATGATGAGCAGTGAAAAAAATAATAAATTTATATATATAGTATTTGAACGTTTCCATCTCTGAAGAATGAGAAAGAAAATTTACCATGTAACCGTAAAGGGAGAAATCAAAAGCAGACGGTTCTCCTGGGTGTGGCCAGAACACAGAAATTAAACAAAAAAACAACAAAAAAATAAAGTAAAATAAAATAAAAAGAAAATAAAACCAAAGGAAACTAAACAGAGCCCCTTGAAATCCATGCATTGTTAACCCTTCATTTATCATGGAGTTTAGACCAGTCACCTCATCAGCAGCGTCTTTGCCTTGTACCACTGGAGCATGCAGCCAGCAACCGGCCTTGCCATCATCTGCTGCTGTGCTCATTTTTAACCAAGTTTTGTGGGTTTGGTATGTTTGTTTGTTTTTTCCATTCCTTATTTCCATAATAAACAAACTTTTAGGAGCCTGAAAAAATGGCCAAGGAGACAGCAGTTTAGGCTACCTGTTTCCAAGGCATTTGGAGAGAGTAGGAAGGTTTCAGCTATAATCCACCTGAGATGAGCAGGACTGAATGCATTGACAGAAACACAGCACGAATTTCAGAAACACATTATTGAAGCTGCACACACAAACGCACACTTTAAGTTTATGAGGGAATCGGCATAAACCACGCTACCACTATTTCAGCAGCTCTTCCAGCTCCCCCCTGCCCCCATGCCGCATTTTGAGTGCATTAAGGCACATACGCATAAAGCACAAAGCACCTGTCCATGTACCTGTGCAAGCTGGTGAACCAGATGCAGGAATTAATCTGGCTAAAAAACCATAAATGTATCTTTGAAAAAAACTTGCAGGGCTACTTTTAAGCTGGATCATTTCCCCAGCCCAGCTTGCTGTGTTGTTCTACTGCCAATCCCTCCTGCAAAACTGAGGAGGGGGCAGAGGCCGGGGGTGAATGGCAGGAGCCCAGCCAGCACTGCTGCTCAGCAAGAGCTTTGGGCTTCAGAGCAACTCCAACCAACAGGTCAGGGGTTCCACAGCCCTGCGTTGTCCCCAGTTGTGTGCTCCTCCTCCTTCCCTCGATTGATCTTGGATCTTACTGTGTGGTCTGTGAGTTCAACTAGCTCAACTGGCACAGGAGAAGCTCATTTCTCGCCCTCTCCCTGCTGTATCAGTTTTTTGCTAATTTAGCACCCTGGATTCAACTCCCTATGCAGTGAAACTAGCACTACTGGGAAGGTGCTCCCACAGGAGCAGTAAATCAGCTTACACTATCAAGCCATCAACTTCAGCCTTAAATAAACCAGTTCAGTGTATGGACTAATTTAACTCATTAGTTTAGTATCACAGAGTTGAAGGCATAAAACTGTACCTCACTGAACTAGGATAAAGGGACACAGGTCATGTCTCCTTCATGCCACTGGCATTATAAAGGGATTTGGTGACCTGAGAAAGCGACGCTGGTTGCTGGTACTTAATCTGTTATTAAGCCTCTTTGTGTTAATAACACTATTTGTATTTCTGGCTCAACTGATGACATCTGAACAAAAATTATAAAAATAGAATTAAAATGAAAACAAGACCTCTAATTTATTTTATGTAAAAATGGGTTGTATCTATGTCACTGAGTGGAACTAAGTCCAGAACAAGAGAGAACAACTCAAAGCACCTAATCCATTCAAAGAAGAAATAAATGCACATGCAAATGTACAGTCCTTTAGGCACAGTTATCAAAACCTAAATTCATATTCTTATCCTAACCTACAGTTTACTGCAAACATAAAAAACCCCTAAGTGTTTCCACACAGCACAGATTTTAGCTAGCACAGGTTTAACGTACAGAATTCCACTCACCAATAGATGCAATTTCTTTGTGAAAACAAGATGTAAGCTACTATACAACCAATTTTTTTAATTAAATATGGAGCACTTCTAGACACTTCAGTCCTACACAAGAACTTGGAGATCCGGGTCTCCCAAGTGGAAGGCAGTGAGGGACATAAACTTACATGATCCTGAAACCACAAGCTTGCAATCTGCACTAATATGAACTCTTACCATTTAAAAATCTAAAAAAAAAATGCTCCCTCTTCAGTCAAGATTTTGCTGTGTGCTTATGCACTCTTGGTCTCTGAATGTCATTGAGGGCACATCTTGGAATGCCACACGGTACACAGCTGATAAGCAAAGAGCTTGGATTCCCTTCCCCTACAGCTTTATGAACGCCACAGGGTACTCGTTACGCACACAGAATGCATTAATTCTGCAAATATGTCCACTTGTTCGGTTCAGCACAACAGTGCCAAAACATGCATCTAGAGGATGCATCTCCACTAACAAAAGGAGCAGGAATCCTCTCTCTCGTGACTTCCTCTGGAGGTGTTTTATTCATAGTTCAGTGAAGTGCATGGTAAACTGCAACCATGAGCAGAATGCTATTTAAAGGCACTTCCACGGGTCAGAACTAGAAATGTAATGGTAAACAGGACAAATGAAACAAACAGTTTCCTGGAAGCAAGCAAAAAAACCAAACACATCAAGGGAAGACTGATGTCATTCTATTAAACAAGAATAAACCAAAATGAAATTCAAGGGATGCTTAAAGTTTATGTCTTGTTTCTCATGCGTAGCAAAGCAGTATCAGTGTGAAGTCTACCAGGGCCCATATAATCCTACTAAACAGACTGAATCTGGGCAGAAATCGAGTTAGGAAACAAGAATTCACATTGCTTTGAGAGGAGAATCAGCACAACTAATTATTAACTGCCTCCTACTCTGCTGTGATACAGAAAGTCAACGAACAACATTTCCTAAGCCAAATGCAAGAACCTGAGGTGCGAGGTGGCTGTGACTGACACATGCTGCTCTCTCTTTGGTCACCAAACTTCCTAAATACACAGAGATCCTGAAGGTGCAGCCAGTTTGATATAGTTCCCCCAGGCTGTTGAAGAAAACTGCCTGGTCATCTCAGGTGGATTCAAAAGGAAGAATGCAATCCACACACTTCCTCCAGTCCCTCCTACCAACCAGCACTAGAGCGATCCCAGCAGAGATCTCCTGCCACAGCTCGGCAGGGACAAAGCGCTGCTCAACCCCATCGTACACTGGGTGGAGGCAAACCCAGGGCAGTTTGGGATTTACCACTGTACCTTTTAAATATTTACAAAACGTATACACAAAACTCTACAACCCTTAGGAACCCGGGGAAGGGAAGGGAGCATTGAGAACACAGCACAAGGCAGGCAGCAGGAGCATCTGCTTTCGGATTCCCAAGAGAGAGGAAGAGGAGAAGAAGAGAGAGAGGTTTCATATCATTAATTAGAATGGAAACCACAGGGCAGGAAAATGCATTCAGAATTTTTTTTCTCCCTAAGGTGGAGGAAGAACCCAAGAGTGAGTGAGTGGCCTCCAGAAAGATCCATTTCCTTTGCTTCACCATCAGATCACCAAACTGTTGTTTTTCCATTATTATGTGAATACCAGGTGCTTCGTGCAGCTCCACCCCACTCAAACACTGGGGCCTCCCATTTTCATGCTAAGCAGGAATAATCTCGCATTCTTTTTAAAACAGGAATTATTTTGGGCAGAGAAGGATGCAAAGATACTGCAAAATTACTCTTTGGGTGTTTTCTCATTCTGTTCAGATTCTGCCCCATCCCTCATACAGGCTCTCAGTTTTGCAACTGCTTTTTGCTGTAAGATGACAAAAAAGCAGTAGAAAACTGCATGGTCAAGGACTGGAAGAACGTGTCTTTGGATTGCTTTCTTTTTTCATATATTTATTAAGGGTTCAGGATAAAATTCATCAACAAACTCTTCAGCAATAATTTTTGTTTTAACTGAAAACCAGAAGCCTTGGGCTTTAACAAGTGCACAAGAAGGTACTTTTCATGGTCATAAATCAAGTCTTCACAGAAAGCCGCCAACGTTAGTCCTGCCTAGAAGGGAAAGGGCAGCCTTGGGTGTTTAATACAGGGCTGTATGGATGGGTGAGAGAGAGTAAAGTTGATGTGTGGAGAGGAAAACACTGTTCTGGAAAGCACAGGCAGTGGGGGATGAAGGATAGAGCTCACCACTTTGCCAGGCCAGTTATTTTTGTTCTTTCTTTTACAATTACATCCAAACAAGTAGGGATTTGAAAGAGGCCAGAGGCTATTCCCCAAGCCAAATAGAAATGGCTAAAATCAAGACTAATTCACAGATAGCTCTGGCCTATAAATGTCACAAGAACAGCAGAGAGCAGAATAACTATTTACAAACTCAGCATAGCTGATTGTTTTGGTAAAGCGTATAGATTTTTATCCAGAAAAAGGGACGTAAAACTCTCTAAGCCATATAGACACCTACTTGTTCAGACTGTCTTATGGGGGGGGGGGGGAAGAGAAAAACAACAAAAAAACCACAAAACCAAAAACATGATATTAAGCACAAACAAAGGATGGGGAAAGGGCTAACACTTATTTCTTCTGTATACAGATCAACCGCTTTCTGGTTTCCAGCTAATACAGAGACTGAAGAATTTCAGAATGCATCTTGGGCAACACGGGTGGAAATTTGAAGAGGGCTCTGAACATGAACATACCCCGGAATATATGTTGAAGCAAAGAGGTCACCTTAAGACTGTGAACCTCAAATCCAAGCAAAAGGCATAGACTCTAAACCAAAAACTGCTTAGCTGAATTGCAACTTCAAAGTCTCTTCTGTGCATGCACACATGTGCGCACACGTGTGTGGGGAGGAGGGAAATTTTGTTTTAATTGAAAATGGGAATCTTAGCATTGATTAAGTCAAGCAGAGTATAGACATGCACTGTGCAAGCTTCCCCCATAGAGCTTTGGCAATGCACCTCGCTCCTGACCTGCAAAACTCCCTGCTATTCCAGTGCTGAGCCTCCTGGGCAGAGAGAGAATCACATCAATTTGTCATTGTGGTGATACTGGTTACGTGATGAGCACCAATTGCCGATTAGGACAAAGATCACTGAATCTCTCTGCAGCTGACCTGAGCAACATTTGAAATCTCATCTCTAGAAAAATAAATTACCATTAACCCTCAACAAAACCTCCCTCTTAATATATCTGTAAGATGAAAATAGGTGTGTGAATGCAAATTCAGTGGGGAGAGGTCCACACGGGGCAGGGCAAGGGGAAAGAGGATGCTTATATTAAGCATCAAATATCTCAAACATGAAAGGTTGGTATCTCAGAAGTGCCGAATAAGTCTGCAAAATAGAGTAAATAAAATCCTTTCACGTATGAGATATGACATTTTTTTTCTACAGAAGTATTTTAATGCAACGAAAATGTGCTTGGGGGGGTGGGTGGGTTAGGCTTTGTCCTTACAGTCTCCCATCACACAAAGCTGTTTTACCTTACTCTGCCTTCGCCACAGGGCACCCATTGCTAGTGCAATGGGAATGGGTTGGTATGAAGGCTCAAGTGACTGACTCCCTGTTTGTTCAAAAGGCTGGGGAACCTGATCCCGCATTACAGACAGGAGTGTCTAGGAGCATTTGTACATGCTGCCCAGAAATGACCATGCTCAGAGTCTGGAGTCAGAGGGAACAGGAGGCAGCCCCCAAAATAGCTTTTCCCTTCCCCCATCACACTAATTCCTGCTGATCTCTACAGAGTATATTCTCTAGGCAATGAACTGCCTTTTACTCTGCAATCAAAACAAGAGAAGTGGGTACAGAAACAGGACTTACCTTGGAGCCACGTTCATTAAAGATTATCTCTACATCAAGGATTTTGCCGAACTGCTGCAGAGAGACAAGGGAAAAAAAAGATTTATTTTTGGCAATCCATTTTTCCTACCTTTTGGGGGCTGGCTTAGTGCAAGAGAGGTGAGAATATTTCCATTTCTAGCATACAGGCAAAGGCATAAAATCGCAGTGACGTGACCCAATTCTCTCGGGTTAGGACATGCAGATCCTCTTGGTCACAGACCTCAGGTTTTCTCACAAAAGTCTAAAGGAAGAATAACAATCTCCAGAAGAGTTTTAGGGATTTGAGGTGGCTTTTCTTTTCTCCCTTTTAATCTAAACAATTCTTTCTTCCCTCATTCTACTATTTCATCTAAGACATGGTTATATGATTTCATCTCAGACATCTAACAACATTTCTCAAATGTAATTCAGCATTTCATCTTCCTCCTGAAGTGGCTATCACAAAGAGAAACTTAACAGTGATGTTGTTTCTCTGGAGGGAATAGTCACATAAGACTCCCAACCTCAGAGATTCCAAACCTTGAATCTCCTTTCCTCCCCCCGCCACCTTTCCTTTCCAAAACTCCAAGCCTTCAAAATAATTGATGGCAGATTCAGAAACCATGAAAATGGCCAACTCCCAACAGTTTGCTTTTCAGAAAAATATCATTCAACTTCAACCTGTGATATACAGCAGGCTGTTGATAACCCATGCAAGTTTATCATGTATGATACAATTCTGACCTCTGCCTCAGCCTGGAGACCCTGAGGAGAGCAGGGCCCCGCTACTCTGCACTGTTTCAAGAACTGGTTCCAAAGAGCTCCCTACTTAGCACAGAGCAAAAACGGGAAATGAGAGCTACAAGCTAGAAAGGAGATTCACCATACTCTGTGGAACCATATGTGGATCACATCCTTCACCTTGGAACATATTAAAATATTTTTACTGAACTGGTCAGACTCAAACCAGTAACCTATAAGGTAAAATCATCACCACTTCAACAGAGCCCCACAATGCTCTCCTCTAGAAGTGTCAATGTTGCATTTCCAAATGTGAGGTCTGCTCTCCAGAAAGACAGGTCTAAGATCTCATTTTCAGGAGCATATATACAGAGCAGTCCTCATTCTACAGATGCATATTGCACTCAGACAAATGCTATATCGGAGTATTTTTCCTACCCCGTTATTTACGAAAGCTTCCATCAATGTGGTTTTGATCTCACTGCTTGTAGAAGATTTAAAGGGAGTAGCAAATGAAGGAAGGGTCAACAAGAAAAGAAAAGATGTTTTCACAGTTAGGAAAGATGATGAACACAGCCTCTGGGTACTGGGACACTCTCCACTTTGCCATGGGGCTCTTAATATAATATTTGCCATTTTTTTTTAAATTAACATTTCCATTCAAATGGGTATAATGCGCATTTTGTGGGTGCCCTGCTTGAATGACTTGTGGTCAGATTTGCAAACATGGAACATTTACAACAGTGAGCCATGATGACTGAGGAGAAGCTCTGAATATGTAAAGCAATAAAAAGCTATTAAGTCCCTTGAACAAGTATTCCACAACTGTCTTTAAGCGAGCAAAATGCTTCCAATAATTTTAGCTATAGTTTCTGTCTGCTTCCATTCTCCATTCTTAAAAAGGAGATAGTTGTATTCTTTTACAAATGTTGGTTCACAGATGTTGTTTTTGCTGTTCTATTGTTTAAGGACAATACTTGATCTTCTAGTCATCCCAAGAACAATTGAATTCACAATATCCCATGTTACACGAAGTTTGAATAATGCTAATGTAAACACGCATCTTCCTTGAAACCTCAACATCTCAACAGCTTAGGCTTAATCCATGCTGGATCCTCTTTTGACCACTGCTGTGCCAATCACAGCTAAAATACATTTTCTATTTCTATCCCACACTTGGTGTGGGCTTATCTATAAAGGAGATTAGCTGTTGATTGCTTTTTGTTGTCTTTGTTGCATATGGCTTGGGCACTGCCATGAAAGAAATCAGCCATGATTGCTTTCTTGGTAGACTATTTCAGTGTTGTTACACGACAGGGGCTGAACCAATTTAACAGCTCGTGGCTGCTGAAGGGCTGTCCCTGCTCCCTTGTTCTTCCTTGTCTGGTCTCACCAGCTTCCTAAAGCTGGCCCCAGTTTTCATTCTCACCTGTAGATAAACTGATACACCTCACCAATCCCACAAAAAACTAGCCCAATAAAAGGAATAAATACAAAGTTTTTGACAATTTACTGATCTGAAGTGGCTCAAAGGGTCAGGTGAGCATTAGGGCTCTGCGAAACAAAAGGGAGTGGAAAGCAGCACACCCTGCCCGAGAGCAGGATCTGTCCCTGCCACATCAGCTCAGCTGCCTAGCCTTGCCACACATGCTGAAACAGCCAGGCTCTCAATAAACGCAAATGCCAAAATTATTTTCAGAATCTTCAAAGCCATCAAAAAATCACCATTTTCCACCTCATTAGGATCATCTTGAAAGAGAACAAACTGTGCAGCTTCTGGTGCGCAGTCACACTGTGCCATCCTCCCCTTTCTCCACACCCAGCTGGGCCTGGATCCTGGGGTATTACTGCCAGTGCTGCCTGCCAGGCCCATTCGGCTGAGCTCACCACACAGGGTTTCCACACCAACAGGAAATCCTGTCTTGTGTGTTTAATTTCTTGTGGCTGACAAAAAGCTAGTGGTAACGCTGAATGCAAGTGGTCTGACCTAGCTCTATGTGAGGTCGCAGGGCTGCCTGCCCTGTAGATGATGGAGGTATGTCATGTCCCAGATGACAGAATTAAGATCACCAAATCCTGCGGTTGCAGCAAGCACAGGCTTGATGTCTGCTGCAGTGGACTACATCCACCCATGCAAACTGCCCCAATCTCTTTTCTACCCAGGAATTGTGCGTGTTTGAAGAGGCAGGAGGGAAAGACCTGCTTGGGAGAGAAGGAGCAGGGACAACAGGGGCTAACTGCTGAACTAAGGTTTGCTGGGGAGGGGCTTCCTACTCCATGAAATTCCCTGGAAGAAAGCAGCATAGCCGCAAGGCAGGAGGACATGCGCTGGGCTCTTCAAGACTCTGCTGCAGCCGTTGCCACAGCAGCTCTGACAGCTCCTACCACCACGGCTCTTGTCCTCACTGCTGCAATGGTTACAGCAGGTCCAGCACTGGAGGCGCTTTTTTTTGGTAGCGTGCCAGAACTTTCCTGAAGAATGGAAGCAGGAAAAAAGAACTAGTTCATTTTAACAGTTTATATCTCCTTCAAAGCTGAATCTAATATAGTAGAACATAAAAAGGCACTTTGTTCTCTCATGGTGCTTCCCCTACCAAATGTCAACAGCCTACTCCAAACAATGGAAGTTTTAAGAGCTCCTTAGTGAAAGGTCACAATTTTTGTACGGAAAATGCTAGGCCATCTAAATACAAGGGTCAACACCAAATGCCCCTGTAGTAATTCTTTAAAATCATGTATACAGGCATGTTTGTATTTTCCAGCAGACAGAGGGTCTGGCCAAATAAAACAAGACCCATGCTTAAGTCATCCATGAGAACTAACCCTCTAATCTCTAACCTTGAAGACATGAATCACTGTGCTCACAGACCTGATTTGTTCACTCAGTGATTACCAGGAACTTCTACTTACAACCCTGCACAGCAGCCAGGGGGCGGGGGTGGGGGAATCCTCAGCACAGTTCACAGCCTCTGAAGAAGGCATTGCAGGACTATACATCTCAAATGCTCCTCACCATGACTTAAAAAGCTTACTGTGTAACCAAGAAGCCAGCATCCCCCATCACATATCAGGTCGTGCAAGAAGCCTTCTCCATGAACTGCTCATGCACATGCCGTTATGACTGATAGATACACACACACACTTCCAGTCATGCCATGGCATAGGAGCTATAGCATCTTGTTTTATCTTAGTGCTCCATTCCCTGGAGTGACCTTGTACCAGCTTTTAGTTCTTTTTCTGTAAAGCAGGTAAATGAGAATCATCTCCTCTACAACAGTAGCAGGGGCTGTTAGAAATAACAGTTAAGAGAGGCATAAAGATATTAACAGACATCAGCTATGACCAGAACCCAATTTTCTTGCTTGAACATGACGTACCTTATCATGGATTCAAGGGCATTGTGCAAGGAAAGGTATATGCATGCTGTGTGCTTCTTTCCACCCAGATGACATGAAAGCAGCAGATTTTTCCAGCAGAGGCCATAACTACATTACATATCATAAATTTGAGAGATCTGGCACCAGAGAGCTTTTGCCTTCCAAGGCACTGACAGTTTGGTAGGGCCCCTCCTGTATGCTCTGTTCCAGCTGGCCCTGCCTCCTCTCCCTGTCTAGAGCTTTCAAAATCAGCTCCAAAACGTGCCAGACAAATAACTTAACCCTAAAGATGCAAACAACGGGGCATACACGGCGAATTCTCTAGAAATCACGGAACAACAAAAGGTAATGTGAGACACCATGCGACAACCTCACTTCCCTACAAGAGAATTCTGTATGCTCAAGCAGCTTTGCATCGGCCCTACAAAATTCACTTAGAGATGAGCGCAGTAGGCTATCTAAACCTTGAAGGTGCCAAACAGTCCATTCTCAAAGACGGTCGAAATTCAAAATAGCCAGGAAACCAGCCTCCTGTGCAGGAACCCATTTCAGGTCCTCAGGCTTGAGATGCGTAAGCAAGAGCATTTCATATGCAGGATAGGTCCATGCTGCAGAGAGCGTCCTTACCCTAGCTCCCAGCTCCATGGGATATACTTTCAGCTGAGAACAGCTGGCTCCATCATAGCGTGTATTAGTCAGTGCTTAGTTATCGCAGCATGGGGTCTGCTAGAGCTACGCTGCTATCAGTACATGAATTTCCTCACCTAAAGCTGGGTCACATCTCTTCAAAACAGTGGGGCCAACCCTGCTACAGCCAACCCTGTTCAGCCAAGCTCCACCAGTATGCTTTGCTGACAGGAAGATGGAAGCATCAAGGATTTATAAACCAAAGCACTACCATAGTTTACCAACTGAACAGACAGTAAACAAGCACCAGCAAGCCCTTACTAGGGTTGACCTGTTGCTCAACAAAACACATTTTCTAAGAAACCAGACTTTAAAAGGAAGCCACACAAAGAGCACAGATTTCTAACAGGATTTACAGACCATAGCCATTCCAGCAAACAAAGTGACGAGGAACATAGTTTCTCAGTCATTTGTTATCCTCTAACTCACAAATAAAAGATTTTCACACAAAACAGTGAGATGGGGGTGAACAATACCACAGGGTACCATTCCAGAGATCTTAAGACCAGGCCAGCTTCCAGGTCTGCACTTCCAGCTCCTTGTTCCTGCCTTCTGTCATCCCCAAAGGTGTGACACTGCACTGTAACCTGGTACTGCTGCCACAGAAAAGGTACTTGGACCCACGCCCACAAAAGCAGCATACTTTCAAAACTCAATTTGAGAGGACTCAGACATGTAGACTGAATCCATATAAAACTGGGTTATAAAAGACAACTCCGTGTAATTTTACCCAGGCCCTTTATACAAGTAAATCCAGCTACAGCACAGCACTGTTTCCTAAATGACATTCAGCCCAGTCTCACTGCAGACTCTTCTAGTAACTCGTATGAAAACCTAAACAAATCTTAGATAAATGTACGATCCAGTCATTGCTGTCTTCCACCAGACGGTCACTACTGAAGTTTCTATGTCCTGTGGCATCAGCACAGAGCTTTCGCAGAGCAAATCAGACAGTACAATAGCTGCTGACAGCTGAAGTACCGTGGTGCCCAGTGTAGCCGCACAGACAAAGCAGGATGCTCAAGCAGCGCTGAGCACACCAGTTCTTTGCAAAAGCTGATTCCAGAAATTGCCCTGGTGAAACACATCAGTATAAACAGCAGCGCCTCTTCTAACTCTAACCAACATCAGCAGGAACAACGTCCTGCCCTGTGACAGGGCTGGAGCTCTCTCTCATCGCAGGAAGACCTTAGAAACAAGAATTGTCACAAAGAGGCCACCTTGTGTCAGAATGTTTGTTCTCCAATACTGGCACATAGGACTTGTTACGTGTGGTCAGTGGCCAGCACTATTTGGAGATGAAAAAAGTAAAATACATCTTGATATCCAGAAGACAGGATTTCCTCCTTCAGATGTCCAATCCACTCAGAAAGCAGAGTCCCTTTCAGCAACTTTCCTATTGTTGTACTTCAGGCCTCACTGCATCAACACCTGCAGGTCAGAGCTTCTTGGTCTATTGTATTATTTACCTACTTACCTTAACGCCTAATGAGTAGTTTTCTGCCATTGCCAATACTTGTGTATTTAAATTTATCTACTGACAAATACAGACTTAAAATTCTATCAAATTCTTGGTGAGAAAGAGCTGTAGTCTAGCTTGTTATTGCTTTAGCCTCAAACTATAGGCTCATAGAGGTGTTTTGCACTCGACACCAGAATGAAGCTGGATGAGAAATTATATCCACTGAGATATTTTAGGAAGCGCGAAGTGCCAAAATGTTTCCCCAGAGACTGAGATCTGAAGGCTACAAGAGCCTCCAAAAATATCTGAGCTCCCAGAGCTTGGGTCATACCAAGCAGTGGTCTACCACAAACGTACACCATAAAGAACCTCACAGTAGAGATGTGAATTATGCTTAGAGAAGGAAAAGGATAACAATATTACCTGCCTTAAAAACCCCATGTTAAAAAAAAAGTAGCTACCATTCTGTCACCTTTAATAAATGAAGTTATTAATAACTTCATTAACTGAAGTTATTAAAGGTGACAGAATGGTCACCTTTATATAAAACAGCTATGCATTATTATTGCTGTAGCTGATAACGCACAAAACCCCTTTATCCACTGGGCTGGTGATGTTCCCCACCAGAAGCAGTTAACAGCCTACAAGTAGTAGCCATGGAGTGAGCAAGTTTTAAAAAAGGCAATGTCTCCATCTGAAGCCAGAGCCTGAGAGAATTCACACCCTGTACTGTGCTACCCCACCTTCACCTGCAATCGTCATCAACATAGACCTTATTTTTATCTTACACATCTCCTTTTTAAAAAATAGTTGAAGATTCTTGAGCAAAAAGCATTTCACAACGATAAATTCTGAGAAATGTCAATTCTGACTCCTCATACTGTTGCTCTCACAACAGAGAAGAAGGATTTAGTGCACAGACACCCGTATGAACTACCAAAACAATCCACTTTGCTTGTTTTTGTGGAGGCAGTTCATGATTCAGTTTGAAAACAGATTGATTTTCCTCCTGCAGGCAGTCCAACCCAGCCTCCATCTTCCCCAGGAGACTCTGAGGTCCATCTGACTCTGAAGTTCAGAACTGACCAGAGTATCCCAGCCAGTTTTCTACTGGGAGGAAAACTGCTTCTTGAAGCCTAAGAGGGAAGGACTGAAGCTATCAGCCATGAGGTACAAGCACAGACACTATCATAGCACAAAGCTGAAAGGACTGGAAACATGTTGAGGGAAACATGAGCTTTTCTTCTGCATAGATAGTCCAGTAAGGAACGGGACAGCCTACCAGCAGTTAAGGAGAAGACTACTACCGTCATGTCGGAGTCCTTACACACACTAGCCAAAGAATGTCCCTCAGAAACTGGATAATAAGATTTTGAAAAGAGTTGCTAACTTGTTTTTAACACTGATGGCAACTCTTCTACTCCTTGGTAAGTTGTTCCATTGTTTAAATTAGCCTAAATGACTAAGAATTTTTCTCTTATTTCAAGGTTAATTATGTTAAATCTCAGCTTCCAACTGGAAAATCTTATTATGACTGTAAACAAGACCTAAAAGCCCTATTAGTAGGTATCATCCATGCATAAGCACCTGTACAGAACAGACTTGTCATCTCCCAACCTCTCTTTAATAAGCTGAGTAAATCATGTACCCAACACCTTACACAGTTAAAAAGCCACTCATCTTCCAAGCCCTAGATTATTTTTTTGGTCCAAAACTGATCTCAGAACTGAACAAAATTATGCAGTCACAGTCTTTTCAACTTTGAACATGAGTAAGATCACAGGTCTCCAACTCCATACCCCTCCTTTGCATTGTTGAAGCAACTATCTTCAACGATCACTAGTACTCTCCCAAATCAGTGTTTTCCAAAGAAAGCTTTCCATCCTACAAGCACAGCCCAGTTCCCACATACTCAGTACTCTGCACTGAGCTGCATCAAACACATTTTTGTTGGATTTATTGCCAGTTAACCAGGCATTTCAAGTAATTCTCTAACAGTAACCTTATCTTTCTCTTTCCTCCTCCTCAAACAGTTTAACCACAAACCTTACTGGCAAGGTTTTAATAGTACTGTCTCCATGGGTTGATACAGATGCTGAACAGGACTGCAACGGAAAGATCCCTGGGGAAACTGACACTAGGAACAGTCTTGATCACTGGTATCCCCCCAATACTACTATTTTTTATTATCTATCTTTAAAGAGGTTTTTAATCCCTCTAATGTGTGTTGTGTTTATTTGAGTAGTATTCTTCTTAAAAATCAAAACTGGTCACTTGGATGAGTTCAATTGGATGAGCAATGTTCAAGTATATCAGTATTGCTTCATACAATCTTGTCAAAATAGACAAGACAATATTTGTCTGAAAAGATATATATTACCTTATACAAAGTCACACTGCATAAACCATTTCGTCAGATTCTAATGTTTTTTAAAACATTCCAAAATTATTTTTATCTTGCATCAACATATGGGTAATCAGTTCGTAGCTCTTTGGGTCATCCCTTTCAATTTTTTCAATAGTTAATTCCGGTGGGCAGCATTTCAGCCTTCCGCAACTCCCCTAGCTTACAAGAATTGGCTAAAAATTAACATTAATGAATAAAAGAGCTCCTTGCTTTGGCTATTATCTTTGGACATACCTTATCTAGATCTGCTGGTTTTTAAGTATTAGCGAGCACTGTCTCATCCTCCTTTGTTATAAATCGTATACAAAACCAGATATGGTACAAGCACCTCCTGTTATATCATAAACACAGCAAGCTGGGGATTTTTGTTGGTTTTTCTGTTTGGCTTTTTTTGGTTTTGTTTTGTTGTTTTTCTTCCCCAGAAACACACAACTATTTCCTAATTTTATATTGGACCTACACCTAGGTCTTTTCTATTTGCATGTAAAAAATTGACACCTTCTCTGAACCTATATCACCAATATCTCCACGATTAGTCTATTTCCTTTCTCACTTGCTTCTTTGTTTAAGTTCGCAATTATATTCGCTGCCATTTACTTCCTCCTCCTCGTCATCCTCCCTGCCTAACGTGCAGAATGCTTTGTGTTTTATTAACACAGCTTCAGTGACTGTGGAATCATGCCTTTTTGGCTATCAGTATGATTTTGTTGAATACTTTATAGCTTCTATTAACACCTTCCTTTTAAAAGTACCTTCCTGGGCGGTTATCCTGCCAATTGTTTAAACTCGAAGAAACAGACTCTTCTAAAGCTCCTTACATTACTGCCTGATGCCATATTCTGTTTGCACAAAGTAAATACAGACAAATAACAATCACTGGTACCTAGGCAACCGTGGGATTTCAGGTCAGCTATTAACTCTTCTTTATCTGTTAGAACAAGGTCAGCTATTGATTTATACCACAGTGGGTGCAGAACTGTGTGCATTAAAAAATGACCTATTCCTTCTAGAAGCTTTCTGGAAGTCTTTTTATTGGCATCATGAAATGTCAAGTAAATATTACCTGTTTTAAGCAGACTATTCTATTTGCCTCCCTATAAGAAGCATATACATAAGGAAACGTTTGTTCCATTCCTGAGGATATCTCAGGGACCTGTTAGAAACACGTAATAGGTG
Organism: Fregata magnificens; assembly: GCA_013389945.1. NCBI lineage: Eukaryota > Metazoa > Chordata > Aves > Suliformes > Fregatidae > Fregata > Fregata magnificens. The sequence continues at coordinate 93,410 of WAAD01003281.1, forward strand.
AGAGATGGTTTGAAACCCAAATAACTTGAATTTGTCAGGAAATTCTTATGTCTGCAGCTCTCACAAATGGTGAAGGTTTAGAAAGCATTATGTAATTTCCATTTAATCACACATGAGACAACATGTCTCAAGTCCACCTCTACTCAAGTCTGGATGAAAGCATTAGCTAATGTTCCGCGCCCCAGGACTGGGCTGACCTCTCACATGCTGTTCCATCCTCAGGGGACATCTTTACTCCCTCCCTACCATCACATTTATTTCTTCCTCCATGGCTTTGCTGTCTACCCAATTCCTCTCTTTGTACCGTAGCTTGGGAAAATCACTTCAGGCAAGGATTTTGAGTCTCTCAGATATGACGTTGAGGAGATGTGACCTGACACACAGAAAGGAGAGGGAGAAGATGGGGGTTACAAGCTAGCTACAGACGAAGACTCAGACAACCACGAGTCCCCTGTAGGAGAAAGGGTAGGTTTCAGTGAGTCACCCAAGGGAAAGCATCCTGATCCTGAAAGAGAAATAGGAGTGAGGAGGATTCAGAGAGAAACGCTCTCCTGCTTGAGGTTCTGGCCATATTGAGAGAAGGAGCAGTGAGAGAAAAAGGGCCAGGTGAACCAACAAAAGGTTTTATAGGGAATATACCACTTATCCCAGTTAAAATCACATCACTGTGCTGGAACTTGAGATGATGTTTAGAGAAAAAATAAACCAACAACAAATAACTTGGGGAACAACAGAAACCAACTCATATAGTGTATTTCCTCACCCCTTCTATGTACAACCATTTGGGCCCAAAAAAGGATGGGAAACCTTAATGCAAGCAGTTAGGCTGCATTTTCTACAAGTCACTTCTCAGGACAGCAGTTCATTCACATTGCCTGGGTGTCCTCACCTGCAAAGCAGAGGTAAGAGTCACCAGGATAGGGATGTTCTTGTCATCTCCATTTCATCCACATCCCCCACACCAGGAGCACGGGGAGGAACAGCCATCAAGGTGAACAAGCGTGAAAGGGGCCAGTCCTCAAGCCAAGCACTGGTCTCAAGGGAAGGGGCAGCAGTAACGTGGAACAGTTTATGTAAGCGATGCAGCTCCCAGGAGAGGGGAGCAGCAGTAGCACAGAGCAGGACGTGCTATATACAGATTGTAGCAGGTGGTCCAAGAACTGGCTGTGATTTCAGCAACCGGTTTATCCAAACCGGACGGAACTGCCTACCGCACAGCCCCGCAACAGCAAAAACCAAGCTAAAAAACACAAAAGCAGAACAGGCGACTGAGAAGATTCAGCTATCACAGATTGCCAGGAGATGAGTTTCACCCTGAAAACATTCCCATGTATGTCAAGGCTGTGACAACTAATGTATGAACAAGACGGAAGCAAACCCAGACCTCTTGCAACAGAATCACACATTCATAATTTTAGCTGAGATCTACCTCCAGAGGTCATTTAGTGCAACCCCTGCTCAAAGCAGGTCTAATGAGATCTAGTTGGCCAGGCTATGTCCAGCCAAGTCAAATACCTTCAAGGATGGAGGTTCCACAACCTCTCCGGGCAACATGTTCCACTATTTAACTGCCCTCACAGTAAAAAAAAAAAAAAAAAAAAAAAAAAAAAAAAATTCCTGATATCTAATCAAAATTTCCCATGTTCCAACTTGTGTTTGTTGTCTCTCATCTCATCGTTACACACAACCAAAAAGAATCTGGCTACATCTTTTCTGTATCCTCTGATCAAGTAGTTGCAGACAACAAAAATATCCCCCCTCTGCCTTCTCTTCTCAAAGCTGAACAGGCCCAGGTCTCAGACTCTGCTCACATGCCATGTTCTCCAGCCCCCTGACCATCTTAGTGGTGCCCACCGGGCTTGCTCCACTATTTCACTTAGATGAAGTGTACTTCTTGCCCTGGAGAGCCCAAACTGGACACAGTATTCCAGAGGCAGTCCAACAATTGCTGAAGATGGGGAGGATCACTTCCCTGGGCCTGCTGGCTACTCCCTAACACAGCCCAGGGTGCAGTCGGCTGCCTTTGGCCCAAGGGCATGCTGCTGCTTATGTTCAGTTTGTTGTCCACCAGGACACCCAAATCTTTTACTGCAGACCATCTTCCTAGACAACCGGCCCCCAGCCTGTACTGATGCAGTGGTTATTCCCTCCCAGACGGAAGGCTTGAAACTCACTCTTGTTGAGTATCATAAGATTCCTGTCAGCCCATTTCTCCGGCCTGGCCAGGTCCTGCTGAATAGCAGCCTTGCCCTCCTGCATTTTGACCACTCCTCTCCATTTGGTCTCATCCACAAAATAGCTTCTTATGGACACAAAAAGCTTCAAGAACAAGGAGCAAAGACCTCTCACAATATATAGAAATTGGGACTCTTGCTGAAGACCATCAGTGAAATTTTTAACATTTCTGCACATTTTGTTCACTTTGTGCTGTCCAAGCTATGAACAGATAGGCCCAGTTCTCTCATTTAGAGCAGTGTAAGCTTGAAGTCCATGAATTTGACATATTTACAATACTGTTGTGTACTCTGTGTGTGTATGTGCATGCATACACACCCACACAGATGGCTCAAGAGATGCAACAACTGAAACGGGAATACTGCGGAATTTGAAGGAGCAGCTGGCTATGCAATTACGACAAAGGTATACACTCACAGCCTGAGGTGGCAAGAGGAACCTTAGCTTTGGTCTTTCCTGACTTGAGTCCTCTGCACTGCATCTTAAACAGGCAGCAACTGTTAACTTCATAAATAATAAGAAATATTTCTAAAGACTTTAAAACATGCCATCAACCAAGGATGCTACCATCATATCAACAAATCAAATATTCCTGATGATGATATACAGGTAACGTCACCTGAAGGTTAGCTCATGAAGCATCTAGCTCATTTATCTCTGTGTTCACATGGAATGAGTCACCACCTATACTCATGTGAACAAACTCTTCCTCAAAGAGCTTATAAATTGAGAATGATGAATAGCATACAAAGACTAGGGAAGACAAACTATTTGGTCAAAAGAAACAGAATGTATATCATACACAATGTAAAATACCATCTGACTTGCACCAGCTTTTCCACATGCAATTGCTAGTTGGCCAATTCCTTGCAGCAATTTTTCATCACAGAAGTGGATCATGAGGAAAGACATAAATATTTCAACAAGTTTCCAAGCAACTGAAAAACAGTGCTTTGCAAGGGATATATTAAGTAAATGTTTAATCTTAGTCTTTACTGCAAAAAAAGGTGACATTTCATTTTGTTTTCCAAACCAATTGTTAGGTTACACTGAACATCCTGATACAGACAACACGGTTATAGTTTTCATGTGTATTTACCAGCTGAGGTAAATGTTACCAATTGTCCTAGTCCTGCAAATATTTTACAGTGTCCTAACTAAATTGAGGGGGAAGGGTTTTTCATTCACATGAATAGACCAGCACCACATGTCCCACCTGTGGGGTAGGAGAATGTGACATGCCTTAAAAGGCACTGGTAACTTACCCCAAACATCTGCCGAAGGTCAGGATCTCGAAAGCGGAAGGGAATGTTAGACACATGAAGCCGTTTTGGAGTGGATTTGCTTTCGGTATTCTCACTGCTCTGTGTCTGTGATTGCTGTCCATCTGTCTGTGCCCCTCCTTCTGTCTGCTGAAATCAGAAAGACAAAAGTATGTGCATGAACAGAAACCACACGAATTCTTTTCACGTGCTTTGTTTATCTCTTTTTAGGTATTAGTACTACACTTGCAATTGCGGTATCTAGCACTTGACAATTATTTTGATAAAGCCAGTAAAGCTTAACAATTGATCTGTTGTTCTTCCCCTCCCTTTCTATAAGTAAATAGTAATGAGATCTCAGCCTCCCTCCCCTCATATCGCCTTTTAGCTTAATAGATTTGCCTTTGGTTTTCTTAAATTGCTTCTCTCTTTTTGCCTGTTCTTCCTCACTTCAGCTGCCACCATATGAAAGCCCTAATGAAGAGGCGGATCTTTCACATCCTGAAGCTGCGAGGTAGTACCACCACTTTAATCTCATGTGGCAGGATGTTCATGCAATCATCAAAATCCCACAGCTGAAGTGGCAGCTCTTCACTGGGCCAATACCAGAAATGCATCCCCAGGCAAAACGGCATCTGCTCTGTCAAGCTCCCTTCAGAGAAACATTACCCCAAAAGAAGATCTATAATTAAATGGTAAAATCCATATATGAACAGCTTACGGATGTCTTTGATTAACTTTTCTCATACACTTAAAAGTCAGCCCAGGGACAGGAAACAGCCATTACCGCTGCAGAATTTATAAAAACTCCAAGTGCTACTTTCTGCTACCGGTTCTACAGCTAAAACAAGGGAATTTGTTCCAGCATTCCCAAGCACTGACTGGTACAGCAAAGCCAGGTCAAGGGCTGGGCCAGGGGTACTTGTGCACAGAAAAAGGACAGCAAGGAGGCAGATGAATAAGGGAGACCAGTGTGCCAGAGCAGAGACCTAACGCCCCCGCAGAGATGACTGGCAGGGGAGAAGAAAGGAAGAGAACCTCAGCCACTTATGTTGGGCTTAGGCTAAGAAATGGTAAAATTTGAGCACAGCACTAAATATAAAGGCAAGGCCCCTTTGCAAAATGGCTTGATGAGAAAATGGTATTTTTTGCACTTTAGTCAGAAAAATGACCTCAAAAAGTCAGAGCTACAGAGCAAAGTAGACTACGATTTGGTTGGTTTTATTGCTCTGTCCCTTTCCAAGAGCATGCATTAACAGGCCAAGGTATTCAAAGAGCACCCACCCACTCACTCTATCTTCTGCTGCTTGCCTCAGCCTCCTAGGAGTCACGCTTTGACCACCTGTGTGATGCACTTTTAAGTGTCAATTCATTTCTTTAGATGCCAACCTGACTTCTTCCTTAACCCATCAAGTGAAAAGAAGTTCTACGAGAAGGCAAGGACCGTGTAATTGCTAGAGTCAGCCTTTTTTAGGCACCTTCAAGAACACATGCAGGCCTTAAAAATAAAGATTTAAGAGTAGGGGGTTGTTTTGCTGGTTTGGGGCCTTCTCCCCCCCATTTTAAATACACTCTTTATGTACCAAAGAGGAAAGAAATCTCGGGGGAGTTGCCCACACTGACTCCCCAACCACTAACTGGACTTTCTAGACTGCTCTGCACATCATTCAATATACAACACCTTATGAATATTTGGAAGGAAACATCTCTCCACAGATAAACAAAACTGGCAACATTAAGAGACCTTCTTCTGGCCAGAAATGTGTCTTACAGACATGACCTTGAACTTGCATATTGGTTATAAAGCACTGACAAGAGCAAGCAAACAGTAAGCACTGGAGTCTTGTCACGCTGAGCAAAGCAGTGGCAGCTTTCCATTTTATTTTAGTAGGGCTGCACAGGCAGCACAAAACATGTTTGACCTGGTTAATATAAATTAAGCTGTGATAGGAACAATAAAGATACCGCCCTGCAAGTATCTCTACTTCCCAAGCTGTGCAAGTCTCAGAAGAAGCCTAGCAGGATGAAGCATTTTTATTTGGCTAAGACTCATCCATCCCCCAAATATAAAATTTTTGAGAACAACCTCAGAAACTTCCATTTGATTGTATCTAAAAAGCTGCCTCCCCCTCTCCAAGTTCGCCCTCTTCTCCTACCCTCACCCCGATAACAAAATGCATCTCCAAACATTCAGAGAGTGCACCCTAGGGGAAGAATCGATGCAGCTGGCTTGCGATTAAATCACACCACGCTATTTGGTGGTTTTATTTTTATGACTCCATCAAAGTCCTTTGCTCCTCAGGGCAAATCTGTCCAAGAAGGACAAAACAGAGGAGCAGCCTTACCATCACCAGCATACATAACACCTGCAAGTGAGTGCTCCAAAATAACTCCCCAAAATCATCAATGCTCCTGCTAAAAGGGATCTCTACAATCCATTTTGGAGTCCTGCTAGTGCAATTTGCCAAATCCCATGTTTTCTATGGCTTTGCGTGGAATTGGCAAGTAGGCAAACACCCACATACACAGGTGCATCCTCAAACACACACACTAGTGCATCTTCTGCAGTATGAATGAGGAAAGGCACAGATTCTGAACAGTGATGACAAAAATGTTTTAGTCTTTAAATTCAAATATAGGTTGCACAGGACTGGATCTGCCGCTTCCACAGGGGAGGAAGCTGGGAGGTCGTTTGCACTCCTCTCCCATCCATTTGTTCGCAGGCAGAGGGCAGAACTCCTTTCTTACCAAGGGTGTGATGTATCATGTACAGTGGCCTGCTCAAAAACACTCACAGCTGTTCCTGCATATGGCAGAGTGCTGCTGCCACACAGGAGTCATTTTGCAGCATGTGAGATGTGTGCAGCAAGACAAAGGCTTCAAAGAGGAGAAACAATAGAAGGAACAGGGGATCTCGGTCCACTCTTACTTTTTCGACTAATGCTTTTCAGGCTTTCACATATCCTGATTTTTCAGCGGTAGTTTAACATTAAATACCTTCTCTCTCTGGATGCTGTAGCTCCCTCATTTCTATTGTCCATGGCCCTAAGGTAAGATTTGAACTTTCAGCCACTATAACATTGGCTCAACACATTTGTCTACTGCCACACATTCAGCTACAACATAAATGAAAGAAATAGTCTCCTCAGATCTTGGACTTTTTTTTTTTCCTTTTATAGTTATTCCTTGTCTTAATTCATTAGGACAGAGATGAAAGGAAGGGCCTAGAGCCTGTTCTCAGGCAGCACGTAACGGAGACTGACAACAGTGCTACCCTGGCAAAGTCAGATGATAAAAGTCCACATTTCACCAAGTGCCTGCTCCCCACCCCGACTCCTTCCCCATACAGAGTTTCAGCTCCTTCCTTCTGGCCTCACGTCAACACTTCACAGCGAAGAACCTGCCCTCTCCCTTCGCTACAGACAGCGATTCAGCTCGGAAGGGAGCTAATACATGTTCCCTGGGTCTCAATGCCTGTCATCAGGCAACACAGAGACATGCTGTGGCAAAGATCCTGCATTTAGAAACAGTATTGGATCCACCTTACCTTCTCAGCATAGTCTGCATAACATATGCAGGTGATAACGTCATTCATGCCTGCACACGCAAGCTTTGAGCTCTGCTCAAGGTCACAGAGAAACGCAGGTGAGCTCAGGACACATGCAATATGTGCTTCACTTTTAACTACTTGCTGCCTGTGCCCCCGTGCCAGCTCCTCCCTGACACCTGCCAGCAGTAAGGAAACCCTAAGCAAGAAGAGGTAGCCGCAAAGAGAAGCATGGATGCATAAATGTGCACATATTGCATGTAAAAGGGGAGAAGGGCACCTGGCAACACAAGGGTGTTCTGAAAGGTTTGAGGGCAGCTCTACAACCATCCTTCCACCTCTCAACTACACTCTTCTGTCCTAAAGCAGCTGGAGAACAAGCAATTGCTGAGGATTTCTCCTCAGCGGGAGGGAGGCAGGGGCTCCAGCGCCACCTGAGCTCCAAGCAGATCACCATCTGCGTGACCAGACAGAGGGCTACCTCCCCGATGGGCCAGACAAACACCAATGCGACAGGCCAGCACAGAGACTATTAATACACAGCACATTCTGTTTCTATCTCCCACTTGCTTCTAGAACTGGAACTGCTTCAGGTCCAAGTTATAGAAAAGCAAAAAAACAATCCCCCATCGTCTTCCCCAGGAAGCAGGCGGTCCAAAATGTTGTGAATCATAATGAGGAGGTTAAAAGCCATAAATCACTGCAAAGAAAATATTTACAAAATACAAACTGTAACTAATAACTATATTTAAAAGGGGACTTGGGTGGCTTACAAAATCTAGGAGACAGACTCTGCTCACTCCACTGCTTCTAGACCAGTCTCGGATTAAAAAAAAAAAAAAAAAAAAAAAAAAAAAAAAAAAAAAACAAACAAACAAACACAAACAAACCAAAAAAACCAACCACGACCTTATTTGGATCAAGAGCTTGAGGAACTGTGTGGAGACAAGGACCGAAAGCTATGACTGGCAGAAGGCAATCTTCCCACCACAAAGGAGAGTGCAGACAACATGGCAAGATCTCTGCAACTTCTAGTGAAGAACCTGCATCAAAACAACCGGTCACCCACCAAAGAACAGATACCCACTGAGCAGGTGTGGTGGAAAAACGAGTGAAGAATTAGGCACTAGACACAAAACCCCTCTCCTGTCCCACCACACTCTACCAGAGTAGGACTGATGTCCTATGCATCCAAGAGCAAAGGGCATGGGAACTTCTGCTGCTTAAACGACACTTGTTTAGCAGACAGAATACCGCAGGGCTAATAGTCACCTTTCAACAGCAGTAAATATAATTTTAGAATTATATCCATGTACTTGATTTTTCAGAGATGCCAGCAGTGTTATATTAAAAAAAAAAATTGGGCTACACTACAGTCACAATTAGCAACATGCCCAAGTATGTTGTATGCCAAAAACCAGACAAAAAAAATTGCTACGGATGTACCAAATAACTTCTTCTAGGCTTTGAACTATTTTCAATACAGTCAGATTAATTCAGGGCATATTTTTTCTGATTATTAGTTACCTGTTTTCAGACATACTAAAGCTTAAGTCATTTTGTTCACTTTCCTCATTAAATATATACCCCACTTGAAGTCAGAACACAAACCTAACGTAGGAAAGCACACAGGAAGCTTTGCTACCTATCCTGCACAACGAAGACATCTCTGATGTGTCAGATCGGATTTTCCATGTAGTGATGTTTAAAATTACTTTTTTTTTTCTGAGCAGTATCTTTTTAATAGGAGTCTTTGATGCTTTTTTTTTTTTTTTTTCCTTTCAATGAAGTGGTGAAATGAAGCCCCCTGAAAGGTCTGCTCTGCTGGTCACAATGCCAAACCCTTTGTGAGCAGTTCCAGCCCATTCCTCACAAAACGGGGATGCCCTGACAGGGTGAAGGAGGCAGCAAGACTTCCCAAGCTAGTAGTCACCCCTGGACCACTCCATTGACGGTAGCAGAACAGCAGCCACACAGTGACAGACTAAGATCCATCCAGCCCACTATCTTTTTTCTGACAGCGGCCAAATCTGTGGCATCTGTGGAAGAACATAAGAACAGGGCAAACATTCGGTGATTTTCCTCCAGCACAGCCTCCAGCAGACTGAGCCAGTTGATGTCTCAAGTTCCAAAGCATCCTATGGACAAGAGTTCCAAAGCTAAATTCTTCATAATATGGAGAAAAAAAAGGAAACAAAACCCTGTTTTTTTCATACATGGCACCTGATTATTTCCTGCATACATCCTAGTAAGCGAAAATGGGAAAGTTCCCAATTTTATTTCCCATACCATTCAATATTCTATGTACTAGTCATATGCCTTCATTCCTGTCAGCTCTTTTCATAAGCGAAGATTTCATTTCTTCTCATAAAGAACCTGCTACATCCCTTTCATCATCACTATTATCCTTCCCTGTACTACTCTAGATCTGCTATAACCTTTGAGATATGCAGAAGTACCACAGCTGTATACTCTAACATAATGATATTTGCTGATTTATTTCCTATTTCTATTTTGAAATAATTTTTAAATCTGCCTCACTAGACACAAGTCTACAAGTGCTGACAATAATCTGCCTCATACTCAAAATAATAAAATAATCTGCCTCATACTCAAAGCAAATTCCTGATTTTAAATGTCAGAGTTTGCTACCTCAAGACAGCAATTTCCAAGCTGAGGTGGCCAAATAATCAGCAGCTAGCTACTTATTTGAAGCTAGTTCTTCCTCATGTCTACCTGCTCAGCAGTATCAAAAGATAAGTGAGGATATTCATTAAACATATTCTTCACCTGAAATACCTCACATGAGCAATTGCTTTAATTACTAAAGTGATGAAAATAATTACAGAGGAAAATTCTGCAATCTCAGACTAGGCAAGAAATACCCAAGGGAAAGTCATTATTATAATATCATCCATGTGTTACAAAAGTCAGTTGAGGAACCCTTGGTGCCGTTGGCTCCCTTCTTTCCAAACCCTTGCTAGATGTATGGGGCACAGCCAGATGACCGAGCAGCTTCCCTGTCTTGCTTCTGAACATGATACATCGGTGTCCCCCACCACAGATGGGTCTCCTTTAAGAAATCAAAAAGTCAATATCCCTTTATGGTATAGTAGATGAGTTAAATATGCTTCAGTATGGCACATCAAGAAGCCGAGAGACATGATGCTCTGTAATTAAATAATGCTTTATATTGGTTCATGACAACGTAACACCAAGGCGACAGCACCTGCCATTTTCATGCAAAGTCATTTACATAAACTTATTCCTCTACTACTTCTATACCTCCAGCTGCATTCCATAATTTATACAGACATACAAATTCTTCCCTCTGACATTAACAAGAGAAACGAGTTGGATCATCAGCTCACAGTATTAACTGCATTGCATTTACTATCAAGCAAGCTTTTTTAGTTCAGCGGATGATTAATCTTCCCTCTGCGGGTAGAGTACCAGGAGATGCAGAGAGTTGACAATTGCTCTCGGCTTCTGGCCATGCACTCCATACGCTTACCTTGCAATAACAGCATTTGCTGGATCCCTCCAAGAGCTGCTCTAATTCATTAACCCAGCAAAAGAACTGGACAGCTTTCTGCCAGGTCAGTGAATTAAAGTGGCTCACGTAAGGAATGCCAGAGCCAGTAAATAGGAGGGGGAGTTTGCGCTTGGAGCCAGATCTCTCCTTTCTGACAGCAGTGAATCTTTAGATCAGCTCAGCTGCCAGAGGTACTGCAGCCTAATTAGCATCTCCACTTGCAGCTATCTGTGCTGGTTGTCTCCATTAGGGATAAGCACACTAATGTAAACCAAGCAGGGGGAAGGGGGAAGAAACCAGGCGACCCAGCACCATAAGAAATGAAATGCAGAGCGTCAACGGTTTAAGAGACAGGCTGCAACAGGCAGACGGAGTAGGCCAAATATGGTCCGGTACCTCAGTCTATTTTTAACCCAGGTCTTTCGGCTGCGCTTTGGGACAGTATCAAGAGAAAGGACAGATGCTTGGAGGTGAAAACCAGGAGACCCACATGCCAGGCAAGAAACAAAGCCCCACAGATGAGGCTTGATCCTAAAATAAAAAAAGATTCTAAAATATTAAGCTGTTTGTATTACACCACCTATTGTGCCAATTTCTTTTCCATGCCCCTGCTCCGAGAGCTTTGAATGCTTTCCACTACACTCAGACCTCCAGAACCAAGCTCATCCTTAGCTGATAACACCAACCAGTCATTCCCCTTTGCTCAGGGCTTTTAGACTGTGTAGGAAGGCATGGACTTTGACTCTGAAAGTTTATTTTTCTTAAGTTCACTGCTAATGTTTGACCTCAGGCTTCCAGACCACTGTCTACTAACTCAGGCACCACCACTAATCTCAAATCATTCAATCTGACTTGCCCGCCAGAATCTGCCAGGTTTCTATGAAAAGGTGCTCCCACCCAGTGTGTTAGGGACCCGTTTATAGACCCCATTACATTGCTGCATAACATCTTATCAACGAGATGAAACTCCCCTTTCCATGAGGGACCTTTAAGCCACCCCATATTCTCTGTTACTTTTGCAATTATCCTAAAGGCTACCAGCCTGAAAAAGCAGTAAAGCCCTGCCACCTGAGCACACCTCTTGCTATCTCACTCTGTCCTGCCAAGTGGACCAAGCACAGGCCTTGTTCTTCAAAGCAACAAGAGACCTTATCTGTCTGGCTGAAAGAATTTCTGAATCATCCCATGGGAGCACAGGCTTCAAGTCAGCAGCTGAAAAATCCACCGGCTGTTCAGTCTGGGGTATCGCTTTCACACACATGACAGCAGCTGCACTTGTCAGTCGCAATAATGGGAGGGAAGGATCGTACATCACCCACAACAACTTTTTGCTCTATTAAAGTTAGCACTGTTTGAGCAAGACAACAAAATGGTGAAAGGAAAAGATGCCTTAAAGCACAGCAGTCTAGTCCACATGGACTGAACATGTATGTCAAACAAGTAATAACCAGCGTATATGATGGACAAGATGCTTGACTTTAGCTGTAGATGTTCAAGGTGAAATAACCAACCTGTTCTGCTGTATTTTAATAGCATGCTTTAGCTTGAGTAACTACTGAGCCTTCTTCCTTCCCCTAGTTCCTACATCATTAATCAGTGTACTGAGAATGAGAAAAGTTACAAGCAATTACATCCCAAGGCAGCCCACAGAATCAAAATAACTTCATACAGAAGGAGTCCTAGACAGAAGGATAAAGGGACTCAGAAGATCCAGGACCCCATGGATGTGAAAGTCTGGCATGTGAAAGGCCCTTGGCTGAGGCGCCTCTCCCCTCCCCCTGGATTTCTTCATGTGCCACCACCTGGGATCCTCTGGGTTTGATCAGTCCCAGCCGCAGCAGTGCGCTCGTCTGCGACCTTACCCTTTCCCGGCTAGCTATGGTCTGCGAGCCCAACTCTGCACACTCAAGCTTGCACATCTTTAACCACGTCAAATGGTCAGCCCAGACGTGCCCACCTGTTTCCAACAGCCAGTACAGGTGTTAGGTGTTATTCAGCCTGTTTTTCAGATAACCCCTGACAGTCAGGCTCCCTCCGCAGCCTCCTGGCAACACCACTGCCTCCCAGCAGTCTCCCAGCAACGCTCCCTCCTGCACAGATGGGCTCCCAGTCCCTCCTCGCAGGCTAGCCAGCCTCCCCGCACGCTGTGGGCTCCTCGGAGCCGGCATTAGTTGATGAAACACAGAGCTCGGCCCTGCAGTGCCACGGAGATGGCTCCTAATATGGAAGAGGAGCAGGAGGGTTGGCAAGAGCTTACATCCAACGTCAAGGCTCACATCATTTCCATTAAAAAGAAATGCTCTTAAGCTCTGGGCAAGGATGGGAACAGCAAAAATACATGGGGAAAGCCACTGCCCTGTTTTATTCCCCGTTTCCAGCTTTCCCATCTAACTGGCAGTGCTCGAGCTAGCTGTTTGCTGGAGATGGGCAGCCCAGATCTTACGGGTTGGGACGACATCGGACAATCTGGTACTAAAATGATGACTTGCATTTCTGCACACTGCACCAGCTCTAAGTTTCATTTCCAGCCCACTCTTTTCTCATCTACATTTGTGTTTGCTAAGGCACCTGAAGTTCCTTTTACGCACTATCAATGTGTGTTACAGGGTTTGTACTCTTTCTCTTCAAGATGCTGAAGTTGCGGCATCCCCAGGATGAACTCAAAGACATCTTATCAACGTCATAACCAGCAGTGTCAACTGTGCAGCCAGTGCCCAGTGCAGAACGAGCAGAGGCGCACACCAGGAACCATGCACACTTGAGCTGGCACTATCAGTTCTTCCAATCATTGGCACTGAATTCACTCAGTACTTACAGGGGGAAAAATAATCTCTACAAGCCAAACACCCAACTACAAGTAAAACTGAAAGCATTAACAGATTAAATCCGCCCCTGAGCACCGAAGGCTCTCACCATAAGGCTCTTTATTAGGAAGTTAAGTCTTAACAAGTGGCTTAAGGGGTGGATAAACCTTTTCCTGGGATAATCTGCCAGCGTGTTGCCCAGTGCCAGTTCCAGGCCACGGGAAGAAGAAAGCAAAAAATATAAGAAGGTGAAAATCTTTGTTTGGCAAATGGATGCCCAGTAGCTGAGAGGTCCTCTCTTATCTTTGTCCCCGAAGCTCCCTGCCATCTTCAGAAAGTCAAAAGAAAAGTACTTTTCTACTCTGCTAGCTTCCTGAAAACAAAACCACATTGGGATTACACCTACAATGTATGTGCTCACCCTAATCCTTTGTACCGTCAACCTTCCAGAATTTGCCTCCATCACATTCATTTGAACCATTCACCAATTAACACAAGGTAATTAACACTTGTAAAGGACTGTCTTTAGACAATGCCACCATAGTAAAAACACCATGATCCCAAGTACTACTGCTCTTGGCAGACACCTGTTTATGAGGGGAACATGCACAAGGGGAAAGACAGGAACCTAGTAATGGAAGGTCAGAAGCTATGTTTTGTTTATAACGGTCTCCTTTTCAAGTCTACCGCTGATTTGCTGCATACTTAAGAAACAGTCAGCAATCTAATCAATGGCTACTTTTTCCCAAAGCACTGTGCTGCTCTCCCGGCTCTGCACCCTTCTGCACTTACTGCAAGAGATCCGTTCTGCGTGCTGGCCGTGTTCGTGCTCTGCTCTCCATGCGGCTGCGTGCTTCCGTAGAGCGTCAGATTGTGCTCGCTGGTCTGGCCTGCATAGTCCTGAGTGTGTGGCACCCCATACTCTGTGGGAATCCCGTTCTGTGGGGGTGGCGGAAATGGGATTGTGGTGAATGGCTGCACCATTGCATCAGGAGTTGCTGCTGGCTCCTGGTTACCCTGAAGAAAGGGAAAAGGAGAAAACAGCTTTATACTACAGAAAATGGATCAAAACATCAGCCTGAGAAATGATATGCACACACGTGTTCACGTGAATATCCCACCCATCGCCACCATAATATTGCACAGCCTTCTCTTACCTTCTCTATCAAAAAGAGCATGCCTCGCTCCTCTGAGCCATGACACTGTTTTCTTCATCTTTTTTGGGCAACTTTCTCCCTACCGGGTGGCATATGCAGAACAAATTATGGGGCTTGCAAACTGCATACCCCTGTAATCTCACATAAGGCTTTATGCACAGTAAGGCATTATTTTGGAAGGAGGAAGAGGCACTGAAACATTGAAGGGAGAAGGAAACACAGAAGAACAGGGTTCTTTAATATGCTTAGAAGTACCATATTCTAGTCCATCTCCTCCACCCTGACCCTCATGGCTCTGCTCACAAGCAAGCATATCGTGTGGTTCAGAGCACACTCTTCTCTGTTGTGTCACAGTGAGAGAAAAGAAGTACTCGTTTTAAAACTCATTTGTGCAGTAGCCTCCTCCTTTGCTCTGGCAGCACTGAGTACAGAGCACAGGTGCTCAGGTACCAGTCACTGGAATATCCCATTTGCTTTGTGCTGACTGTGCAGAAGACACTGAAGAGCTGTGGGACCTGAGCTGAGAACACAAGACTGGAGCAAGCTCACTCTCTCCCCAGTCCTGAGCATCACTACCATCACACAAGGCATTAATTACCCACTCCTCTCTCAGCTTAGGGTATCCCACAGAGACCTCTACACTAGGACAGCAGACTTTTTAGCAGCTTTTAGCACTGCCTTAGATGTAGTTGACACCAGCCAGGTGACTCAGAAACAGACAGCTGACCATGCAAAAGATATCCCCAAAAGACAGTAAAAAACCTACCCCACCACGCCTGAAAACCACCCGAAGCAAACACGAAAGCATGCAGTCCTGCAGCCACTGCAGGGATCTCACTGAGGGGGGAGCAGGGAGCTGCATTCAGCCGCCTGGGGCGAAGGAGAACAGTCCCGACATTGAAACCCAACCCTGGGAAGCCCAGGCTGCTGCACCGCTCCGACTGCTTCCACCGCCACAGCAGAAAAAAATCCATGGAAAAGATTTATGATAGGAGGACTGTTTGATTTATGTGCGTGTCAATGGACTAATCCTGATTTTAAATTTTGGCTGCTGTTCCAGCCCTGGGTCCTCCCCCACAAAGCCTGGAGGTGCTCAAGCCTATTTTGACACCAGCATGCTTAAATCAACGGAGTAAAAGAGAAGCAGACCTTATCCTGCAGATAGGGAAGGCAGAGTGGGAATTACCAACCAGCCTTTCAGCAGAGAGCGTGCAGGGGCTGACGGACCTCCAGTGAAGCTGGACAAACCTTTCAGTCCCTTTATCAGCCTACCTGCAGCTTTCCCTTTCAGGCAAAGGAAACAATGATAAATGCAACGCACCTCCAGCCAGCACCGGGTCATTCAGACACTGGCTGAATCCCAAATTTGCTCTGACATTAGTCTATCTGGTCTGCCTCCCCTGGGGGCCACGTGGCCACGCGCTCCCGCAGCTGGGGAGAAGGAGAGGGAAGGGCATTCAATACCACTTAGCAGAGCTGAGCTGCAGCCTTGGCCCGTGCCAAACAACGGACAGTTTCATTAACTAAAGTCCAGCCACTGCAAAGCCTTGCTGCCTGCAGAAACACAAAACTCCGCAGCCTTATCTGAGAAAGAAAAATTCAGGCAAGCATGACAGCCATGGCCAGTGCTTGGTTCCTTGCACACGCTCCGCCGAGCCATTGCAGCCCTCTGTCGCGTGCTAGCAGCTCTGCAGAGGTTTTTCACACACAGAGCACATTTTCTGAAAGCTGGACAGGGCTTGCCCCCTCATCCCCCAAAAGGAGGGCGGCTCCACGAGCCCTCCACTTCTGCTCACTCCTTTGCCATTCTCAGCTTCAAAGCAGGGAGCTTCTGACTCAACCAAAACCATCATCAAGATCTGCAGGGCGAGTTTTACAAACAGGAGGGAGGAGAGACTGAACGATAGCTATCCCACTGCAAACCAGGTATCAGCAATCCCATTGTTCACCTACTCGGAGTATTTATCCCATCACGACAGCTCCACTCCACCTGCATATTGCCTCCTTTTCAAGCTCTTTTGCTTACAGGATTTCATTATATACCATTATCTGTCTGCTTCCATACAGCCCACATTATCTGCCCATTTCTTGTGTTTAAAGTAGGAGCTAAATATGAAAGTGATTTTTTTTTTTTTTTTTTTTTAATTTTCAAAAAATTGGTAAGGTAACCCCAGGAAAGATGCAGTAGCAGAAACTATTTCCAATTTTCTTAGAACAACCTAGATTTACAAGCCGCTAGTACCCCGATAGGAGGAAGAGAATGCTAATTAACCACAAACAAAACCTATTCTGCCGTCCTCTCAACAGTGCAGGGCTGCTCCCCAAAGGACATACTCCAGCATTTTGTTTAATCTTACTCTTAGACTACTTAAAATGCCAGTCCATACACCTTATGTAATCTTATGTTCAGTGTTTTTACCCCTCAGTTAATACTGTTCCTTCCATTTTAAACACATTTCAACCTTTTAAACATTTTCTCTCCCTTCTTCAATTATCTACAAATGTTTGAAGGACAAAAAATGCTCTCTCTCTTCTGTTGCTTGTGGTGTTTTGATAATACATATTTATTTTGAGCTCAATCACACCCCGCAAGCCAAAACATCCTGGTAACTTTATTTATTACTTCTCTCTGACCTTCCTAAGATTTTCAAATAAGGGATTTCTGGTGCAGAATGAAATGTTTTTAATACCATTGTCACTCCCCCCCCAACCGCACTAACATGCAAAAATCCTATCTTTTATTACAAATGTATCCTTAATTTAATGTCTCAGGTTATCTGTAGGTCTATCACCATTATGCTTGTCCAGGTTTCATCATCCCACAGAGTATCTGTATCTCAAATTATTCTTCTCTTGATATGATTATGTACACGTTTCCCGTCTGAATTTTTTTTTGTAATTTTAATTTCCTTTGATGCTTTAGAATTACTTTTCTTCTGTTTCCACTAGTGTCTAGAGTAAAGGACTCCTGATGAGATCTCTGCAGGTTTCATGGCATACTGATATCCTCCAAGCCCAGAGGAGATTCCACCTCTTCTGTTATTCTGTCAAATTTCAACATTTACACAACACTCCATATTTTCAAGAACTAACATAGCAAAAGAAAAAAAAAAAAAATCCCATTTATCTTCAAACATAGAACCTGAACTCCTTTCCCTACTTCTAACCCACCAGGGAAAATCCTGCAGTCAGAGGTGCTGTTTTTCCCACTTCTCAGGAGATACAAAAAACATGGAGACACCCCCAAACTTCCTGGTGAAGGTACATACATAGGAGGAGAGACTCAACAAAGTATTTTGTCTATCCAATCTTGACAACATACCTCACTGCATTGCCTGTTTTAGCTCATGAAATTCTCTTAAACATCGACTCAAATGCAACAACAGACCGAGGTGGATATGTCCAAGAGTAGTCACCATCACCAAACTCAAGCAAGGATGCCACCAGAGGACTAGGAAAGCCTAGCTGCAGCTCCCCACAAAAACTATTGCTATCTTCAACTTGTGTGATGGCATGAAATATATCTTAACTAATGTTCAGGAGCAGACAGGCACTTTTCTCAGCCACAATGTAGGGTGGCTGGCAGTCTCCAGGAGGGGACCTTGAGGGACATTTGGCTGCACAAATAGTTTCGGCAGTTCCAGGTTAACTGACTCCCTCCATGAGTTTGTGCTGCCATGCACTGACCCACGGTAGCTGTCATCCCATGCTCACCAAACTGGGAAAGGCTGTTCAGTGCAACTGGAACTCAGTGTAATTAACACACACTCCTTAAAAAAAAGGAAGAAACTTCAGTACAATATATGGTAACCTATAGTTCAAAGAAAACCAGAATTTCCTATGTTTTCTATTCATTCTGTTACTCTGCTCCCACAGAAATCACTCATCCACATCAGGCAGGAATTCAAAGCAGCTCCCCTCTTGCAAAATGTTGACATCTGATTCATCAGCACCCAAACCCTCAGGGCACAAGAGGGATACGGGATACCCATCTGGGCTCCCCTTTCAGGCCCCTATTCTCAGCCCTACGAAGGTCCAGCCATGTCCTTGCAGGTGTCAACTGCCTTCCTTAGGTCAGGGTTTTGCCTACACAGCTCAGTTCAAACCCATCCCACATTTTGTTTAAAAAACAAATTAGCTAAACCAGTGAAAAATCCCTAATGGGGACACATTTCAAAGAGTTTACGCAGCTTTAACTTAATTAACAAACTTTGTAGCTCCAAGCTAAGCAGAGGAATGGTAAGTAACCGCACACAGTGGTACCTTGCAGAAGGGTCAGAGCTGGGGACAGTGTCTCAATGAGGAGCAACGTGGTTCAGCAAATGCGACAGAGGATGAATTCTTTCAGCAGACAGCAGGTGGTGATCCAAGATCACGGCACTGGAGCACCAAGAGCAAACACCAGAAACATGCACAAAGGCCTCCTACTTCCATAAAACTCAAAGATCAGTCTATTTTGTGAAGAGCTGGTTTTGTTTTGCTCATTAGAGAAACGAGTGTGATTGTAGGGATATGAAAGAAGCCTTACAGCAACGCAGCTCCAGATACCTTCTGTATTGGTACACCATAATATGCATAGATATTAAAGCATAACCAACCAAATAAAAATTATAATCCTAGTAAAGCTAAGCTGGTACAATTTCTGTATAGACATTTCCATGCAAACTGCCACGAGGTAAACTGTCTGTGCTGTCCGTAACCTTACTGCGAGTCATAAGCATCAGAGAAAAGTGCAGAGAAATCCCACAGCATGTAAACATCAAATAATCTCTTAACTATGCCTTTCAACTCTGGTAACCCCCAAGTCATTGGGACAGATATGAGTATATGCCTAGTAGCGGCATGGGGTTTCTAATAGGTATGCCTTTGCTGAACTCATTTTATGAAACCTTGAAACAACTGACTCGCAGCTAACAGAAGGCAATTAACCTGTTTGTGAAGACCACTGCGTTCCAGGCTACAACTGTTTGCTCTCCGCACTAACCTAATCCCTTTCGTAAACAGCAAAAGTGTAGCTTGAATCTGAAGAGCCTGGTGCGATCGTTCAAGCTGAAGCCGCTTCCCATCCTCAGCTCACCGCATGAAAGGAATCCTTGTGAGTGAAGGGGAACATGGGGACCGCACCATCCCTCCTCCAACCCAGGTCACAGCCTCCTGTTGAGGAGGCAAACATGACACACTGCTCCCACAGAAGAGGCCAAGCACTGCTCCTCAGCTGTACACAGACAAGAGAGGAAGGGCCTACCACCCAACCCTGCTGCTGCAGGAGCAAGAGAATAATAATAAATAATAATAATAATAATGAACATGGGCTGGAGTCGTCCCCCCCTTCTCACAGCTGAACACAAATGAAGGTTGCTGTAGCAGGCTCCCCTTCCCAGCCCCTTCCGATACAGCCTCCTCTCCCAGGAGCCCTGATGGGACTTGCACTCCAGAGGGGCTCTGGCTGGACCTGCCGCCATCCCACCTCCAGCTGTGCACTCCTTCCCTCTCTCCCCTGCCAGCCACAATGCCCCGTCTGCCCTCTGCTGAGCTGTTTCAGCACATATCCCAGGGAAAGAAAAAAACAACTCACTTTTTATAGTCAGGTTAGTTTAATTCCCAGTTAAGAGTGCTGAAACGGCTTGGCAAGGAGTTGGAGGAGAACCGGAGCCAGAAAGGAGAAGGGGTGGAGAGGGAAAGGCCATGGGCACTAGCACTTGGATGAGCTCAGGCTGCCGGGGAGCCGCAGTTTCCCGCATGCATTAACCCTGTCCCCAGGCGATCCCACAATTTGCTGATACAAACGTATCAGCAAGCAATTTCTTCGCAAATAGAATGGATACAAAGCAGCGTGAGGGATGCTCCAAGACCCACCAGGAACTCGAGCATTATCCCTTCCAGAAAACCATGGCCTGGGGCATTACACCAGAGATAAACCCCAAGCTACAGCGGCATGTGGAACCTAAGCCTTGATTTTAAAAATTGTGCTTTTCCTCTTTAGAGTCATGAAGATACTCAAACACAAGCTGAAATGATGTATAGGATGATGAAGCAATGGCTTTCCAACTCCCCAGTCATGTCAAAACAGTGATTTGGCCACACGAACCTTGCAGGCACCCATGAACATCATGCAAGCTCTTTACCCCAAAACGCAGTAATAACACTTTCTCTGTCATGGCCATTTCATTACGGACTAGTTTCTGAATGGGAAGAGTGGGTAAAACGCCTACGGAAAGGAAGTTTAGAGGTGAAAAGGATATACAAGGGATATAACCGTCTTGTATTCTTCATCTTTGTACAAACCTGTTCCTGGATTCAGAGGGGTACGTGACCCTAACCTGACACCCACAGTCCACACTACAAAGGCATATCTGTTACTCCAGAGAGCAAGACTGGCATGTCTGTCTGGCAACTGGTTAAA
This sequence comes from Fregata magnificens, assembly GCA_013389945.1. Taxonomy (NCBI): domain Eukaryota; kingdom Metazoa; phylum Chordata; class Aves; order Suliformes; family Fregatidae; genus Fregata; species Fregata magnificens. The sequence continues at coordinate 114,353 of WAAD01003281.1, forward strand.
TCAACACTCTTCTTCTTGATGTGGGTTGATCATAAAAGCACCTTGAAGATGATCACAGTAATAAGGGAGTTTGTATTTCATCTGCACGTCTGGAGCTTGATCTTCATTTGATCTATGACATACTGGGGTAACAGAAAAGGATGCTGGATTTTGAGTCTACTGCCACGGGCACAAGAGCAACTCCTCCCGAATCCTCCCAAAAACAGTGCTCTACCTATAGGTAGTTTTGCAAAAGCTTGGTGGAGTTTTATGCTAGTTTTGTTAAAACAGAGGACAGTTTATATGTATGCATTCTTTTTTTGAATTTAAATCGGATGTAATGATTTTAGGAAAGGCTTTTTGCATTGGGTTAACTTAAGCCTAAATAAGCTAATCTTCCACGGGCGTGGGGGGGTGGGGGGGGTGGAATGCCTGCACTCGAGCTTGCACCTACCTAACCATTTAAAGGCATGTTTTCTTCAACTTCCTGGTGCAAGCTTGCACTAGATTATCTAATCTTGTCCTTCCTTCTCCTGGATATGTAAAGCAAAGGAAGAACAAGTTATCTTCCAATATACACTCCATCATTCCAGGCCACCAAAAACTGTTCTGTAAAATAAAACAGCTGGCCTTTTTTTTTTTTTTTTTTTTTTTTTTTTAATGCATTTAAGAACTTTATGGAGAAGTTCAAGCCCTTCTTTTGTAGGAAAGGATAAAGGAAATTATCTTACTCTTATACCCAGGAAGCACTCACTGACTGCTGTCATTATTTCCAGTAATGGTCAACTTTTGCTCTATCCCAATGCACAAACGCAGGCTCTCGGTGCTGAATGCATACACACTTAATTACGAAGCCTCTGGGCAACCTGCAAAGAGGCTTCCTGTTGGATATAGCCAAAGCTTTAGCGTTACACAACATTAATAAGGCCCAGAGCCACATCTACTTACCAGTCTGAAACATACCTTTCAGATTTTAAAAAAGCACTGATTTTCTCTCCTGAAATCTACATTATTCCCCCTTCTAAAAGAAATAGTTAGATGTTACTGGCATGAAGGCGTCCCACCAAACGCTTTCAATCAATTCACGCTCTCTGGGGTTGATTAGAAAGAATCAAGAGACAACATTGAGGTCTTAACATCTGTTTCCATTCCATATTAGGAATGAAACTACCTCCGAGAATTATTGGGGATAAGGGGGTGGGGGTGTGGAACAAAGGAAAAAGTCACCAGGATGGATACATCCTCAGCAGCAAAGCCAGCAAGTAAGAGAAAGGCTCAGACTCAATTTTTTGTTCCAGATCGGTCCTTTAGCACCTGCCCTGGCTGTGTTCTTCCCACCTCTGCAATATTCCAAGTGAATATTTTCCACTTCACATTCATAGTCAAACGTTCTTGGGAAAAAAGATTTCCATAAGACGACTAGCTTTCAACAAATCAGTATGAAAATAAAGTCTCAAAATATTACTAATCTAGTCATATGTTAATCCAGCGGGCACCAAGAGTGGCAGAAGCATCTCCCACACAAGTGAGATTACTTTGCTGTTGGGTGAAGAGGGTTAAGTTTCTCCTTTTGGACCAGAATTCAAATGAATCATAGCTAAGAAACAGTGTGCTGCAGATGTGTCACATATGTTTAATCCAAGCTAACCGCGATTAGCTTTTCAGCGGATTAGTAAACCGCTCACACTCACAGTTGCATGATTGCGGATCCTCACGCAGCGAGGCAGCAGGAACCAGAGGCTGGTGGTGGGGAAGGAGTGTGGTAACTGCTCTTTCAGGAGTGGTCCATGGTTCCATCAGGGCACCTGGGCACTCGTACATAACTCTACGATGGCACAGAGGACCTGCCTGTGTTGGTTTTCTGCCTTACTCCTGACCGCTAACCAGTAGTTCCTGGTGCTGCTCAGTAAAAGAAGGGCTGCAGAACATGGAAATGTAACAGGGAAGAAAATCCCGTGGTAACTCTTGACCAGGCTGTCAGGCTAGTGTCACAGCTACTGTCGCCTCAGCTAATTCTGCAATCAGATTGCTCACTTCAGATGGCTCTGTTTCAAGGAAGACCGTAGCTCTCCAGGTGACATCGTATTTCTAAAAAAAACCCATTATCTGCTTCTCCAACCCCAATCAGGTTCCTGAGCTGGACAGATAAGCAATTTTTCATCCCATGTCCCTGCTCTGCGATATGGTCTATCGCCCTGTACCTGCAAGCGCCTCACCAAATCTCAGTGAGTGTGGAGAATTATTCCAAATATCAGTGAATGTGGAGAGTTATTCCTGCAACCTCAAGAATTCAGACTGCTTTCCTGAATGTTTAAATCCTCACGAAGCTCATTCAGCCCCTTAGAAAGATTTGTATCTACTTTAGTCACAGGAAATTTTCAAAGCCCTTACAATGTAACGCAGCTATCTCTAATAGACTCTTCCAGATCTCTCTATATATCCAACACTCTTCTAGGAAGGATTTTGAAGATCACTTTTGGCATCAGGCTTCCCTGTCCCCCTCTCCTCTGCCGTGAGGGGAATGAGCTGAAGGCAGTACTGAGCTGTGTGGAGGTGCTGCTTGGAGCTGACTTGGCTCCCAAAGGATAGACAAACCTCAAAGCCCTGTCAGGCTGCTTCACTTCTACAGCACTTACACAGGCCCCTTCGATTCCCTCGATTTCAGTGGCCAGCAGGAAAGTCCTCCCGCCTGCTTGCACTAATTCCTGCACCTCACAGGGAAAAGCAGCCCTGCCTCCGCTGGCAGCACAGGAGGAGGAGGAAGGGAGAAAGCACTGGGAAGGGGAGAGCACATCTGGAATCAATTGGAGAGCGCTGAATGCCTCGGAAAGAACTGCAGAGCTGGCAGAAACCATAGCGAGGAGCCGCGCATTTGGACGTGACTATGGAGCAAAGGTGGGGGACAAGACATATACAGCATACTTAAACACAAAACCAGAGCTCCTCTTGGGGTTCTTTTTTTTAAGTGCAAGCAGCTAAATGTCTCAGCCCTGTCACATTTTCACTGCCACTGGCCTATCATGGGTACGGCCAGAGCGCAGTACAGAAGAGAGGGGATGGGACGCAAACAGCCCCAGCCGAGGCAAAGAGGACTCATCTGTGACTCAAGTGCCAGGACTCAGTAACACAGCAACAATATTATATCAAGCTGCTCTCCGGGTGCGGGGCAGACGATATCTGTGACTGACTTGGCACATGCTCAAGAACAGAAATTTGACAGTTTAAAAACGCAGATTTCTTCCCACTTTCCATTCCAGCAATGCATTCTCCCATCTCCTGCTACTCATTTGTTTCAAGAGGAGTTTTCCATTTTCAAGGAATCCTCCACTATGTGTCCTGGAAAGCAGAGGTTCTGGAAAGCAGCAGAGGGTCACAGAGAAGCGACTCACCAGTGCAGCAGCCTGGTACAAAGAGCGACTACAGTTGTTTGGATATATTGCCAACAAGTAGGGCAGGGGAAACATTGCTACTTTGGTACGTGGCCTCAGCCAGATGAAAAATAAGACACGTGCTTCCACATACAAGTTTTAAAAAGGGAATTAAAAAACTCAAAAGGGAACACAAAAGAGCCACAAAAATGACCACAAGATTGGAAAAAGTCACATGGCTGTACACTGAAAAACTTGAAAAGCCCAATCTGTTTTGCTTATAATTTAAAAAAAAAAATTAAATGGCAACTGATTATTTTGTGAAAGTATATTAATGGTGAGGGGAAAAAAGAAAGTAGGCACTAATAATATTTAATCTAATAAACAAAGGCATCAAGAAAACCAATAGCCAGAAGCTGAGTCTGACAAATTCTGCTCTGGTAAAAGACACCTTTTTATTTTGCTTACTGATTTCTAAATGACAGTCATTAAGTCAGCTGGTAAGAAGGACTCAGTCCTTTCCATCTCTTCATGCTTTCGTGCTGAAAACATTATGTCATTCAAAGCAGAGGTACCTGAGTGAGACATAATGGCCTATAATGTACATACGGGCAGAAGAGATGATCTAAAGCCAGGTCTACAGGACAATACTCTGGAAAGCTAAGAAGAGCTGGTAGAAGTCAACGCATATAAATTAAAGCAGATTAAACTAAGCAGCAGACACATTTATAAGTAAAATTACCTCACCTTATGGAGAGGAACAAGCCATTGAGAAGTATAGGTGCAGTTTCATGTACCACCTAATATGATAAACTACCAACCAGCCTCAGAAGCAGTGGCTCTGCTTCCCTCCCCGGCTGTTGTGAGATCTAGTCATGCCACGGCCATAGCCAGAAAATTAATCCAAACAATAGTCGTCTGTTTGGTCATAAACTGAACTGTCTCGCTTTATATCTGCCTAAGCACGATGCCCAGAGCGGTGAGGAGGCTGAACATATGGTCAGGGCAGAGAGAAGAGGGGGACTATTCTTCTCACAGCAGCCCATAGTTACGCTACATTAAGCGTAACTTGAAAATGCACCTGAAAGCCACTTCATCCCAGAACAAGAGGTTACATGGACATTTAGCATATGTTATTGCCACTACTTGCCTCGCTTATGCTTAACTTTTAGAGTGTCCCCATGTAAGCCAGCATAAAGGTGGTTTATACACAGTGAATCTGTCAAGTATCTCAGGAAAGATTTCCCCTTTGTTATAAAATCCTTTTAAAGCCTCTTTCCCCCAGGCCTTCCAGCTAATGTATGTTTACCAAATTCCTGCTGTAGCCACGAACCAGCATAGACTTCTCCCCTACACAGGCCACCTGCACAGCTCAAAGGTGAAGCTTGAGGTCAGCAGCAGATTTGACCACCTTTCAGATGGCTCCTCCTGGGCTGTGTGTCATTAATGCAGCTCCTGCAGCCCCCGTGCTCAGCAGCATCTTTGGAAGCATGCTGCTCTCCCTTGTCGCCACCACATCAACACCTTGGTCACATAAAACATGCGTGGGTTTAACAACAGCGATATACCAAATATTCACATTAAACTATTGCATATTACTGGTAGTCCCACTTTTAAACTGCTCTATTTTACTGAAGCTAAATCAATAAACGTTAAAAGCTAAATTGATATAAGGGCATCTCATTTCAGTGGCACACCTATCAGCATCTGCAGCTCCATTAATATGTTACTGCATGAGTTCCCGTGAAATTTACCCCTCCATAATTCCCAGCAGACCTCCACCTTCCAGAGCCAAGTGCATTAAAGGTCCTTTTTTTCCTCTCCTCGCTCTGTTTCTCTGCTTGCACCTACAGAAAGACAAGAGAACAGGCTACGCAAAACTTAAACCCTTTCAGCCAGTCGGTCTCCCCTTCTGTACATCTCCTTTCACGCACACAGTGTCAGGCTAAACAAAGCCAGCCACTCCAGGATACAGGCCTGCAAAAAAAGCATTAGCATCTGGCAACCAGGAACAGCACCCCGGCATACAAGCCTGAGAACAAACACAAGTCTCTGGCACGAAGAGGAAACACCAAGACGTATGCCTGACTGCTCCTGTCAATCTTGCAGTGGGGGAATGCCCGATTAGTTGTTGGGGGTTTTTTTAATATATTTTTATCATATTACTGAAAGGAAATGCCAGGGACTGCTGCAGCCCCCGTCCCTTGAGGCTCTGCTGCTGCCATCAGGCTGCGCTGCCTTTGCAGCAATGAATATTTAAACAGGGCAATAAATATTTCAGAGCACATTCATCCTGATGAGAAGTCTACTAGAATAAGAGAGACGAGACAACCACGCAGGGCCAGGGCTGCTCCCTGTTCTGCCCCTCCGGCTCCCACACCGCCTGCCCTCCCTTGGCCCTCCTTCTCTCCAGCCCTCAAGAGGCACCTGAGAGCCTCAAATATGCATGAACACAGCTCCGGTTACTTTCCAAACAAGCAAAAACACTGTGAAAAAGTAAAAAGGTACTCCGCTTTCCAAGAGAGGTGCAGAACACAGCTACCGCATGCTTTGCTTTCACCTATTCTGGGGCCTCTGGCATTGGGGTATAGCGCTCACACTCAGGGAGGAAAAAAAATTGCTTTAAGACCCCACAAGGTCTTAGACCTTTTACTATTGCACCTTGGAAGAGCAGAAAACCAAGACCACCAAACCCAAAAGCTCAACGAGAAAGCGTGAAAGCCTGTGTCTTTTCCCACAACTCCGTTCCTTAATTTCAGAGGTGCGTCTACTCAGGCATTTGTTGGTTGCTAGCAGCTCCACTGGGCTCTCTGTGGGATGCTAACAGATGTACACAACTTGGCCATCACTGATATGAATAAAATCTGCCAGAAAACAGGTTTAGGACATAACAGAAAATGCATTCATTTACTCAGCTGTCATCTGGATGTCGTTCATGTACTGAGAGCTATTTTGACTTTCATAGTGCTAAAAGCTTGGGTTTTTAACTAGGACCTTAGCTATGCTCTCACCTATAAAGAAACTTTTTTTTAAAAGACAGTTTCAGGGGGTAACTAAAACTTTGCAGTAGATGTTGCAGGAAATCAAAATTGCATGTAAGACGCTTGTTCAGGACCAAATTTATAGGGCCATAAAACCCATAGCCATGCTCAAAAATGGACATTCATACCAGCTTCCACTGCATATCTCACTAGATTCAAAAGACGTAAGATATTTGCTGGTCACACAACATACGAAGAAGCCTTCAGAAAACAGTTAAGCCTACTCTGAGTGAAGGGAAGTCAAAAAGACACCCTCACAAAGAGCAGCAAGCAGCCAAAGGGTTATCCTAAGTGACAGGCACAAGCTAGCCTGCCCTGGCTAACTGAGCTGCACCAGGGCATCTCCTTTCCGGGCAAAGGCTGTAATTAATAGTATATAGAGAGGCACCTCTGTCTTTCCTGGTGCCCACATTTTAAAAGATGATGGTAACTAAACTGCAATCTCAATGTGTCACATGCTCTCAAAGATGCCTCTCGGACTGCGCAAGGAGAAGACGCTCCTCGTACCTGGATCCTGGTCCCGCTTAAGGTACCAGCTGGGCACCAAATGGTTCAGCCCTGTCACAGCTTGGGCACGGCAGGGCACGTGCAAGGGTACGCAACAAACTCAGCAAGGTCTACAGATGCACAATCTTGGATTAAGCTGCTGAATTCCCCTGCAGTCTCATTTCAGCTGCTTTTAGACCTTTGAGGGGGAACAGACGGGTCTTTCCTACGCACAGAAAGGGCCCTGCAGCACATCAAGAGTGAGCTTCCTACTGCAAGCCGGAGCTCCTGCTATTTCACCCATGGTCCTCATGGTCAAGGGAAGAGATCAAGGCAGCATCTGAGTGCTGCATAGCCTGCTCAGGATGGCTGGTTACCTATTAATGAAATTCTCTCTCATCCCCCTGCTGTATGGCACGAATTGGCTCCAAAGTGAAGTATTGAGCTGTCAAACAGCAAAACCTCTCTCCAGATAGCATTTCAAGGAAGAGCAGCTGCCTACTGAATAGGGGGATCAAACGCCTGCTGCTGCCCTCTGTCCCTTCTGACCGAAGGCTCCTGGAAGAGCAGCAGCAGCCCTCCTTCAAGACTGGTCATCAGCCACGCCACCAAAAAGATGCTGTTTATATTCAAAATACAAAATAGCAATCACAGTAGCGTAGTTCAGAGAGTGACAACAATCCCACTGCTCTGCCAGGAGTGAGTCCTGGCATTTTACATCTCTGCTGCTAACCACCACCCCAACTGTCCTTCACAGATCACTAAAACTAAAGGATCCAGTCAGAAGTCAGACCCAACCTGGCCCAAAAAACACCTTGTACTTTCCTATCCTATTAACAGACCTCTTACACAGAGGAAGCAAAATATCCTGGAAGATAAGCAATTACCTCACCAAGTAATTTAGAGCAGGAGCCACCATTCTGCAGTAGACATCAAAATAATCAGTGCTCCTCTGCTGACTGTGCAGCTCCATGTTATTCCCATGATGGGCCACATACCCAGCGGTACACTAACATGGAAAAAAAGGGCATCTGATCCCAGCAAGAATGAAAAGATAATGTTTGTTATAATACAAAAAGTGTTAGGAAAGAAAACAACATTTCATCCTGTGGCTCCTGAGGACCTCTCATGACTCAGAAAATAAATGCAAACAGATGAAAAAGTTAATTTGGATCATATCAGCCCCACTGGCATGCAAAGGGCAGAGCAGGCACCCTGGGGAGAGGGAGGGAAAGATTTGCCATAGATCAGGTTACTATCACTGACAGCTGACCTAAAACACCACAAGATTTCAGCAGACTATGCCAGTTCTTCTAATTTTCAAAGATGCAACCACCTCCTTTAAGAGATGAGATGTGCGAAACACGTAACACTAACTGAGGACAGGGAGGAAGGAGATCCTGCAGCATGAGTGTATAAGCCGCCAAGATGATAATATCCTCACTGCTTTAGACAGAGCACAATTAACTGAAAACAAGAAGAAAGCAGAAGTGAATTGTTCCTTTGAAGATGTAAAAGTTTTGATCCGAAGCAATGAGGACATAAGGAACCAGAATTGTTTCTCATCAGTCTGAAGCCGCTGTGTGGAACAGACATACAGACAGTTGCTCTGTCCTACAAACATGCTGCTTCGAAACAGATGTCCCTCTGCAACCCAACACTCTTTCGGCTTGGGAAGCCGGAGACCCAGCTTGCTGGATGAGCTCCACGCAATCGTCCCCCAGATCGGCCAGCACAGCCCACAGTCATACTTGATCACTGTCAAACCTGAGAAATGTTCTTCAGCACAAGCCCTCAGCACTTGGTTTTAACTTCATCTCATTTGAAGGGACCTGAGCTGCCCTGCTCCGCTGGAAGCAAAGGGTAGGCAACACTGAGAACTTACAGGACTAGCCAGGCGCCAAACGCAAGAACAAATCAGTGCCCTGTAACCTGTTTTTCTGCTCTGGGTGGTCCTTTCCAACTTCATACATCCAGGCTGGTAAAGTTCATTGCAAACTAAGCATTGTTTGTGTCCTATTAAATTTTTAGGAACAGTTAATATTCAAAAGTGGCCAATGACAGCATGAGCAGTAGCCCACAGCAGCCAACATATTTGTTGTTACCTGAAGTCCCTATGCTTTCTTAGGCCTTCAAAATGCACTAGAAGACTCACAGGAAGACCGATACATGTGAGAAACTTCCTTTAAATCATTTAAGATGAAAATTATGACAACTAAATCTACGGCTCTTATAGCTTCCCCTAGCATGTCCAGGACGTAAAGCCTTTCCCAAATCCCAGAATTTGGCACCACAGGGTACAAGGACCACCTGCATTTTATAGCTGTGGTCTATCTTTGTTGATCACAGATGGAATGGTTTGAGCAACTGCCTCTAGCTTCGTGCTCTGCTTCTGCTGGGTACTACCAACATCACAACTAATTAATTGGTTCATCTCCATGCACTTCAGCAACAGCAGGACTAACACACCTGACCTCACACTGGTGCAGAGGAGCAGCTCACACAGGCACAGCAACTCCCAGCAGAGAGGTGGGAGGGACACAGCTGAGCGCAATCCCCAAACCACTTCACAGCTGGATTTGCTGCAGGAGGCCTGGCCCCACGCTAGCACTCTTCTGCTAGGATCACCAGAATAGTAGCCAGGAGACTCATCACAGCTCTGCATTTAAGTTGTGTCAATCAAACGTGGTTCTTTCCTGCCACCAGCTTCTTTCTCCTAGATTTAGGCCAGATAGTATCTCAGAATAATTGTATAGCGACGCACAGAGCCTCACAGCTAACCTAGAGGCCTACTACACTTTTGAAAGCCTCTACAGACCTTTATAAATCCCCTAGAAGAATGAAATTTATCTTTCTTTATGCTCCTCCAAAACATTAAGAAATTCCTATTACTCAGCTCTCGCAATTCTTCTCTGGGTTACACATAACATAGCTCAGAGTTTCCTACCCACCCACTAAAAAAAAAAAAGCCACTTTGGCTTTCTGGATACTTCTGCTTTAAGCAGAGGTCTGGCTGGGAGACGCATCCTTGGCCACGTGGCTGAGCTGCCAGGCAGGACCCTGGCCACCCATCAGGCAGGGAGGCTTGGAGCTGGCAGGCAGGAGGCAGGGCAGGCATGGATCTGAACAGAGAAGCTCAAGTCTGCAGCCTCTGGCACAGCCTTCTCCTGACTTCTGTGCCACACCTGCAGTAACTCCTGCAGCTCATTGTCAAAACCAATTAAGACTATCCCTAACAACAACAAAAAAAGCCCTGAAAAATCACATTTGAGCTGAAAAGGACAGTAACGTCACCGCCTCTCTTACCTCCTCACAGCGGGGCTTGTTTCAGGAGGACCTTCGTTTCGCCTACGGCCAAAGTTGCCATCAGGCTGCCCAAAGCTACAGTTTCAGACTTGATGGAAAACATGGCTTGGGGATCTTTAATCTGATTTAACCCTATTTATTTAGATTCATCTCACTGAGTAAGACAACGCATTTAGAAGTCTTGCTTTCTGACTGAGCATCAAGATCTCAGCAGTATTTTTTTTTCCACCTTTCTGAAGTTTGTGTTGCCAGATAAATTCATTCTCACACCCCTTGGAGCATTTTGACCAAAAGGAGCTTTGAAGATCTAGAGTCCATCAGAAAATCTCTCTTAGGATGAAGGTTTGCAACCGGCTTTGGATGACCTAAATTCTTTCTGCCACCAAGAGGGTCAGTCCCTCCTTGACTACACCTCTTCATCAGTCACACTTAGTGTATGCTCATTCACAGTCTGCCACCCATGTCCCTGTGAAGGACACCTAGAACAGGGAACCCGTCCCAAGTTCTCACCACAGCCTCCAGCCACCAACTTCCTCATTCCTGTTTCTCGCCACACTACACTACCACAGATTAGACCACGTGATGGAGCCAAAGTGACCCCAAAAAACCCACCAACCCCACCCCCCCCCAAACCAAACCAAACTTAGATAAGAGGGACTCCTAGAAGTACTTTTCCTCCCCTTCCCCGTGCTTTAAGACAGAAGAGAGCTTCATCCTGGAGCAGGGTGGAGGCAGACGAGAGAATGGTTTTGCAAAGCAAATATAACAACTTTAAACAGCTTCATCACGCACACAAAGAAAAGCAAGGGGAAGTTAAAGCAAACTAATACACATGAAATATTTGAATGCTAAGCAAAGCTAACTTACCACAATACCATATAGTCCAACCAACAGTCAACAAATTGACTAATTCACTAATTTCACCAAATTACCACACTGTTCCTCCTCTACCTCCTGATTCAGGCTGGAAGGATCCTTTGTAAGAGAACATAGATCTAAAACTCTGCTTGTTGAAACTCTGAAATCCTTTCCCCTGCTGCCCTATTTATCTCAACCACATTTTACAAAGCAGGAAGGGACACATGCTGGAAAACAAAAGCCTTTCTTACTCCTGCTCCCTAATATTCCTAAGTACTTTGCATAATTGTTCAGTTTTGATAACCTCCTTTCATATGCTGTAATAGCAAAAATTAGAAAAGCTACAAAGAGCAACAAATCAAATTAAGGGTTTCACTCTTCATGGAGGGTACATGAGACAAAGGAGGACTAGTACTATCCAAGAAATCCAAACTCTTCTCCAAGGCATTTTTAAATCAGTCTTTTTAAGTAATTTAAAGCAGGTTTTGCTATTAGGACTGGAGGGAGAGCGTAAGCTTCAGATAAGGAGCCTCAGTGAGACCCGATAGGTGAATGATGGTCTATGCACTGCATAGGTCAAACTCTGATTATCTAAATCTTGGTTAATCAAAAGCAATTATCTGAAAGTCAAATATGCCCTCCAAGTCAGATAGCTCAGTAAGATTGGGCTTATAAAGCACACAGAAATCCTGAACTCCACAGGACCACAACTGCAGAGACTATGAATTTTAAGCAGGATAACTGGGAGGACAGTTCAGAGGGTTTTAACCGTGCTCAAGACTCCCAACGCAAGGGCAGTCTTCAGAAGTGGCTAGAAGATTACCCTCGCAATTACTCGGACATTTCTGGTGTCTCCGTGCACCCTCAGATTAAAGGCTACTTGGAGTGCAATTCCATTTAGGTATTTAGAGACTACTCAAGGTGAAATTCTCCATTATAGGCAGGGCTGGTAGAGCCAGGCTGGCTGATACTTCCCATTGTAAGACCCCCTGTTTTCAGCCGTTTATAATTTTGAGAAACCATTCAAACTGAAATTTTTTTTCATACTATCTGCATTTGATCTTGGCGTTGGTAATTTTTTTTTGTTACTTCAGCCATATCAACCCAACCCGAGAAAGAAGTAGGGGGAACATTTTGTCTTGTTTATGGTTGGGGAGTGGGTGGGGGGGAACACCCCACACACTTCGAAAAGCCTATGAGGACTTCATATTTAACAGAAGAAATTCCATTTCAGGGATCTATATTTAGCAACCATACTAAGAAGCCACCAAAATCTGACCAACATTATAACAAAACTATGGAAAACTTCAGCACAGACATGGACTTGCATGGGGACAAGCAACTGACCAGGGACCACGAGGAGAGAGTGAGAGGAAGACGACCCATTCATCCATCCATCCATGATGGATGGCAGAGGTGAGACAGGAGAGGTCATGCAGGGATGGAAGGGAGGGGAAAATGTGCCTACTATTGTGCACTCCCAAAGCCTAAACCAGAGACGAGTATTGCGAAAAGTCACTATTCCTCTGCTGTCAGCAAATATACAAAACCAACTGGCAAACACAGATCAAGCTGGCCTGCACAGAAAATGACAGCTAATTACACATTCAGTGTAAGTGGCAGAGGTCTGTGGGATGCATCTGGGATGGCCAACGCTGCTACTGATACTTGCAGAGGTCATCGTGGTGCCACATATACTGGAGCTGATGGGGACGGGTGGAGGGTTGTCTGGTTTTTCTTTCCTTTCTTGTGGAAAAAAATAGCATGCAATCATGTGATTAAAGACTATCATAAATAGACACAGAAATAAAGAGAACAAATGAAGGTTTCTTTCCTGACTTAAAATATGGAAATGCCCCGGAATTGAAGTGCCTTCCCATTACCATCTTGATAACTCTCAATTCAGTTTGTGAATAATATTGCTCAATGGACAGTTTTGCAAAGAAAAAAAAAATCAGATATTTTAAACAAAGCACACTATTGAACAGGCTCAGCATTTGTCCTGTTTTCTTTTATATATGCAAAGCACACTCTATTTTTTCAAAAAGATTTCAGTTCAGCATTAATTGCTGTAGCTTCTGCGAACCCTACAAAACCAGCCTATACATCTCCTGCCCTCACCGGTCATAGCACAACCTCCAGCAGCCCAGCAAAAAACCATCCTGCACAGCACAGGATCATAAATAACTCTACAGGCGCAAAGCAAAATACTTTTGGTAGGAGAGTTAACATTTCTCTACTCTGATTCCAGGGAACATGTCAGATAGGAAGAATACCTGACTACATCCTTTTAAATAATATTTGAGAGCAGACTGAGGCAAATTAACCACCTCCTCCCTAGTGCTTAGACATCCAAGGGATGCCCGTTAGTCAATTCTGTGACTTTGCAGCTGGGAGACAAAAACATTAAGGAACTCATTGCAAAGGGGCAGCTAACTGCACACATCATCTGCTGAAAATGTAACTAAAACAGGAACATCAAGCATTTTACCTAAAGCAGTTAGTAAGACCAGAATCCAGGTCTAAAAAACATCAGCTCCCCCACTGCAGCCCCCTTTCACACTGGTGTTAGAATTTTACAGTAGAAGGCTGGTCAATACTAATTCAGTGTAACGCAGCCATCATGAATTAATAACCTGCAGGGAAAGACGTTGCTGGTTTTAAGGGCTTCCCTCCTTCTCAATCTTCAACTTTTAGTATTTTTTGGTAGCTCACTACAACAACTTTTTCACTAATCCAGATACTTCACAAATTAAGTGTTCTTAAAATAACAGTAAAACAGCATGTTAAATTTACACAGCCTTGTCATCCAAATATCACAGCGCATACTGTGGCAAACTTAGGCATCCTCATTTCTCAATTCTCAGGTACCCGGGGATTAGTTACCTAGTCACCTGCACAAGAAATGCATTAGGGAGCAGCGAGGTTATTTCTAGGACAGGGACTTAAGGAAATGGCACTGCTGTATCAAATTCCCTTTTACATTGCCATCCTGCCTAGGCAACGTTGAACGCAGCTTCTGCCATCCCAAGGCTGCTCTGCAAGAGCCTACAGCGGTTCGCTTCTACTCCAATGCATCTGAAAGTGCTCAGGAAAGGTGGTAAAGAGAAGAGGACTTTAAAAACCACTTACAGGGTTCTGACAGGCCCCATTGATTTTTAAGCCCTTAAGAATAAGCCCTCCTCAACCAGCAGTTAAATCTCTAAGTATCACAAGAGTTACAGACACAACCCATAGGTCCACCTCAAACAACCATGTCTTTATATTAGGTAAAGGGAGCTGCAGATCCATCTTTCAATTCCCGGCGGAGATTCTCCTGGAAAAGTGACTGGCCAGGATTCCTCTCATACAAACCTCTACTGCTGACATGACGTCTGCAGCGCTAAAACAAAGTCCTATGACAAACAGTAGAAGGGAAGGAAAAACTCGGGGATACGCATAGGCACAGTCAGGTACTGTTCAAACAAGCGCTGCTTTTCCAACAGCAAAGAAAGGAAAAGAGCACAAGGCCATGGACAGAGAAGAGAGCAATCCCCTTCAGATAGCTCATGCAAGTTTGCAAGAGTAACACCAAACTGAGGAGCTAACAGCAAGGACACTTGGCCTGAAAGGAAAGGGAGATGCAATCCTCAAAGGAAGGAAAGGAAACAGGGGAATAGTGGTAGCTCCTGAGAGAAGTCAGAGAGAAAAAAAGGGAGCCGTCCACTATGCACAGAAAAAGCCTTTTTTTTTTTTTTTTTTTTTTTATTTTTTTTTTNTTTTAGGGGGCAGGGGAACCCTGCAGCATCCAGCTTGCCTGGAGAGGAACAGATCCTAAAGAGGACATAAGGAGACGGGAGGGGGGAGGCTGTTCTGGGACTCGGTCTCCCTTGCAGACGGTTCAAACAAAGGAGGACGGTCTCCCATAATGGGATGCATTGTACATTTTTAGCTAGCACAAGGTGGCTGTCGTGACAGGGCTCCCCATCTCCTGTCTTCCCCCCCTCCAAATACGGAGCCCCTGAATGATTCCAACACGGAGTGCAGACAAAGATCCGTTTTATCATACCGTTACTGTAACGGGAGGTAGAGAAAGATAGGGAAAGGGAATGAGGCAGAGGAATGAAAAGGAAACAGAGAGGCCTTTAATGAGTCAGCCGCTGCTCTGATTTAAATAAGATTTCCATTTAAGGAGCTCTACATTTGTTTTTTTTTAAATTAAAAAAAAAAATCACTGACTGAGCAAGCAACTTTTGGCTGCAGAAGGTTGTCTCACAGCTACACATGGGGTCTGGGAAGGAAAGGGTTATGGAAGGGGGAAGGGACAGGGAAGAAAACCTCTGGAAAAAATGAGGCTGCTTGCTGGTTCATTTTCACAAGTACATAAATTAGTCTCAAAGCCACAAACGCCATCGCCTCCCTGAGCCATGGGCAGAGCGTAGCAAGTCAAACACGTGCCAAGATAAACGGCGCTGGCTGGAGCCTCCAAAGGGGTGCTGAGGGGGACAAGAGGGGGCATGCTGGCAGGCAGGGCAGCAAAGACACTTCAGATGGTGCCACAAAATGGAGACTGGTGATCCTACAGCTGCACAAAAGGGGACCCTTCAGATGTTCCTGCCTACACCCACATCAAAAGACAGGAACTCAAGACAGAAAGAGGGAAAACGGGGTGCTGCAGTCAGAAAATAGCAGCTCTCCCCGGTTTGGCTTTAATTACCACGAGCAACCCTTCCTCCTCCTCCTCTTCCCATCTTGGAAGAAGGCCCACCAGCAGGCAGCAACCCAGGTGAAAGGCTCCATCGCCGGCAGCAGGGAGGGGAGCAGACAATGGCGGGGTGATTCATTACAAAGGCATACGTACATACATACACGCACACACACATGCTCACTCCAGCACTGCCGACTGCCACATGGGCTGGCGGGACTCCTTAAGGAGGCAGCAGCTCCCTTCCCACTCTCTGAGATGCTCAACACCTTCCCCCTCTCCCAGCCCTGATGGGAAACAGATTTGGAGGAAAACGCCAGCAAGGCACTGGGCTGTCCAAGAAAGGGAGGGCTTTGTGCTCCACACAAGCCAGCAACCTCACCATGCACCGCACAGAGAAAAAGCCTTTTAGCATATAATTCCCATCCACCCAAGACTCTCTCTTTTATCTGCAATTAGCACATGATGTACTGGGCCTCGTTTAACACTCATTTTCACTGATTTAGGATTAAGGGGATAAGACTAGGGTACTTTCTGTTAATAAATCTGAGCTCTTGCTCTCATTAACAATTTTGGTTTCCTCTTTTTCAAGCACATTTCTACCTTCCAGCATCTCCCATTTCTTCCCATCACTGTTTCTAGTCTTCCCACCTCACACAGTCCCATTTATTTTGTTTTACCAGCCCCTCATGCCTATGAAGAAGCTGATCTCCCAGATTTCCAAGGAAGATGGGCAAGCTTGCTCCCTAAAACACAACAGAACGCAGACCAGGCAGGCAATGCTGTCTGGAGACTGAACCAAATGGAGCAAGAGACTGTAGCAATGCTGAATTCATTCAGTGGCAATTACCAGCTTAACATACCAACAATGTTTACTTTTCATAAATGAAATACATTCACAGGTTGTGAGTAAGGCCATTCCATTGCTTCAAACAGCACTACAGAATGAGAATAATGTAGCTGGGGATATTGTCCTGGATGTGCCATGCTCCTTCAGCCCCACACTTGGCCAAACCTGCAGTGTAGTACCGCTAAGGACCAGCCTAACAACCCAAATGCTCCCCCTGCAAGAAGCAGCACTATGCTACAGCTGAACTCACCTTCACTGTCTTCCTCAACTCTGCATAAAAGGGCTATCCGTCACTTATTCAGAGACCCCAGCTGAGACACAGTCCGAGCTCTCCTCCCCTGCTGGTTATTTTAATATGCATCTTCTTCAGCATCAGCATGTAAATATGCAGTGCAAATCCTGAAAATCTATCCTAGATAGTATGTACTCTTAAGACAGTCAAAATTCAAGGTCAACCAATACTAATAATGCATGGTCTTGATGCCTCCTTTCCCACATCAGTAAATTAACAATTTCTGCGGAAGACAGATTTCCCTGAAGTCTATTAGAATATCCCAAAGCTTTAAAGGAGTTTATACCCTCCCCTGTTTCAGCCAGTGCTCCAGCAGAATCCCATCCTTCTCAGCTCCACATGTCTCTAAACCAACCTGCTCATGCTTCAGGGTGCTCGGTCCTGGGAACACACAAACTACACGCACTTGCATACTGGTGACCCACGCACTTTTCTGCACTGCACAGACACAGGCTATGTGCGTAACGGTTGGGGCTGAGAGCACATTGCAATACAAGGCTGTGCAGAGCAACTCTCTGAAATGTGCACACGCCAATCTACAGCTTAGGGGCATAGACCTCCATCTAACTGGGCACGCTCTGAGCACACAGCAATACACAAAAGGACCCCGACTGCAGAGACACAGCTTTTCAGCATCGTTCGGTAAACTAAATATAGGTACAGAAAGCCTCGGGAGATTTCTGCAGAGCTTTTCCATCTCAAAACAGAAAGCCTTGGTCCAGATAAAAAAGAATCAGTAATGGAAGGGACTAAATAGCAGAAGCAGAAGGTGGGACTTGGGAGCCTGGGAAGATACCTTAAGAGTGGACAGAGACCTATTTTTCAGCCACTGACAATCAACGCAAGATGAGAGACAGGAAGGGTCAAAGCGGGTGTCACTGCTAGCAACAGACTCATTCTGAGCCAGGCACCCGCGAAAGCGCTGCGCCTTGCAGTGGGACATGCAGGATCTCGGTAGCAGCTAACAAACAGGGATGGAGCCAGGGCTAAGGAAAGCCAAGAAGACAGTACGCATCTAGTCTAAAAACCTGCAAAGCTCCACAAAAAAACCCAGCACTTATGAAACCCAGATTTGAAGAAAAGTTCCCTCTGAGAGTCCTTCCCTCCACCCCCTTTGGGAATATCCCCCAAACGTTTCCAGCTCTGCAAGGCACTGCAGGGCATTATATAATGCCTAACTCTAAAGGATTCCAGCTCCCGATGCCGCTCTCCTCCTCCCTTTGCCCCCTCCCTCCGGTGGCGACTTGCAGATGCCATTAAAAAAAAAAAAAAAAAAAAAGTAGAAGTCCAAACCCATGTAGCAGCCTTAAAAGGCGAGCACCGTCCGATAAATCCCCTTCCGAGGCAGGGGAAACGCGATGGCCCTGGCAGCTGGGTGCGCTCCCCAGGAAACGTCAGCCGCTTTCCCCCCGGGAAGACACGGGCAGCCCCACGCCTACCGCTACCTACAAGGGCTTCCCAGCCCTCCCGGTGACCGTCGCAGCCGGATGGAGAAATGGCTGGGAAGACGTTTACCTTCGCGCTCAGCCAGGATCGGTCGTCCAAAGGCGGGTTTAGGCTAACTTGGGAGCAGAGGCACCCGTGCCCCTCACGCACCTCTTCTCCCTAGAGAGCACTGCGAGGCTGCACCGGGCTGGGGGACTGCAGGAACCCCTTCCCCGAAGCGCCCAACCCGGGTGCCCGGCGCGGCGGGGCTCCCTCCCGCCCCAGCGCCGGGCGG